>OW240915.1:251130723-251206788 GCA_933207985.1 Pelobates cultripes | reverse complement strand
GCCAAAGTGCCGAAGGTCCAAAGCACAGTATTGCCGAAGTACTAATATACCCAGTGGAAGAATGAAGAATGTTACAGTGTATACAAGTTTAAATAAAAAGTATACAAACATAGCCAGGGTTCAGCTGTAAGCATTTGCAACACTTACAACAATCAAGTAACACATTCATATAAAATCTAAGTTACTTAGACAGTCAATGGAATCACAAGAATGAATAAGTAGATAACGCCCTAATTCCCTTGGTATTAGGGAGCTATCTACTAAAAGGCTGAAACACCTAAATTGGTCTTTCAGTCAAATTTACTAATACTAAGTAAAGATTACTTAGTATTAGTAAATTATGCTCCTACTCGCCCCACCCTGATCCCTAAATTAGTTAAAAGGGGGGGGGGGACCTATTGTCCTCCCTCCTGGCCCCCACCCCTGAGCAGTAGGTGGGGGCCCTAAATTAGAATAAGGGGGGGAACCTATTGTCCTCCCCCTCAGGTCCGCACCCCTGAGCGGTGGGTGTGGGGCATAAATTACTTGAAAGGAGGGGACACCTATTGTCCTCCCCCGGCCCCCACCCCTGAGCGGCAGGTGGGAGCCCTTAAGTAGGATAAAAGGGGGGACCTATTGTCCTTCCCCCTGGCCCCCACCCCTGAGCGGTGGGTGTGGGCCCTAAATTACTTGAAAGGGGGCGGGACCTATTGTCTTCCCCCCCAGGCCCCCACCCCTGAGTGGCAGGTGGGGGCCCTAAATAAAAATGCTCCCCCCAGGTGACTAGGGGTCCTCCATCCCCTAGTCACCCCCTCCCAAAAACATTATTCAAATCCCTACCTACCCCCCTCACCTTAAAAATAGTAGGGGGGACAATATTTAAGTACCTGTAAAAAAAAATAATAATAAAACTTACCATTTGATGTCTTCTTTTTCTAAAATCTTATTTTTTCAGCCCCAGAAAAGGCCAAACAAAAAAACATAATATCCGTAGCAGTTAAAAAACAAAACAAAAAAAAAAATCCCTGAGCACAAAAAAAAAAATCCATCTTTACCCATGGAGGGCACCAGGCAGACTGAGCTCTGCAGGGCGGGGGAAGGCTTATAAAACCGTGCCCTGCTCTGCAAGTAGGCTCAGAGCGCTCTGGTTGGTTCGTTTAAACCATCCAATCAAAGTGCTCTGACAGGTAAATGAAGAGACTGACAGGTAAGTCTCTACATTTACCTGTCACAGCACTCTGATTGGTTAGCTTGAAATCCAGCCAATCAGAGTGCTCTGTGTCATTTTACATAGCGTGGGAAAGTTCTTTGGAATTTTCCCACGCTGTGTAATTTGACTCATAACTCTTTGGTTACTTTCAATCCACCAATCAGAGTGTTGTTATGAGTCAAATTACAATGTTTACTTAGTATTAGTAAATTTGGCTGAAAGACCAATTTAGGTCTTTCAGCCTTTTGGTAGATAGCTCCCTAATACTGTGGGAATTAGGGAGTTATCTACTAAATGGCTGCAAGAGAACATCCAAAGTCCCGAAATTCCGATTTCCCGAAGTTCCAAAATTCCAAAGTGCCAAAGGTCCGAAGTTCTGAAGTGTCGAAGTGCCGAAGTTCAGAAGTGCCGAAGTCCCGAAGTTCTGAAGTGCTGAAGTTCCGATGTGCCGAAATCCCGAATTTCAGAATGCCGAACCGAATTTTTTCCCCATGTACCTCCCTAGCATACATATTTTATTAAAAAATATTTTTTAACTAACTCAGTGCATTTTAAAGATGTATTGTAATGTATATATATTTTTCCTTTCTTCCTATAATAGGTATTAAATGTTACTATGTATGTATATGTTTTTATTTTATTACTAATTTTGAAGTATTTGGCATACATTTTTTATTAAGTTGCATAATTTGCAATGATGTCTATTTTAAATGTCAATTTGCTATGAAAAATACTATTGTTGCAAAATACATAGACTGCCATCCAAGATTAATTACGAGCACATGGGAATATGTAAATAAGTTCTAATTGATATACTATCAGGAATAAGGACTACCTCCCTGTAGACCTTTAAATACCCTGTTTGAACATGGCTGCGACAGCATCACGTCCTGAGGAAGCCCTAGATGGGCCAAATGGTTCTTATCTGCCGTCACATTCTATGTTTCCATGTATAGCTTGGAGGAAAGACGAGACAGGGGGGATATGATAGAAACATTTAAATACATAAAGGGAATCAACACAGTAAAGGAGGAGACTATATTTAAAAGAAGAAAAACTACCACAACAACAGGACATAGTCTTAAATTAGAGGGTCAAAGGTTTAAAAATAATATCAGGAAGTATTACTTTACTGAGAGGGTAGTGGATGCATGGAATAGCCTTCCAGCTGAAGTGGTAGAGGTTAACATATTAAAGGAGTTTAAGCATGCGTGGGATAGGCATAAGGCTATTCTTACCATAAGATGAGGCCAAGGACTAATGAAAGTATTTAGAAAATTGGTCAGACTAGATTGGCCAAATGCTTCTTATCTGCCGTCACATTCTATGTTTCTAAGCCGGGCAGACTGGAGAAACATGTTGATGTCATTTTTGTAATTTTGGGGCGGAGACTACAGGAGCTCAGAAAGAATCACACTCACATCTTTCGTGCTGCACTGAATCCAGATCACTGCATTCCGGACCAGGGCCGGACTGGGGAAAAAATTCGGCCCGGGCATTTTTAATTACAGCGGCCCACTGAAAAGGGGGCGGGGCCAGATAGGGTGTGTTTTGTCATCCTCAATGATAAGCACGCCCCATCTCAAAGTGAGCATGTTGGTTCAATGCTCTTCCAGGGCATGAGAAAAGGGCCCTGTATTTGATCTGCACAGCGCAAGCAAATTTAATAACATGCTTGCATTGTGTTTGCTTGAAACTTTTCTCAGTGGTTTCCATAATTGGAATACTCACTGTATCCCATTTATGGAGAAAATATGTGTTTGCTTAAAGGATATCTAATGTGTTCATAGGGGATCCTGAGTGTGTATGTTTGAAGGACTCGGGAGTGCGTATAGGAGATCTAGTGAGTGTGTGACTGGTGCAGTGTGTTTGGGGGTGCTGTGTGTGTGAGGAGTGTAGTGTGCATTTGTGAGGAGTATAGTGTGTGTGGGAGGGTGCTGTGTGTGTGGGAGGGTGTGGTGTGTGTGTGTGTGGGTGCAGTATGTGTGTGTGACGGTGCTGTGTGTGAGGGCGCTGTGTGTGAGGGCACTGTGCGAGGGTTCTGTGTATTTGAGGGTGCTGTGTATTTGAGGGTGATGTGTGTGTGTGTGATGTGTGTTGGGGTGCTGTGTGTGTTGGGGTGCTGTGTGTGTGTTGGGGTGCTGTGTGTGTGTTGGGGTGCTGTGTATGTGTTGGGGTGATGTGTGTGTGTGTGTGCTAGGTTGCTGTATGTGTTAGGGTGCTGTGTCAATGTTAGGGTGCTGTGTCAATGTTAGGGTGCTGGTGTTAGGGTGCAGTGTCAATGTTAGGGTGCTGGTGTTAGGGTGCTGTGTGTGTGTGTTGGGGTGCTGTGTGTGTGTTAGGGTGCTGTGTGAGTGTTAAGGTGCTGTGTAAATGTTAGGATGCTGTGTGTGTGTTAGGGTGATGTGTGTGTGTTAGGGTGCTGTGTCAATGTTAGGGTGCTGGTGTTAGGGTGCTGTGTCAATGTTAGGGTGCTGGTGTTAGGGTGCTGTGTGTGTGTGTTAGGGTGCTGTGTATGTGTTAGGGTGCTGGGTGAGGGTGATGTGTGTGTTTGCAAGGATTTTGTATTGGGGGGAGGCAGGTAAATGGCACTATTAATGTTTTACTAAAAATAATAATAAATACATAATAATAAATAATAATAATAAATACATAATAATAAATGCTAATAATAAATAATAAAAATAAATACATAATAATAAATACATTATATCCCCCCCCTCTATTCTTACCTGTTGCCTGGAAGGGGGGGGAGTCGTGCTGCTGCCAGCCATCCCTGGTGGTCCTCGTGGTAAGTGAACTCTATAGCAACGGTCCGGATCTCGCGAGAGAAACCCGGCGGAGCTGCAAGTTAGAGCTCCGCTGGGTCCTCTCTCCTGGCGGCTGGCTCCCCCCCTCTCTACCTGCCGCGGCCGCATTTGAGCGCATGTGGGCGGGTGAGGGAGATCTTTGATCTCCCCACCGGCCCTCCATGGAAAACAGCGGGGCCGGCGCTCGGATAGCGCCGGCCCTGCATAGACTGGCAGGGGAGATCCTGTGATCTCCCCTGCTGGCCTCGGCCCCACGGCCACCGCGGCCCACCGGGCATTTGCCCGGTATGCCCGATGGCCAGTCTGGGCCTGTTCAGGACATTACAGCTATTTAGAGCCAGCGTCTCCAACTCCACCACCAGATATATTTAGACAAAGCTTGGCAGTGAGTAACGGCGTATGCCGAGCCTACTCACCACATTCTTTTGTAAGAGACGGTCTGTTTACCTTTCACTGTCACAGAGTTTTTAATAAATCTGTTTGCACTTGGTTAATATAACTGAGCTTTTTCATTATGGAACTGAAACTTGATTTCCTTAACCTAATTATCTGAGTAATGCTATGGGAATCCTGGTATATTAATATGTGATGTTAAAAGCATTATTCATTAAAAGCAATCTGCACTATTATGTGTATTTATGTATTTTCTCCATATGTGCTGTGAGATGTGTCAACTTGGGGCCATCTACTGACCATTGAGTATTATTAAAGCATTTTAAAAATTTTCACAATTTATACTTGGTTTTGGGTTTATCACCTAAACGTTCATTTCACTATACTTCTCTGCTCTTATTTACATATTATTTTCTTTATATCCGGGTTAGGCCACTTTCAGCAGCACTGGGCCAAAGAAAATCTTTACAGTCCCTTAGTGTGCCATTTGTAATTGTTTTATGTGTGTGGGTGTACGGATGTACGGTATGTGTGTGAGATGCCTGTGGTAAATCAGTGTATATACAGGCTGTGTGTAGTTTATGTGATGTTGCCTGGTCTACAAAAAATTGGTTTTACTGCCTCATACTGTGAAAGGTAACAGTAGGGTATCAAAGGGGAAGCGTCACTTTTTTACATTTAATTACTTCTTCCTATATTTAACAATTATGTATTTGTGAAGTGTGAAAAATAAATTAAATGTAAATTTATACTTCTCTATCCTAAAACTGGGCACTTCCACGGTAGCTCTCTGTAAATCATTGTAATAAGCTCTGTCCTTTGTACTTGGCAGTCAGCATAGATAAAGCATACAGAGCAAAAGGAGAAACGAAACAAGGCGTTACATTGCCTGACCTGGATTATGGTGTCATTTGCTGAATCTTTAATGTAAAATTGAAAGAAAACCAAGCATCACATGAAATAGGTTAACACAAACTGTAGGGGATTTTCAATGTTTTCTAATGCAGAGAAGTGACAAAACAAAACATTTATGTTTCTCTACAAAAATGCAATCAAATTTTAGGAGAATAAAAAGTTTTATTAGATGGAACCTACTAACACCTACTAGCAAACAAATTGTTAAATTCTTTCGATTACTTTAAGTTAATTATAGACAGAATTTTACTAGATGACTTGCCATGACTAAAGGAACAAAAGTATGTACATAAAAATACATTATAAGCTTTTACCCACTCTAAGTTAATAATAAACTGAATTTTATTACGTAGATAACGCATAACATGAACCGCATTCTCCAACTCATTTCTCAGCTATTTTTGTAAAATTCAATGTAACTTTTCGTTAAATCTTGACAAACATTACTGCTGTGTTGTTTTTACTTGGATTTGTGAGTGCTATAATTCAGCTGTTAGCATTCTACAACAGAAAAGAGACAATCCCACAAAGCACTGCTTATAAGATAGGTCAATGGAAGTCTCATTGAAGTCTTGAACTTCGGCTGAAGCCAGGGGGCAGAGAGTTGGGTTTAAACCGTTCATAAACATTTTAACCCCTTAAAGGAACACTCCACTGCCCAATTTGTCAAAAAAAAATTTATATCACTGTTTAGAAGATATACCCCAAATTAATACATGCATTATTTTTTTCATTCTTGTGTTCACTGGAAGTACATTCTAAAAGAATTTGCAAAAGCTGCAGTTCTTATGATTGCAACCCTTGAAAGCCCTCCCCTTTTTACCGTAAAACATGCGTGCACGTCTGATGTGAGGTCAGGAGGAGCTGTATATGCTAATCTGAGGCCTGTGTGGAAGGAGGCATGTGCACTCAAGTAGAGCTAATGGGAGTTCAGGAAAGCTAACAGACAGAGGCTGCAAACCTCCCTGGCTGTTTGATTGACAGCAAGGGGGTTTAAAAATAATATCATGGATGCATGGAATAGCTTTCCTGCTGAAGTGGTAGAGGTTAACACAGTAAAGGAGTTTAAGCATGCGTGGGATAGGCATAAGGCTATCCTAACTATGAGATAAGGCCAGGGACTAATGAAAGTATTTAGAAAACTGGGCAGACTACATGGGCTGAATGGTTCTTATCTGCCGTCACATTCTATGTTTGTATGTTTGTATGTTCCATAATTTATTTATAAAAGTATCGATTTCTCATTGAAATCGGCATTTTAATAAACTGGGCTTAAAATAGGATACTCCTCACCCATAAAGCACTTCTGCAAGGTATCCAGTGGTCCTTTGAGGTAAAACAGTGTCCAGGACTTCCTGGCACCATAACAATATCATTGAGATATTGAAGATTATAAAGAAACTATAACTATACTATGTTCACATTGTAAATAGTGCTGATTAGTCTTTCATTTGTTGACATCAGACATGTGACACTAGAAAGTCCATGTCCAAGTAATATGGAACACAACTTGAAATAAGCCACATTTTCTGACATATAAAAGGGGGACACAATATAACTGTGTGTGTCTGAACTGAGGCAAAAATAACACACAGCATAACACTATGGGATGTCATAGCAGGTTGGTGTGTCGGCTTATTGACCATATCAAACAAGGACTATAGTTTATTAATTGATATTCAGAATTATAATGCAACATGGATGCCAGAAGCCGTGTTGATCACTCATCCTGTAAGTTAAAGGTGAAACAAAGCTCATTTTTAAAGCAAGGAATTTACAAATACCAATTCCCAAACCATAAATTTGGGAAGATCCTTTCAGTCTCAAATGGGATACACTTAAAGCAGCAGTTCACAGCAATCTCCTTGGGACCCGGTGTTATAGAGGACTGGCTTGTGCGAGGGATCTTTGATTTCCATACTGGCCGACTAGCTCCTTCTGTTAAGGTAGCATCAGCTCTGGAGGGGTCAGCCAAGTTGACCTTTCTTTTTTCTCATTCCATGGCCATCACAACCCACTCAGAATTTAGCTGGATTGCCTTATGGCCAGTCTGGGCCTGTTTATAACTAATTGGCTGGCAGGAACTATTCAGAGGCCTGCTCCCTTCCACCAAACCATCAAACCAGCAAAAGAAAAATTAAATGGAAAATTATTTTTTATCTCACTGTTAGGGGGGAACAATCTAAGAACCTCTGGTTGACGGACAGAAACCTGCTTCCCTCAAAGCGCTTCTGGAACAAGTAAGGAGACACACACACAAGTTAGCTGTTTCCAAACAAGTTCTTCGGTTTATTGATACAACATAATATTTATACAGCAAAAGTAGCGAGTGATTGCGTGGGCTGGTTTCTAACATTGCTGCATACAGCACATAGGAAATGTTACAATTTCAAGTTTGTCCCGTAAGCACGTACTAGAGATAGTGAGTTACAGTTTCAGCATAAAGTTTCAAACATGGATTAACCCTTCAATCCCCTCTTAGATCACATCGTGATCTATACTTCACAAAGTAACGGGTAGGAGGAATTCACAGGCAGAGTCCCCAAACCAAAGTATTTCTGGGGATGCTAGCCATGCTCATGGGCCTTTAATTACATCTTCACTACTATTCCCTTGGCTGGAGACTACCCATGAATTACCATACCTCAGTGTCCTTCTTTCTGAGACAGCAAAAGAGGCAAGAAAACTATCTGAAAAGAAGAAAAAAACAATAAAATAATCAACACAGCAATAAACAGGAAGTACAATATTTTCTTTACTAGTAGGCTTAGCCAGGTTCCCAACCCAAAGGCCCAGTCCCAGGCGTCAAAGAACCCAGTGTCTTGTTTAATGTCCTGAACCAAGCTGTGTAGATTTTGTATGTGTTCATGGATCATAGTTCCATGGTGGGATGAATTAAAACAGCACATCCCGCTTACAACTTCACATCCTAAGTCATGTTTTAGTAAAAGATAGTCTATGGCCGCCCTATACTCGAGGATTGCCTTTCTATTGGCCTGGGTATCTAGCAAGAAGTTCCTCCAGGGCCTGGGATTTCGCATTGAAACCTTTTTTGCAAGGGAACAGGCTAGGGCATTAATTACTCTGTTATTATACAGTGCTAAGCCTGGGACTCCTAACATTTAATAGGCTGTGTAACAGGTTATATTCAAGAGGAAACAGGGGTGGTCTTATAAACAATATCCAAAAATAACATCATTCATCAATCTTATCTCAACATATCTTATCCTATAGCTAGCTTGCAGGTGTAATGGAGAAGTACTCATTATACTTTCAGTTTAACTACGCAGCTGAAATAAAAAGTTACTATTCACTCATAAAATAGATATGTTACTACGCAGTTAGAATTACAGAAATAGAAAACAGCAAATAAGACCAACGTTCTGAGACTGGAAAGTTTATAGCTCTGTCTAGAGGTATTTTCACTAAGCATTGTATATAGACAAAATATATTATTTCAAATAGCTGACATGCTCCAAGTTAGCCAATTCTAAACAGTCTGAAAATCCGGTCATCTGTAGCTGGAGCCTTGGGTAAATATAGGCAAAGTGTATTATTCCCAACAGTTTGGTTTCCCTCCTTCATTCACAACGTGAATGCATATAGACAAAGTGGGAAAAATACCCATCCCTCGTCCGTGGACCAGGGTCTAGGATCACCAGTCCACCCAGTGTTCTGGGGCCAGATAAAAAAAAAAAACAGTGACAAAAAGCTTGTATTTGAGAGAAAAGCACATCTGGGGAAAGCCTGAGGGGGGCCACAACCATATAGACATGTCAACCCTCACATTGACATCACTTGTCGTGACTTATGATACCTGCACCTGTGAGTAGTTTGGGCATCGGGAGAAATTGGGAAACACTTCTTGATTGATTGAAAAGGCCCACTTACATATTAAATCATGAGAGAAATTATATTCTAGCTTGCAGTTCTGACAATAATTCCAACCAGGACCTTGCGTCCTATGTCTCCTAATCATGTCCCTATTCCAACGGTCCAGTCAAAACCGGTCATATCCACACTCAGTTCTTCAAAACATGGGAATCCATCCTTGGCACACTCAACATACATCAATGACACATACTACATCCTTCCCTGGGTCAGCCAACACTTCCTCTCTCTCCGGCTAACTCTACAAAAAATTAAAATAACAAAGTAGTTCAATAGTTCAGCATAGTTCAGAAAAAGAGAATAAGTCCTTCAATGAGTATAAATTTGGACACCATACAAAAAATCAGGCGGCACAAACACTCCAGGACGGTCTCTACAATCATACAAACACAAGGATCAATACGACATCAATTAATCTATTACCTAGCTAAAAGTCAAATTAGAGACTAAAATTAAAAATTTAACTTGTGTAACATGTACTTTCTCAATTTTTTTATATTTCATCAATCTGTCTTTCTCGAGCAAGTGACAAACTAACGAAATCTATATATATAATCTTAACACACACATATGGGGATAATTCCCATTAAAACTCTGTTCCTAAACTTAAACCTTAATTTTATATTCCCAATTAATTACTTTAATAATCCCAAATAATTCAATACTCTTGGATTAACACCCAAAACCGTATATAAAATATTGAAAACATGAACCATCTAATTCAGAAATACTCAAAAAGTATCAATATCTTACTATAAAATCCTAATGTATGGTCTTTGTTCCCCATAATGCTAGGGTGAGATTACCTAATCCACAACCCCCTCCTTGTGTACCACACAAATATAATATTAATAAGCTTTTGAAGGTTCAATGTATAGTTAAATTGTGTATTTAAGGCACGGTTGTCCAGGGGTGTATACATAAACAGTGAAAGCAGAGTCTTCATATAGGGTTTGCAATACTGACCGTCTGGGTCATGGGCGTAATGCAGACATGCGATTAGGTACTTTTCCATTGTCAGAATATATTGAAAACACTAAAATATTGCACATATTAAAAAGCATATTGCTACATGTACCTGGCAAGTATGTGGTTGGGACATAGTTCAAATTGAGTATTTAAAAGTCTAAACACAAAAGCTAAATTTTAATATGCTTATCAAGAAAACAAGTTTAACCCGTTAGCGAATTAATTGGGTGACCTCTTCCCATAACTTGGCTCCTTGTAAAATTATTATATTATTTATTTATCCTCTTCTGGGTCTGCTCTTAATTTACCAATACAAATATAATACAGTAGTTCAGTAGATCAGAATTGCCTCACTTATAAATGTCAGAAATTGTCTGATCTCGATTAAAAATACTATTTCATCATTATCCTATGATCAATGAGGCATACTAGAAAAATCTTACTTTGGAAAAAAAACCTATCCTATACATCCATCATTTTTTATTTTTTATTTTTAATAATCTATGTGGTTAACATAATTTTTCCTTCGACACAAAATGCAATGCACTTTAAAAGTAGAGTTAACTCTGAGCTGGACAATACTCCCCTATTAGTACTCCTTTATGAGGGACAGCCATCTCCTTGTCCATTTAATCCTTTTTATCAGTAAAAGAATGACTTTCAGGATTAGTCAATTTGAAAATGGAAACGTGGATCCACGATATGAACAGCAGAATTTTATGTGAGATGTAACAAGCTTTTCTTGCAAAATTTCATATTATTTAATCTCCAGGAGTGATAGCATGCAATTGTTTTATTCTTGCCGGCTGGACAGCATATCACCTTTTGTCACCTGAATCTCTCAGAACTCTCAGAGACTCAACTTATTTATACTACACCATGTTAGGCATGGCAAACCTTTGAATGGACCAATCCGGTTGAGTGTTTAAGAGCCATAGAGAAACGTGGAATCAACCTTTGTCCATTATATTTTGATTCAGACTACATACCTGACCAAACCTCAAACCCAACACACAGGAAGTCTATAGTTGTGGTCACAAGGAATAAAATTAGCATTCCCATACAACAATTTGTAGATTTTCACAAATTAAAAGAACACATATAATGTGAGACATATAAGTCATAATAGGGAGTATTTCCTCAAAGATTAATCTACAGAGAATCATAAAGCATATTCAGTAAGTGATGCACTGGATCCTTTAGAGCAGGGCCGCCATCAGGGCATGACAACCGTAACGGTTGTCATGGGCCCGGCGGTCCTGGGGGGCCCGGACTGCTCAGGTGGTCCGGGCCCCACATTCAGTGGGTACATACCGGGTCGCAGGGGGCCCTGCGACCCCGGTATGTACCCACAGGGCCAGCCTCTTCTCCTGGGGGGCCCAGCAGCCGGCCACCTCAGGGCCCCCCAGAGGCTGGCCCTGCAGTCACCCGGCGGGCCGGCGCGCGAGGGAGCACTCTCTGTGTGCTTCCTCTTCAGCTCCCTCGCACACCGTACTGATGCCGGAGCCGGAAGACGACATCATCTTCCGGCTCCGGCATCAGTACGCGGCGCGCGAGGGAGCTGACAGAGGAGAGTGCTCCCTCGCGCGCCGGCCCGCCAGGTGTCAGGTGGGGGGAGGAATGAAATAGGAGTGGGTGGAAGGAATGAAATGGGAGGGGAAGAGAAATGAAATGGGAGGGGGGAGAAGGAATGGAAGGGGAGAAAAAAATTAAAATGGAGGGGGAGAAGGTGAAAGGGGGGTGGGAAGGAATGAAATGGAAGGGGAGAAGTGTTCGGGGAGGGGAAGGCTGAATGAAATGGGAGGGGAGAAGGAATGGGAGGGGGGGAGAAGGGAAAGGGGGTGGGAAGGAAATGAATGGGAAGAGGGGAGGAAGGAATGGAGGGGGAGAGAAAATGAAATGAGGGGGGAGAAGGGAATGAAATGGGAGGGGGAGAAGGAAATGGAAGGGGAAGGAATTAAATGGGAGGGGGAGGAAATCGAAATTCGAGGGATCTGGGAAGGAATGAAATAGAGGGGGAGAAGGAATGGAAGGGGAAGGAATTAAATGGGAGGGGGAGGAAATGAAACGGGAGGGGAAGGAAATGAAATGGGAGGGGAGAAGGAATGAAGGGAGGAATGAAAACGGGAGGGGGGAAGGAATTACCGGGAGGGGGAGAAGAAAATGGAAGCGGGGAGGAAACCGAAATGGGAGGGGGACAGGAATGAAATTTGAGGGGAGGAGAGGAATTAAATTTGAGGGGGAGGGGGAAAGGAATTAAATTTGAGGGAGGGGGGAGAGGAAGGAAATTTGAGGGGGAGAGGGAAGGAAATTTGAGGGACGGGGGAGAGGAAGGAAATTTGAGGGACGGGGAGAGGAAGGAAATTTGAGGGACGGGAGAGGAAGGGGAGGGGAGAGGAAGGAAATTGGAGGGGGGAGAGAAGGAAATGAGAGGGAGAAGAAGAAGAAATTGGAGGGGGGAAGAAGGAAATTGGAGAGGGAGGGGGAGAAGAAGGAAATTGGAGGGAGAGGGGGGAGAAGGAAATTGACGGGGGGGAGGGGGAGAGATTGACATCCATCACACACAATGCACCCCTTGCACACAGAAAAACACACAATGCATTACACACAGACACACGTACACAAGCAATGCATCCCTTACACACAGCAACACACAATGCACCCCATACATACACAAACTCATCTTGCAGCCCTTACACATACAAACACAGATTCACACAATGCATTCCTTACACACATCAGGACATCCCCCACACACACACTCCACTCCCTGTGAACAAACTCATTGGTGGAACATGAAGGTGGACCCTGGGACCCAGACCTTGAGCTGTGTAAAGGGCCCTCAAAAAAATGGAGCTGCTTCCCGTTCTCCCAGAACAGTGATTTTTGTGACCACAGTTACAAACCGCCTCCAGAGAGCCTGTTGTACACCAGACCAGTGGAGCCAGACGGCAGCTAGAGCCCATCATCATCCTCATCTGGTTGTAAGTAGGCAATCTAGTATATTATTCGTGGCACTAATCTATAATTTACCTCACATTAAAGGGACCCTATAGTCCCCAGAACCACTGCAGCTTAATGTAGTGGTTCTGGTGTCTAGCCTGTCCCTGCAGGCCTTTTAATGCAAACACGGCAGCACTGGTGTTAGTTAACATGGCAGATCATATGGGTAGGGCATTGTGATGTCACATGGGGGTGCGGCAAACTTTACTTTTGCCTAGGGCGGCAAAAATCCTTGCACCGGTCCTGCAGACACTGCATCCCTGTGGGCGGATTCGGAGGGGGGGGGCAGCACTTTGGGCGGACTCGGGTGTAGGCACCGGGGGCCCAGACCTTGAGCTGTGTCAGGGGCCCCAACATTTCTGATGGCAGCCCTGCTTTAGAGTACCTGTAGCAAGGAAAAGTAAGCTCACAGCACAAAATGAAGCATGTGTTGGACCGCTGAAAATGTAGTTGTTGCTCTCTAATTTACAAACAAAAAATATATTTATAGTATGGATCCTCTGCAACAAACACACAGGGCAGGGGAAATAGTATGAAAATACAGGGCTCATCATGCAGACAATGCAACATAATCCCACTATCCCACTCTCATGGAAAGTGTAGTTGGCTTATGGCATAGATATAACAATCATACCAGGCATATAGATCCCATATGAAATAATACATAACAATATAAACAGAAAAACAAACTCATACTTTATGAAATAGAAGACTGGAGAAATAGTCAGAAATATAATGATAAATGGGATTAGAGGGCTGCACCCTTAAATACCAAAAAAATCCCTAATGGTGAAACATATATAGAACACCACCCACACATAACCATTAACAAATAAATATAGATATTATGTTGGAAAAGAACAGTAAAACTATCACTCCCCTACACTCCCTCCTCCACCAGAGTCATCTCCTTTACCGGAGACTGCTCACCTACTAAGAGTGATAGGGAGAACTTGGCAGACTTCATAAACTCCTTCCATATCTGTGGATCAAAGGTGCCCTCTGAGGGCATGCCAGCTTTCTTTTTTTTCTTTTTTTCATTATTGTTTTTGCAGTGCTTAGAATTACAAACAGCAGGTACAAGCGACAGCATGTACAAGCTAATAAGTAGATCAGGGTAAACATTGTCATGGCATGCAAGGAACAGCACAATTTTATGGTAAGTTCAGGTTAAGGAGGTATGTCTGAGGCTTTTCTATACTTAAGTTGGATATATAATCAGAGAAGGGACAAAGAGGAAAACATATAAAATACAAGCTAGGTTGTCTAATTGTGTAGCTTTGACAGGTGTAAGTCAAACAAGTGTGTCATAAATAGTGATGCACCGAACGGTTCGCTGGCGAATAGTTCCTGGCGAACATAGCATGTTCGCGTTCGCCACGGCGGGTGAACATATGTGCGGTTCGATCCGCCCCCTATTCGTCATCATTGAGTAAACTTTGACCCTGTACTTCACAGTCAGCAGACACATTCCAGCCAATTAGCAGCACACCCTCCCTAGCAGACCCTCCCACTTACTGGAATGCATCCATTTTACATTCATTCTCAAGCTGCATGCTTAGTGAGACTAGGGAAAGTGTAGCTGCTGTTGATTAGATAGGGAAATGCATAGCTAGGTTGGGGTATACAGTGTCCACTACAGTCCTGAAGGACTCATCTGATCTCTGCTGTAAGGACAGCACCCCAAAAAGCCCTTTTTAGGGCTAGAACATCAGTCTTTTTTTTTTCTGTGTAATGTAATTGCAGTTGCCCGCCTGCCAGCTTCTGTGTCAGGCTCACAGTGGATACTGTGCCCAGTGCCACCACTCACTCACTGGTGTCACAATAGTTTGCATTTAAAAAAAATAATTATTTTTTCACTATAATAGATTGAATAGCAGTTAGTTGTCTGCAAGCTTATGTGTCAGGCTCACAGTGGATACTGTGCCCAGTGCCACCACTCACTCACTGGTGTCACAATAGCTTGCATTTAAAAACAAAAAACTTTTTTCACTGTTATAGATTGAATAGCAGTTAGTTGTCTCAGAGCAGGTGTGTCAGGCTCACAGTGGATACTGTGCCCAGTGCCAGCACTCACTCACTGGTACCCGGACAAAAGGCAATCCCCAAACTGTACTCGATTATGCAAAAGGAAATAATGGCATGTCTGGCACACAGTGTTGGGGCAAGGGTCCATCTAACCACTGATACCTGGTCTGCAAAGTATGGTCAGGGCAGGTATATCACCTACAATGCGCATTGGGCAAACCTGCTGACGGCTGCCAAGCATGGAATGCGTGGCTCTGCAGAGGAGTTGGTGACACCGCCACGACTTGCAGGCAGGCCTGCTGCCATCTCCTCTACTCCTCCTACTCCATCCTCTTCCATAAACTCCTCGGCTGAGTCCTCTTCTGCTGCTGCGTCTTGCTCCACATCAACGGATAGGGGACGTAACAGGGATTAAACTGATAAGAATAGTACTACTTAACACACCACTCCTATCTGGTGGCACATTAGATTGCACGCGCAGTGCCCCAAATTTGAAGAAGGAGGACCGACCAAGCATCTTTTTCCATCTCCCAGTTCCTAAAATCGATGCCATATACACGTCCCCTGATAGGGGACGTAACAGGGATTAAACTGATAAGAATAGTACTACTTAACACACCACTCCTATCTGGTGGCACATTAGATTGCACGCGCAGTGCCCCAAATTTGTTGTGATCTGTGAGTAAGGTAAACGGTTGTCCATACAAGTAAGGTTGCAGCTTTTTGAGGGCCCACACCACCGCCAGGCACTCCTTTTCAATGGCAGTGTATCTACTTCCCTGGGCAAAAGTTTCCGGCTTAGATAAGCCCCGGGTTGCTCGCCGCCATCTGCTCCGACTTGGCTCAGTACTGCTCCCAATCCAAACATAGAAGCGTCTGTATGGACGAGAAAGCGTTTAGTTGGATCAGGAGCAGAAAGTACAGGTGATTTAATGAGCGCCGTCTTGAGCTGTTGGAAGGCCTGTTCACACTCTGGGGCCCATACTACTATCTTGGGGAGGTTTTTACGCGTTCCTATATGGCACTTACTGGGCTTTAGGGTCAGTCCGGCCTCCCTAATCTGGTCTAGTACGGCTCCTATGTGGGTCAGGTGTTCGGGCCAGGAGCAGCTAAAAATGGCTATATCATCCAAGTAGGCGCAGGCATACTCCTGAAACCCATCCAGTAGCCGATCTACCATCCTCTGAAAGTTAGCCGGGGCATTCTTCATCCCGAATGGCATGACCTTAAACTGATACAGGCCAAATGAGGTGACAAATGCCGACTTGTGGATGGCGTCCTCGGCTAATGGAATTTGCCAGTACCCCTTGCACAGATCTATTGTGTATTTCATAATTGTGATTGTTTAAAGTTTGTTATATATATTGTAAAATTGATGTATGTATCAGCTTGACAAAGACCTTTTGGGGTCGAAACGTTGTTGTTGTGGTTCATAATAAAGTACCTGTCTTGAACCAAGGAGTGCCTGGACCTCTACTACTTTATTAATTTTGGGAAATCTGGTGTTTGATTCCGGTTCAGCAAGCACCCTGGCTCAGATTTATTGGAGTGAGTGCCGTTCCACACACACTACTAAAGAAACCACAATAGGTCAATGAGTAAGAGCTAGATCAAGCCTTAAATAGGTTCAAAAGAGTTCTGATTGGTCCACATTATCTCTACAACCTCAAACAGCTGACCCGATCCCTTTAAGGGAGTGATGTGATGGCACTGACTTTTATTAATAGGGGCTGCGAACCAGCAGAGTGAGCCATTCACAAGACCTAAGGTGAGTACATTCTTATACAGGCCACATGGCCACGTAGAGCATTTGGGCCGTGCAGCCTGAGGACTGCAGAATTGTGGCCCCGTGGTGCGTTCTGCCTGCATGCCCAAGGAAGGGAGCAGTGTGGGCACCAGGCACAGGTACGTTTGTGAGAAGAATAAAAGTAGTCTTGTAAGGTCTTTGAAATAGTTAAAATGGAGAAACATAGCTTTATAGGCGCGGGTTACTACAGCAACCTAAATACGGAGAATTGCACAACTCTAGCATAGATATTTAAATAAATGTTATTTTTTTTAATATGGTAATTTGTGACTATATATATATATATATATATATATATATATATATATATATATATATAAATTCAAGGATACTTGTGAATCAGTATCCTTAGCAAGTAGTTTAACAGCTGAAAGTAGTATACTACTTATCAGCAATACTTAATTAATTACATTAATTAGAAAGAGTCTAATACTTAATTGCCCAAAAACAAACAAGCTTTGAAAGACTTATTAATTTGTTGATACAGGAAAAAGAAATGTATATATTATTTTTATATGGATACTGACATGACATACAAGTGTATATGAGACATATAGACACAACATAAATACAATATAAAGATAAAACCAGAGTATACGATTACAGAAATTTCCATTATCGATTAGAAATCCTTGATCAAAATCACAAAGTATTAATATTAAGTATCCTTAACACATAAAAGCACATCAAGTTCAAAGAGTTTTCATATATAGAAGAAAGTGTGTATAAAAAGATGCCCTTAAGTAAGTTATTTCCATTATCGATTAGAGATCCTTGATCAAGATCACAGAGTATTGCTATTAAGTATCCTTAACACATCAAATTCACAGAATTGTTATATATAGATGAATTGTTATATATAGAAGAAAGTGTATATAGAAAAATAACCTTAAATAGGCTAGAACGACTCACGTGGAGTCGAAGTGTATATAATATCTGCATAATTTAAAACTTTTACAGAGACAAAAATTCGACTTTAATCACTGTAGGTGATCGCGAAGTGTTTTTCAAATTGTCTTTTAATGTTATAGACAGGTTCTTCCAGTCTTGTTTTCAGCATTCTTTTAGTTTGCCCTAAGTATTGCAAACCGCAGGTACAACTTAATAAATAAATCATATGCTTTGAGTTACAGGTTATACATTCTTTGAACTTATAATATTTTTTGGTGACTGTAGAATGAAATTCTGTGATTTTCCCAAATGGTGGACCTACTATTTTACAGATACTGCAGGTACCATATTTATAAAAATCTGTATGAGAATTCAAGAAATGCTTTTCTGGGGATGGTCTTTTATAGCTATGTACCAGTTTATCTTTTAGTGTAGGTGCCCCTCTAAAGATGTTCTTCGGTTTTGATGGTAATATCCTAATAGTTCCATCTTGGAGATAGATAATATAAGGTTTTCACCACATGTATTCTTCCATTCTTTCTAGATGCATAGGGAATTACTGGAAAGATTGAACATGCTTGTCATTAAACATACGTTACTAGACCACAGCATCTCTGTAACCATGGTAACCACTATACCTTTGCTAGAGAATAGTGTGGTATTAACTTAAGAATGAGGAAACATTTTGCTGTTATAGGTGGCAATTGTCACTCTTCAAGGAATAAAACTTCAAAGCTAACATATTTACACACTGCTATACCGGGGTGTTAATTTATGTTACTGGCAAAAAAGCAGTATCAGTAAAAGGATATTTCAAAGTAATAGGGAATTGAATAATAGTTGCACAATAGTCGGTGTATTCAGTAGTTTCAATAGAACCAATCCAGGTGTAACTTTGTATCCACCTTAAATTAGAAAAGACACAGACATAGTGTAACACTGCAAACATTTTAATCCCCCTAAGAAAACCCCTTTGTGGAACTCTTACAGAATATGGTGGTGGAACCACTATTAGGCATTGGTGCAGTACAGTACACTAGTCGAAATAGATCTATTACCGCTCCGTCGATAGGATACTGTAAACCGATCCTGTGCACTGGAACCAGTGCAAACCTCTGTCTACTCGGAAGAACAACTGTGAGTGCCACTGGACTTGCTCCCAATGTTCAAATGGAAATTACCGCCAGACTCGATATACGCGTTTTGTTCTTTAGATCAGGCTTTCTCAAACTAGGATATCTGACAGAATAGAATTGTATATATACACCGCTTTTTTTTGTGCTTCAAGGCCGTCAAGCCACTTAAAGGTGTAATGTCCATATGGAATTTCTCTTGTATACGGAAAAAGTACAAACAATAACAAAGGGGTATAAAACCATTACAATTCATAAACATTAGATGACATAGAAAGTATGTATAGAAAAGATTCATTTGGTATACGGTTTTTACATGTTCATATATCAAACACTTTACATATATCAATTCAAAATGAAATACATTATAAACAACATAATCAAAACAACTAATGTGTCTAAAAAGGAAAAAACAATTATGAGGTCAATGCAATATAGAAATTCCAATAAAATTCTCCTGAATAAAAAATATAATAAAAACCCAATATTAAAAATTAAAATATAAATTAAAACCTTATTTATTCAAGAACTGCATGTAAATGAGGATACAATAATAAGTGATACATAAAAAAATTTTTATGATAAAAAGTGTATTGTTAAAAAGTGGGCAGAGATGGTTTATAGGATATTAGTGATCTCAAACTCTGCATTTAATCCAAATGGGGCCAACGTCTTTAGATTATAGATTATATATCCAATATGTCTCTCTATATATTAGATTTTTAATGAGATCACCACCTCTCCATGGTACTTTGACATGTTGTATCCCACAATAAGTTAGAGAGGCTGGATTGCTGTCGTGATGTGTCTTAAAGTGTGTGATAAAGTGAAGGCAGAGAGGCCTTTAACATTTAACCCCAGGGGAAGCACGTGTTGTATGTGTGGTGTGCAACACAAAGCTACGTTTAGTTATGGGGCCTTGGGGTGGAGCATTTGGAGAGCAGGGTGGGCCAATGCTCCACTCCTCAGTTTATACACAACTGGGAGAAATAAGGTCCAGGCCAGAGTTTTTTGGAACTTTCTCCAACCCACTGCTCAGCTGCAGATAATCAGCTGCAGCAGTGGGAATAAACCCCTCCCTGCTTGGCAGGTAAAGGGAGATTGCTGGCTTCCTCCCTGGAAGCAGGTAGGAGAGAGGCTGTTCTCTCCAGTGAGAGAGTCAAGGAGACTGAGCACTGGGAGTGCAGAAAGGAAAGCAGTTAAGGCTGGCTTGGAGCACTGGGAGTGTAGAAAGGAAAGCAACGGGCGGACTAAGCACTGGAGTGCAGAGAGCTGACAAAGCCACTAGGTTGGTGAAACCAATATTGTTTTGTTCTAGTTTAACCCCTGAGAGATAGGGAACCTGATGTTAGTAAGTGCTCAGACGAGCTAGGTTTTTTGTTTATAGGGATTTGTGTTATATTTATGTTTTCATTTGCGGCTGTCTCCTGTCTCCTGTCTCCTGTCTCCTGTGTGGACTTACAAATAAAGTGCCTGGATTATATGAAAATAAAAGAACTGTGCCTGTTGTTTACCCTAGAGGACCGTGCTATCTGCAAACAAGGATCACAATATGCTGGAGAATGCGGGCATTGTAGCACATTGAGGGTCTGTGGGTGTGCCAGTCATCCGGTAGTCTGCTTATTGAGCACTCTTATTTTTTGCAGACCTGTTCAGCAAATAAGTAGCACTGTAACTTTAAGACTGTTACCTGCTTGGTGCTATAATGGAGGACCTGCTGAAGGATGTGGTACAGACAACCGCTATACAGCAAGGCACAAACCGTTTACTGGCTGCACAGGTTAAGAACCTGAGGGACGCTCAGCAGGAGAATAGAGCTGCCCTTACTGAGGTTTTGAAGATTGCCCCCTGCAGGGAGCATGGGGACAAGGGACCCCGTAACCAAGCTACTGACATCCTGCATAAGATGACAGAGGCAGTAGAAGAAGTCTTTAGCAAGCTGAAAAGCATGGAGGAAGCAAAGCGTGATGTTGAGACACACGCAGGAGAAAGAAGGACTGTGACTGAGGCCAACAGTGTCAAGTCAGTTTATGCTATGAAGAATGAGACAAGTAAAGCTAGTGAATACAGCCAGGGAAAGAAAAATGAAACCGAAGCCCCTTATGTACACCCAAGTGAACAAGTCAAAGGCATGAAAAGCAGACTGACTTGGGGAGTCAGAGAAGACAACAGCAAAGGAGCTGAGCTTAATAGAGAGAAGCAAAGTACCCCAGTTGAGTATAGCAATGCGGTGCACTGTTTAGGAGCCGAGGCTACCCAAGAATGTCGACCAGCTGTTGAACAGTTTGGCAGAGAAAAGCAAGGCCGAGAACAACATAGAAGTAGAGAAGTGCCAACTCACAATATAAAGAGCTATGCCCAGCTCTAGGTAAAACAGCATACAGTGGTATTTAATACTCCCCACATGTAGGATATAACTGGACACTTGGAGGTGTATCCTCAAGACTTCTTACAGCATTTCAGATAAGTGTCAGCATATAAAATACATAAAAGGAGGAAAAACCCAATGGTGCAATAACGTAGGTTAACTGCAACAGCAGACTGAGGTCCTAAGAGTGCCAACTTACAATTGGGAGAGCTATAACCATATCTGAGTAAAACAGCATACACTGGTATTTAAACTCCCCACATGTAGGATATCCTTCTAGCGATGCTTGCAGTGCCGGTCTTATGAAATAAGAATCACAAGAGAGGGCCCTGAGTTGGCACTTCTCTACTTCTATGTTATTCGTGATCCAGCTTTCCTAAAACGGTTTTGCACTATTGGTCTCTGTTTCTGCTTTTGTATTTCATATTTACCACTGAGTTTCAAAGCAAGGACTGAAGAATATACACTCCAGGTCTTCGCTGTACTTTAAGAGACTCTTTATATTATTGCTGATTTTTGTTTATTATCTCTCATTGTCCAACTTAGGGCACCCTGTATTTGTTGTATCTTGTTCTCTCCATTCTTTGAAGGGTTTGAGGGTTACCCTTCCCCTCAGGTGTGCAGCTCTATTCTCCCCTGTGATCAGTACTGTAGCGCTGTTCCTCTCCTATTTTTTTTTTCTGTTATGGAAAATAAGACGTATGCAAAAAATTGCGGACATTTTGCACTTATCAAGCAAAGATATATTCACATATTTAAGAGTACAAAATTATTTAATAAGCAAAGAATGTATATAAATCACTGGATGGATGATTTATTTTGTTTTTCCATTTCAAATCTTAAGGTTATTTAACCTTACCTATCAAAGTATAAAGCTAGAAGGATATAACTATTCTCCCATATGTAAATTAGAACAGGAAATGCAAATAGAATTACCAATGGAGGAGTGGTTGATGGGCATTAAACTTGTATCTCGAGATAACCACTGTATCTCTATGTTAGAACTGCATTATAAACTCATTTATAGGTGTTAACTAGTTCACACAAGACTACATTTGAAAGAATTATTAATAAAAGAATAAATATTAATAAATGGGAGGTTAAATCCTCCCGTATTCCCCTACTCGCAGTATGCCGCGAGTAGGGGCATGCCGCCTAAACAGCGAGCAGCCATTGGCCGCGAGTAGGGGCATGTCGCCTAAACAAATTTAATACTACAAGGCGGGACCTGGCACAGATTAAATGCTCCCACATGCCCCTACCTGTGCCAGGTCCCCCCTGTGCAGTAGGGGCATGTCAGACCACTCTGAGTAGTTGGCTTGGAATCAACCAATCAGAGTGCTCTGAGCTAAATTGCAGGGCATCGGAAGGCTTTATAAGCCTTTCCCCACCTTGAGGAGCTCATTCCACACTGTGCCCTCCATGGGTGAAGATGGATTATTTTTTTACCGTTGGGATTTTTTTTTCATCAGATTTTCTTTTTGCACTTGGGTTTTTTATTTTATTTTAAAAGTTCGACGGGTATTATTGGGGTTTTTTGGCCTTTTTTGGGGCTGAAAATAATAAAAAAATTTTTTTAGAAAAAAGAAGACATCAAATGGTAAGTATGAAATTTTATTTTACAGGGTTAGTTTATTGCTCGCCCCCCTCACTATTATTATGATGAGGTGGGTAAGTAGGGTATTTTTATTAGGGAGGAGTCACTAGGGGCTTGGGGACCCCTAGTCACTTTATTGTTTGTGATCCCCACCGGCCGGTCATGGGTGGGGACCTGGGGGGGCATTAGGTTCCCCTTAAATTTATTAGGGTCCCCACCCACCGCTCATGGGTGGGGACGAGGGGGGACATTAGGTCGCCACTTTAATTTATTAGGGTCCACACCGGCCGCTCATGGGTGGGGACCTGGGTGGGACACTAGGTCCCCTCCCATTATTTATTAAAGGTCCCCACCTGCCGCTCATGGGTGGGGACCACGGGGGACATTAGGTCCCCCCTTTAATTAATTAGGGTCCCCACCCACCACTCATGGGTGGGGACCTGGGGGGACATTATTTATTTAATTAAGTTCCCCACCCGCCACCCATGGGTGGGGACCGGGGGTACATTAGGTTCCCCCTTTGTTTTATTAGTTTCCCCACCCACCGTTTATGGGTGGGGATCTGGGGGGACATTAGGTTCCCCCATTGTTTATTTAATTAGGGTCCCCACCCGCCGCTCATGGGTGGGGACCTGGGGGTGACATTAGGTCCCCACCATTATTTATTTAATTAAGGTCCCCACCAATGCTCATGGGTGGGACCAGGGGGGACATTAGGAACCCCCATTTATATTAATAGCCCCCACCCGGGTCAAGGGTGGGAGAGCGGGGGGAGCACTAAATAGCTCCTTTTTACACATCCTCTTACCCAGTCGCTAGTACTTTAAATTTTTTTTAGGCAACATTTAACCTCCCTTTTATTAATATAGGGGTCATAGTGACCCCCATACTGATTTATATTTAGTTTTAAATGGCAGCGAGCAGCCGTGACATGCCCCTACTCGTGGCATACCGTGAGTTGGGGCATGCGGGAGGATTTAACCTCCTTTTTATTAATATGGGGTCATAGTGACCCCTGTAGGTTTTAATACAGGGGTGGAGGTTGGAGTTAATATTTATTACAAGGAGGGAGCTGGTAGCGCTGCCGGCTCCCTCCTTGTTTTTTGCACTGTTAACTCTCCACACCGTGGGGGTTAGTTGCTCTTCACAGAGTCTATTAAACAAGCTAAACGAAACGAAAAGGTAATGCATTCGGCATTGCCCTTTCGTTTCGTTTAGATTTAGTTTGTAGGGCTTTCGTTTATGTTTTAGTAGACGAATACGAAAAAAACTGAATTTTTGGACAATATCGTATTGGTACAAAAACTAATGTATGTCTATAGAAAACACAGAATCTGCTTTAGTCAGTTTATTATTCTTTACTTATATATTTATCACAGTCAATGCCATATTCTATTTCTGCATTTCTAATTCTGTTTCAGCAATTGAAAGCCAAATCCAAGTTACTTCAGGTTAATACTTATTGAAAAAAAAGATAAAGCCAGTATATTTTGTGATTTTTTTCTCTACCAAAACATAATTTAAGAAAAATGGATTCATAATGGACTTTATTAATCTTGCTGCTGTGCAAGGTGACATTTGGTGACATTGCATTAGATAGAATTTGCTAGAATGAACATCACCATGGAGACACACAGGGCAATTGAAGAAGACATTCCTCCGTTCGAGTTGCTTGCAACTTTTTTCTCACACCGTTCACCCACATACCAAAATTCGCCATATGTTTTGCACCTAGAAAAGAAGAGGGAAAACTCTATATGATCATTTGTTTACACTTTCAAAACAGCAAGATGTAAGCCGTAATACAAAGACAACATTCCTTGGGTTTTTACAAATATTGCGCTATTACTCTATATTGGAATAAATCAACAAACAAGGCCTAAGTATGTCACAGATACAGTAAATTGTATGAAATATGTGGTAGAATGGTACGATTCATCTCAGTGGACCTCTATTTAATCTCATACCTGAAACCTGCACTTCTATGCTGTTTCTATTTCATTCTATAGGTTACTTTGGCAGGTTACCCTAGAATCCCTTCTGATTTATGGACCTTTGTTTGACTTATTTGACTATTCTCTAGGCTTCTACTTTCTGACCAGACCTACTGCGTTCTATTTCTCTGCTGTCTAATCTCAGTTCTTATTCAGATTTCATCTTTTTAATTATATCATCAGGGATCTTATAACATTTACAATTTCTTTCTACAATTCTCCTCTTTCGTACACTTACTATGAGCCTGCCGTCCGGACTAAAGCTCTCCTATTAAATTTCCCTGAGTACATCACCAAGAATTCTACAGGACATCTCTACATAAACCTTCCTCTGCCATGGCTTTCAGAGAGCTGTAGTGGTTATTGTGCTTGGAGTGTTTGTTTTGTTTTTTTTAAATTAAGTCATAGGGCCTTTTTCACTGAACTTATAAAAGTGCTGTCAAAAAAGACAATTGGGATTTTGTCAACATCATATGATATAGTAAAATAAGCCACAGAGTTAGAAAAAAAAGCTTCTGCAGCAGAAGTTGGTAATTACATCTAACCCTTATTTAAATATAAAGACAAGTAACCTGTAATAAAATGTCACTTTTAACAGTAATTAATAAAAAATCCCACTCAATAAGAATAATGAAAATAAATAAGAACAAAAACACCAATAATCAGTGATAATGTGCATTTTATGCCAAGGCTCAAATTTGTCAGTGCAAGGTTGATTATGATCTCATATACTTGGAACTAATACAAATGATATATAATTATAAGAGAGCGCAAAAAAATTTACAATAAGTTGTAGGAATACACCTAAATGTGAATTCTCTACTATGAAGCCACCAGATACTATAAATACCTCCCAGGTATTAAATTTGTTTTTGAACAATGCATAAAACAGTAGTATCAGCGCTTATCAGACCAACCCCTTATTTACAGGTATAGGGACAGAGAAAAAAATGCTCTGAAGTCTGATCATAAAATATACTTATATAATGTCCAGTGTTAGTGTCAGGGTAGAGATATATCCAAATGAATAGTCTTTGTATGGGGATATTCTCACGCTGTGTAAGGGTTTCTGCTGATAAAGGGAAATGGATCCTCTTTCACTCTGTATCTTTGTATCTGCTCGGCTACTTTGTGTCAACCTTTAAAAAATTCAATATTGTTGGCTACTGCATATAAAACTATTACACATTAACATTTCAATAATATATCTAAAGTGTGAGTACGGATCATTGTCTCTGTAATCATAATGTCAGATTGCTCTATAGTACCTTATGTTTTTAATGCATACCTATCCTCTCCGTTTTCGTTATAAACAGAACTTCAGTTTATTAGTTAATATTACCAGTTTTGAACATCTTATCAGCAATGAGGGTATTAACCCTTTCAACGCTGGTCTGATGTGTTCAACATGCGAACAGTATTCAGACCTTGTTTGAATGTAGCTCGCTGGTATTCTACGTGATGTGGCCATTGCACATATTGTAAAAAACATGTATAAAATATAAAGCGTAATTAATTGGTCAAAAATTGAGTTATAACCTTACTATGCCGTTGCTCCCTTGGAATTCTCCGATGCTGGGCTAGTAATAATAATAAAAGATATTAATCATAAATGTTGAAAAGCACTAAAGGGGATATTCCCATCCTTCTAAAAAACAGACTGATTGTCTCCATGGCTATAAGTAAGGTTATTTGCCAGATTGTGCAGTGAAATAGTTAGCGAGAGGGGTTTAAAACCTATTCGGCATTCTAATGTATTAGGCATCCAGACTGCATAAAAACCTATTTTAATGTGGCTCGCTAATATTCTGCATTAATGGCAATGGCAAATATTATAAATTATATATATAGGATATGGAATATAAAAATATAAAATATAAATAATTAATCCAAACGGAGTTATGACCTTATTACAATGTGACTCACTTGATATTCTCCGATGGTATACTAATGGTAAAAGATAAAAGATGTTCATCAAGACCTTAAAAAACACTGATGGGAATGTTCCAGTACATCTAAAAAACAGACTAAATTGTCCCCATATTAATGATTAAAATAATTGACCAGGTTTAGAAATAAAATGATTGACAAGGAGGGTTTTAACCCATTTGATGCTAATCTGATACACTAAGCCTCAAGACAGCATGCTGACCTTCTTATACTATGACCCATTAGTATATTTTAGTGGTATATTCATCCCTAATGGTAGATGAATTTTCTCCAGCTTTTTTTCTATATTATTTATTAGGGTAAAAAAGTTGGAGAAAACCTTTGAGGAAATTCTTAATGTCAAAAAGACTAAATTTGACAGAGATCAGCAAGACTTCAAAGAAAACAGAGTAAGAAATTTTAGGAAGAAAAATACATCTAGACCACGAACATCCCATTATGGAAAGGACAATGATTCTAAAAAACGAAGAGACCCCATCTACCCTCCCAAAGATGTATCCTATGCTGGGAAAGTCTCCAACACTGCAAGAACTTACAACTCTCCCAATAATCCAAATACATCCAAGGAATCTGGGTGGAATACAGTATGCCATCATAGAGGATTCAAATCACCTCAAAGGAATTATGGTAAAAATCCACACATTCCGAAAATGAGAGAAACATCAGGAAACAACACATGGAAACTAAATAATAGATTTGCAGTATTGGACATAAGTCGAGACTCTAGATCTAATCGTAGAGAACACAAGGACAACACCTTTCATGGTGAAGAAGATTTTTTAGGCCCAAGAACAAATTTTTTGAATCGTCCTATGACGAACACCAATTATATAGAGAAAAAGAAAGGGCCTTTTTTTAGGGGATGCCGAGGAGGAAAGAGAGTTCAAGAAAAGAACAAAGTGGTAGATGCCACAGGGATTTTTAATCTATCTGACTTAGTACTCACTAGGGATCACATTAAAGTACTTAATAGGGGTTTAAAATATGCTCTCACTACAAAATCAGATCCCTTTCAAAAATTTTTAGACTTCCAAAAGTTTATGAGAAAACTTACCCTCAAGTGCTTCTTTTTAAATAATCCTGTATCAGAAGTAAGAGTACCTACAGAGAACATTTTTCAATATACAACATTTAAAAATAAGTCTGTGTTCTGTCCCACGAACCAAATAAGTGCGCATATGAATGCATTTAATTTAGCTATGATGACAGACCTGGAACAAATCAGAGAAGATTTCTAACCATAAATACAGGAAAAATACAGGAAAAAAAGAATTATCAATACAGGAAAAAAAAAGCATTAAAAGAATTACAGGGTAATGAGATGGTGACTATCAAACCTGCTGACAAGGGGGGTGGTATAGTTATTTTAAATACCGTAGACTACAAAGAGTGCAATAGAATTCTCAATGATATCAACACATACCAGCGATTAACTAAAGATCCAACTTTGGAGGTTAAAAAATCCCTACTTACATTATTAGAAAAATTGAGATTTTTGGGAATCTTAACTAAAAAAGAACTGGATTTTGTTACCATCATGCATCCCAAGAAACCAGTCTTCTGCTACCTCCCAAAGATACACAAAAGTATAACACAGCCCCCCAGGAGACCTCTGATTGCTGGTATAGATTCGCTGACAGCAAACCTATCTCAAAATATAGATGCATTACTGCAACCCTTTGTTAAGACTACTAAGTCATACCTCAAAGATAGCAGGGATCTCTTACGGATACTACAAGGCATAACATGGGGGAAGCATTTTAGGTTGGTGACATGTGATGTTACCTCACTTTATACCATAATAGAACACGACCTAGGAGTTAAGGCGGTACAAAGCACTTTATACAACAGTGAAGACCTCAAAATGGAACAAATAGAGTTTTTAATAGAATGTATTGATTTTATACTTAAAAATAATTTCTTTTGGTACAAAAAGGATATTTTTCTACAGATTAATGGTACTGACATGGGGACTAGGTTTGCACCCAGCTATGCCAATATATTTATGTCCTATTGGGAACAGCAGTCTATATGACAAGGACATCGCTGGGTAGCAAACCTAGTCCTCTACAAACGCTACATTGATGACTGTTTTATTATTTGGGATGGTACTGAAGCAGAACTCCTGGAATTTTTATCCTATATGAATTCTAATAATTTTAATATGTCGTTCACTTATAATCAGAGCATCACCAGCTTCGAATTTTTGGATCTAGTTCTTTATGTTGAAGAAGAAACGCTGAAATCCAAAACCTTCTTCAAGCCAGTGGACGTTAATAGCTTCAATTTAACATCAAGTTGCCACTATCCCTCATGGCTACAGAAAGTTCCATATAGCCAGTTTTTGAGGATTAAAAAGAACTGCTTAGAGGAGACTATTTGTCAGGAACAATTCAACAAGATAGAATCACAATTCATGGAGAAAAAAATATGATCCCTCATGACTCTCAATTGCAAGGAAGAATTGTCGGACACTACTAAGGCAGAGATTCTAGCCCCTGGAAGGAACAGGAACAATAAGGAAAACTCGCCTTAAGACACATGCCCATTAATTTTTAATTTCAGTGCCCAAACAAGTTACATCAGAAAAGCCGTACTAAAAACCTATTGCTACATGATCCAGTGCTGTCATCAATCCTACCCTCCAAACCGAGAATAATTTTTAGAGAAGCACCTTCCCTTAAGGATAAATGAGTTCACAGTTATACTAGACCCTCACCAGAGTAGCACTTTTTAAACACACATACAGGTTTTTTTAAGTGTGTAACCTGCAAGATCTGCAAGACAGTTGGTCCACCGTTCGGTAAAATAACTGAATTCTACTCTACTACAACCAAGAAGAAGTATAAAATTAAAGATTGCATCACATGCTATTTGAAGCAAATTATTTATCTCCTGAATTGCACTTGAAGGCTTCAATGTGTAGGGCAGACAAAAAGGATGTTGAAGACCAGATTGGGCAAACATGTTTATAATATGAACAAAAAGTTTGATAAACACTCTTTGTCTTATCATTTTAAAACACACCACAATAGTGATCCATCTACCTTGAACTACTGTGGGATACAGCACATAAAAGTCCCCTGGGGGGGGGTGATCTGATTAAAGGTTTACTGTATAAGGAAACCTATTGGATATACAACCTAAAAATATTGGCTCAGTTAAGTTTAAATGCGGAATATGATATTTCTAACATTTTATAAATGAATTATTAGATTATTTTTTAGATATCAGCATGTGATTCTAGAAATGGATTTATTATGTTTTTTTTAATATGTTTTTCATATTTATGTTTTTTATATTCAGGTTTTCACAATTTTGTTCTAAATAGGATTTTTTTAGCATTATGGAAACAAGTCCTTTTCACATGTATTTTAGCATTTCTCTTTTAGCATATATATATATATATATATATATATATATATATATATATATATATATATTAATATTTTTCATAAACATCTACCATTAGGGATGAATATACCACTAAAAAATACTAATGGGTCATAGTATAAGAAGGTCAGAATGCTGTCTTGATGCTTAGTGTAGCAGATTAGCATCAAATGGGTTAAAACCCTTCTTGTCAATCATTTTATTTCTAAATCTGGTCAATTATTTTAATCATTAATATGGGGACAAATTAGTCTGTTTTTTAGATGTACTGTAACATTCCCATCAGTGTTTTTTAAGGTCTCGATGAACATCTTTTATCTTTTACCATTAGTATACCATCGGAGAATATCAAGCGAGTCACATTGTAATAATGTCATAACTCCGTTTGGATTAATTATTTATATTTTATATTTTTATATTCCATATCCTATATATATAATTTATAATATTTGCCATTGCCATTAATGCAGAATATTAGCGAGCCACATTATAATAGGTTTTTATGCCGTCTGAATGCCTAATACATAAGAATGCCGAATAGGTTTAAATCCCTCTGGCTAACTATTTCACTGCACAATCTGGCAAATGACCTTACTTATAGCCATGGAGACAATCAGTCCATTTTTTTAGAAGGATGGGAATATCCCCTTTAGTGCTTTTCAACATTTATGATTAATATCTTTTATTATTATTACTAGCCCATCATCGGAGAATTCCAAGGGAGCAACGGCATAGTAAGGTTATAACTAAATTTTTGACCAAATTATTTACTCTTTATATTTTATACATGTTTTTTACAATATGTGCAATGGCCACATCACGTAGAATACCAGCGGGCTACATTCAAACAAGGTCTGAATACTGTTCGCATGTTGAACACATCAGACCAGCGTTGAAAGGGTTAATACCCTCCTTGCTGATAAGATGTTTAAAACTGGTAATATTAACTAATAAACTGAAGTTCTGTTTATAACGAAAACGGAGAGGATAGGTATGCATTAAAAACATAAGATACGATAGAGCAATCTGACATTATGATTACAGAGACAATGATCCGTTCTCACACTTTAGATATATTATTGAAATGTTAATGTGTAATAGTTTTATATGCAGTAGCCAACAATATTGAAGCTATGACATGGGCAATTATTATGATATACACCCACTATACGGACTGTTAATAGAAGGGTGTATTTAAACCACCCAAATCCCCCTGATCGGTCATCTTGAAAAAGTCCGGTTTCAACGGACGAAACGCGTTGATGAAAGTGGCAGGATTGATTTTTTTAAACCTGCAGGAACCAATGCGGTAGGACAGAAGAGCTGACATCTCTGCAACGATATCGGTCTAAGTGCACAGGACTGACCTACGGAGCAGCACACGATCTTCTAGCGGCAAGTACACCGCATTGTACTACTGCTTATTTTGTGAAACTTAAAAATAAGTGTTTACTATATTTTCTTGTAAGAGTTTTTGTGTAAGGGTTTTTTTATGCTTGGGAAATAAATGTGTTGCTTTTTTACGCTATGTTAAGTATCCTTTTTTTAAAGGTTGACACAAAGTAGCCGAGCAGATACAAAGATACAGAGTGAAAGAGGTTCCATATCCCTTTATCAGCATAAACCCTTACACAACGTGAGAATCTCCCCATACAAAGACTATTCATTTGGATATATCTTTACCCTGACACTTACACTGGACATTATATAAGTATATTTTATGATCAGACTTTAGAGCATTTTTTTCTCTGTCCCTATACTTGTAAATAAGGGGTTGGTCTGCTAAGCCCTGATACTACTGTTTTATGCAATGGAACTAATATAGCACATTAAGCCATACATTCAGATTAGATTGGAATCTCTCTGTTTATTAATGACATTCAATTGCTCGTTTTCAGAGAAATTACAGATACTAATTAATCATAAAGATATATTTTATTTATGAATTTATCTAGCAAGAGATGAAATTGCAGTTCTGATGTACAATAAAATGAACATTTTGATTTCCTAGCTAGGGATGAAATTCCAGTATCAGTGTACAATAAAATATAAATAAAAACTGTAAATAAATATTAGGCCAACAAATGGTTGTTGAGACTAATCAAGTATTCATTAATTCCAGGAGAATATATGTGGATTAAATTTGTGATACATGGGAGTAAAATGGCAGGGAGTAAACTGGAGAAGAGGGGAGAAAAAAAATAATCTCTCAACTATCTATTACTTCCCATAGCTGTCTAATATATTGCTTCAAGGCTGTCTCATAAACTACAACCTTATAAGATTTAAATATCTATTTTTATGTGTGCGCTGTTCCTTAATCTGTAATATGTATAAATTTTGGTCACAAGTAGCAGTTCCGGGTGTGCCCCCAATTCCTTTTTGTGTTTACTATAAACTGTAAGTTTGAATCCAGACTGCCCCCATTTTGGGAGTCGAAACCCCCTCACTACACTCATACATATAGAGTGATTTAAAATCAAGAATAGTTAGACGCGCGTTTCAGCGCACACTGGAACCTTTGTTAGGACTAGGATTGGTGGGTTTTTTGTTCTTGTTTTTTCTTTTCTTTATTCTTATTGTGAGTGAGACTTTTTTTTAAATTAATTACAATGAAAAGTGAAATTTTATTACTGGTAATTATTAAAGCCAAGAAGCCAAATGTATGATTTATATTCAAGCGTCCCTTATAAAATTTAGTCTTCCCAGCAGGATGTACCACCATATCATACCTGAATTTACAAAATTATGTACAAACCCACCAAATTATTATAATAGCTCAGTAAATGATTTTGTTAAAGTTTACCTGCACACAGGTTTCATATTTTCCATCACACACACCCCATCATTCATACACATATTAGCACTGCACTGTGGTGTGCTGACTGTTGGAGGGGCTGTTGGCTGAGGTTTCAATAGGTTAGATATATCTGATTGGGAAAAGAGAACAAAAATATTGTTTATAATATAATACATACTATCCACACACACTTACACATTTTAAAATATATATGGTGATTAGTGACTGCAAGTTTAACCTTTATTTATAAATATACATATATAAAACATGGGAATTGACACCTCCCCAGTTGCTTATCAATAACTTGAGATACAATGTTGGGAGATCACTAACAACATGCTTAGAGCAGATAAATTTTTTACCCAAAGCCAACATAAAGTGTTGGGGACTTTCAACCTGTTATGGGAAAGAGGTCTGACCTTCTGAAACGGGTATTTCTTACAGGACGTGTAACACGTACTGAAACATGGTGGATGCTCACTGCAGGATACACGGTAATTGGAAATAAATTTAAATATGAACTTTTAATAGCATTAAGGGAAGAAACACTTAGTTGCACAAAATGAGTAAAGCCAGAAGGTTAGGAAACGACAAATCTATATCTGTCATGGCAAGTTCACTTTAAATGTGATGTAAACAGATAGCTGTGCTGTATTGCTGTTAACAGCTTCATGGGCGGGCGCTAACTGCTGGGCAATATAATATTCTTGTACACATTGGGTGCCTACATAGATGCAATGAAATGTGTATTTTTTTCATGGAAATCCAGCTTTTGTGGAGAAGAGCTGTGTGAGAAAATTTGGTAATCATTGAATCCACACGGGCCATGCGACAGTTTATGGTGTACGCGTATGTTATGTATATATTGTATATGTAAATTTGTTGTCAATGATTAAGTATAATGTGTGCAGTTAAGAGTACAAAATTATTTATGCAGAATAATTTAGCCAGAATTTGCACACTAACTCTGATGATAGAATGGTTAAAAAAAAGGATCCAACAATGTACCTTTCATGGATATAAAAATGAAAGCATCTCCTCCCTTGAGAAAGTCTCTACTGTAAAGCCATTCTTTAACAGTAAAGAGATACATGCCCAATCCTCGAGTCTGATTATATTTCGTCCCATTTAAGAAGGTTTTCTCTTGTCCAACAATTGCAGGATTATCCCAGTAATACATGTTACCTGAAGGCAGAAATAAATACATTGATATATTTTAACTTACAATATTTTCTAAGATAATTCATGGTGTACAAATAAAGTCTTCAATAAAAACAGAATAACCTAATAAATGTAAAAATAGCAACAATAATAAATGTTTATAACTTTTTTTTTCTGTGACAATATATACCTAATACAATCAGGTAATCTGTCTATCACCAACGGATTTTTTTTTCCTTTTTCAATCGTTACTTTCTTTACTAATACTTTTTTAATGCTATTTTCTGTGAATGCCATTTGGACAAATGGACGAATTGCCAAAAATTCTGATGAAAAAATATTCATCCAAGCATAAATGCCCAAGTCTAGTGTTTATCTTAAAGTCAATGATAAAGCAGTAAATAGAAAAAAAATATATGTATAAATACATATTAATCCATATATTTGTTTACATGCTGACATGCAGAGATTAAATGTTGTGCTCTATATCGTAATATTTATTAAAAAAATTGTGTGTCAGGTATTCTTCAAACATAAGAAACACCAAACTTTTCATCCTATAATTTATTAAGAATATCCAATACATATCCTGATAATATAATGTGTGCGGTCATGCATCAGTTCTACAGCAAACACTATTATATTAATATTCTATGAGTCTCTGAGAAGCAAATTAGATGTAGATAACATTTTACCTGATTGTACATTTGGATCTGTCGAGATGCTCTTTGCATTTGATGTGCGTTGAGTAATATCTGGATTCTGGTCCATGAACTCTATTGTAGCTTGTCTCCAGGCACATGGCCATTGAAGGTGGTTATCATTAGCGCCAGATATCAAATGGAGGAAAACTGCCAAGTTAAATGGTAATTGTGGTACAGATCGTTCTTGTAACTGGATCTGAAATGCATAGCCATCTTTTGAGTAATATGGTGGACTAAAGATGCCTGCTTTAGTTAAATTAGTGTCGAAGTTTCTGATATGCCAAACATTTTGAGGACACTCAGTTTCTGATAGGTTGATGTCATCAATTGAAAAACCACCAGTGGAGGATGCATTTCCTTTGATTCCATAAAACACATATCTGAATTTTTGTGTTGCATTTAATGCAGAATGGTGTAGCTGCCAGTAATTAGCCGGAGGACCTGCAATATATATAAAACTTCAGTAGCAAATATACAAAGATTACGTTTGTAAAAATCTAAAACGCTATTACTGCCAAGACTCAAACAGACCTAACCTACTGCAGCACTCACAGCTAATCGATGCCACCACTTAATATAAATATATGTACATTCAAATATTTACAATCAAACTGTGGTTAGAAAAACATACACCAAGAAAGGCGGTTTACTCGAAACTTTCTTTAGAGGCTCCTCCAAGACTCTTAAATATAGCTTCACATAAAAAGAAACTATAAACAAAAAATACAGAACACAAAAAGCATATCGTGTTGTCTTGTGAATGTAAATGGAGATAATGATCACCGAATACATTCACATTTTTTAAAGAAGCATATCACTAAATCATAAGATTTTTCATTTCTTTTTTTTTCATGACCTTCCACTGCATGTAAAATGGAATCAATATTACTATCATTTGGGCAAAAGGGGCATCCAGGTGTTTGACTCACTGGGAATACCACGTTAAGCTTAGTATGAGGTACAATCTAACACCATCCAGACTTGCTCAAGCCTTTCCTGGGTCACATCCTCTTTATGTTAGCTTTGCAAGACAATGGTTTTCTAATACACATTTGTTGGCCATGCCCCGTTTTAGCACGATTCTGGAAAAATATTCAAAAGGCTGTCCTACTGTGCACAGATTTGACTTTACCACTAGAACCACCATATTTCTCCTTAATATACTTCCCGATCATTTCCACAGACATCATCAGATCATAATTTTTCATATATTGACAGCTAACCATTCTAGCGAAGCAGCATACTAAAGAGGGTAGAAGCTTTGCCAAAGGTTTTAGATGAATTGCGACAAATGTACATTTATGAGCAAACATCAAATAAAAATTGGTGGGTATGCACTAAATTCCTGAAAGTCTGGAAAGGATGCTTTGGATTTTCATCCACTTAGGATGAGAGTTGCCCACTATGTCATGTTCACTTTATATTTAAACCTGTACCTAATCCTTGCTAGCCTGTTTGCTGTACCTTGCTAATATCGATGGACTATGTCTTCATCCATCTTCCTTTTTATTATTTTGGTTTGTTGTGATCTGTTGGGACCTAGTTATATATGTTACCTGTTAACTTGGCAACAGTCACTTCGGATTCACATTTGATATGCATTTTACAATGTTTGACTCACACTTATATGTCAGAGTTTTCTTCCATTTGCGAATAATCGCACAAACTGTTGTCACCTTCTCACCAAGCTGCTGGTGATGGTCCTGTAGCCCATTCCAGCCTTGTGTAGGTCTACAATCTTGTCCCTGACATCCTTGGACAGCTCTTTGGTCTTGGCCTCGGTGAAGAGTTTGGAATCTGATTGATTGCTTCTGTGGACAGGTGTCTTTCATACAGGTAACGAGCTGACATTAAAAGCACTCCCTTTAAGAGAGTGCTCCTAATCTCACCACGTTATCTGTATAAAAGACACCTGGGAGCCAGAAATCTTTCTGATTGATTGGGGATCAAATACTTATTTCACTCATTGACATGCAAATCAAGAAAATAATGTTGATATAGCTTTAATTCAAAAAACACATTGGCAAGAGACTGCTTCAAAACTGTGGAGGTTTTCTAAATACCCAACAATATTTGCTGCAAATATGGAAACTCCAAAAAAAAAAAAAGGTGTATCCTCTTCACATTAGCCAATTTGTATGCTCTAAACCAATGCCCTATAATATATTTTTTTAAATTCATGAATCGAATATATGAACTGGCAGTAGGCAGATTACTAATAGGGGGAGAATTCAATTGCATAATGGACTATCAATATGATAGGAATAATCTCAAAGTTAGGGCGGGTTTCCAGATTTTAAACACATCTAAAGCAATTCAAAAAATGTTTGCATTGAAATCAACTGTATGACTGTTGGAGAGAGACTAATCCAGAGGGTCGAGATTATACTTGTTTTTCCCAAGTACACCAGACATACTCTCGCATTGATTATTTTTTGATAAAATCTAACACACTGGATTATGTGACAAATACGAAAATAGTAAAAACAAATCCTTCTCTCCCCTCAATGTACCTTTCAACCTATCATAATTGCCCCTGCCCTATACTTTTCTTCTTTTGAAGTTCAAGCTGTTTAAACCCACTCCTTTAAGAATTGCTATCATCTACCGCCCCCGGTCATCCTAGGCTATTCATTGAGCACTTTTCTTCCTGGCTTCCCCACTTCCTCTCATCTAGCACTCCTTCCCTTATACTTGGGGATTTCAATATCCCAATTAACAACCCCAACTGCACTGATGCCTCTCGTCTGCTCTCTGTAACCTCCTCCTTTGGCCTCAAGCGATGGTCCAATTTAGCAACCGATAAAGTGGAAAACACTCTTGATCTCACCTTCACCAATCTCTGTACCGCCTCCAATCTCTATAATATTCCTTTCCTCTATCTGACCTCCACCTGCTGACTTTTGACATCGGCATACCCAATACCCAATTAACACCACCATCTGAACATCATTCTCATAGAAACCTCCAATGTCTTGACCCAGAGCATTTCTCCACTAATCTCCAAACTCTCCTTTTACCTATCTCAAACTTCACCTGTCCTAGCTCTGCAACCTCCTTCTACAATTCCACCCTCTCCTCTCAACTAGAAAATCATGGCACCTCTGACTGTGTCTCTGCTATTTCTAACTGGATGGCTGCCCACTTCCTTAAACTTAACTTGACCAAAACTGAAATTCTGATCTTTCTTCCCTCAAGTGTTGCTACTCCTGTGTCTCCCTCCCTCCAAGTCAATGGTGCTCCACCATGCAGGCTCGCTGCCTAGATGTTCTCTTTGCACTGACCTCTCCTTCACGCATCATGTTCAGTCTATCGCCAAATCCTGGTGCTTCCATCTCAAAAACATTGCGCGCATCCGACCCTACTTAACAACAGATGTGACTAAGGTGCTGGTCCATTCCACTGTCCTTTCTCGCCTTCACTACTGTAATCCACGGTCTTACATGCTCCCAATTTGCACCGTTACAGTCCATAATGAATGTGGCGGAGAGGCTCATCTGACTGTCCGCCCACACCTCCCACGCCTCACCCTTCTGTCAGTCCCTACATTGGCTTCCTGTAAGATATAGGACTCAATTTAAAATTCTGGTTCTTGCTTTCAAATTTCTACATAATGCTGCTGCCACCTATCTTTGCTCCCTAATACACAAGTATGTCCCGTCTAGGCCCTTACACTCTGATGAAGACTTACGTCTATCTTCTGTCCATACTCCTACCTTTGATCCTCGCCTTCAAGACTTCTCGAGGGCTGCACCGTTCCTGTGGAACTCACATCCCTCCTCCGTTAGATGCTCACCCAGTCTCCACGCCTTCAAAAAAATCATTAAAAACCCTCTTCTTCATAAAAGCATATCAATTAAACTGTTAATAGCTCCCAACTGATTCCTCTCTCGCAACTGTCATTAGTCTAATACCATCCTTTACTTAAAGGGTAAAACAGTATAATCTAATCTAAAACAAGAAAATACACATCATGGTGCAGTATGCTTGTGAAATCTGAATGAGGTGGAAAAAGGTGTATATCCAACTCACATGGTAAAGAGCCTGGGGATTGGCTTAAATCACAACAGCTTGGGTATATTTGGTAATACCAGACGTTCTCCAGATATGCAGCTCACAAAATATGTGGATAAAAAAGACAAGATCCTGGTGCAAATACGTATAGATAAAGGAGTAATCACACGGAAATAACATGGCGTATGTCCATTCTAATATGCTTGACACTCGAAGCATGCTCAGTTATTGCTCTGAAGTCTGAGGGGCCATCTTGGTAATGGGCAATTACTCCACAGATAAGTCCGTTTTTCAAAAATCAAATAGTGTATAAAAGTCCCATATTAATGGTGGTATGCATGGAGTAGAAAACAGAGAAAACATAATGGTAAAAAAAGGAAAGGAGAATCACACCAAATCATCTGGTAATAGAAGAAAATAAGCATGACACATATAATAATAAATGGAATATAAAATCCCATAAAAAGTGGATAACTAATGCCAGCTTAGTAAAGGAACATGAATTAAAAATAAAAATAACATTAAAATACAGTATCCTATCGTAAAAAGTGGCAAAGCTCAAAAATCATTGTTTAAGCCATATGGTTGTAGACTATTTAAATTAGAGATCTATTTCATTTCCATTTGACCCATCTTTTTGATGGTGTCATCACCTCTCCAATTAAAACTAACTTTCTGGATCCCTAGAAAAGTCATCTGATTCAGATCACTATTGTGTTTAATTTTAAAGTATAATGATAAGCGGTGTTTAGTGTATCCATTTCTAACATTACGTATATGTTCTTGTATCCTAACCTGTAAAGGGCGAGTAGTGCGTCCTATATAGGTAAGGTTACATGTGCATTTGATCATATAAATTACATATTTGGAGTGGCATGTAATGATTTCTCTGATTTTAAACTTTTGATCACTATCTTGAGGATGTTGGAAATCTTTTATATGGCGCTTAGGGCTTTTTGTATTTTTACGAGCGCCACATATTCCACACCCATAAAATCCACTACTTTTGTTAAATTGATTTTTATTAGTGGTATTCTTCAGGGAGGAATGGTTTGGGGTCAAATTACATTTTAGATTAGGGACACCCCTATAGATGACTTTTGGTCTATCTGGGAGAATTTGATTTAGGACCTCATCACTTTTCAAAATGGACCAATGTTTCATTAAAATTTACTTAAGTTGATTGCTCTGACAATTAAAGTCACTTATAAATGGTACACTATCCCAGTTCGTGTTTAGTTGTTTATTTTTGTTCTGGATCAATGATTCTCTGTCTTTGACTTAATGGAGAGCCTTCTTAAGAGGTGAATTATCATAGCCCTTATTGCTAAAATACAAAGCAATGTGATAGAATTATAGTAAGACACACAATAATAAAAAGTCCTCAGAAACACCTTAGTGAGAGTCCATTTCACCTCACAAATAGATACAAGTACGTACAATATAAGGTGGAGTATCTTCTTATTATAGTAAATTTTCCATATCTCTAGAAAACAGAACAGAATAAAGCATATGATAGTGCAGTATTGTCTGTTATATAAGGAGATTGTAATAGAATGGGAGGAATATCACTCACAAGTGCAGAGCCTCAAAATATGGCTCAATTTTCCAGTATTGTGGGATATAAGGTTCCCACTGCCTTCTTTGTATGGCTGGTGATCAAATATTCCTCTTGGGGACAGGTAATGATTTCCAAGGTGCTTTATTATAAAGTTCACAAAAATATAACAAATTAAAAAGACAAGTAAAAATGTAAAATTACAAGACCTTACAAGTTGAAGGTGAATGGTAAGAAGAGTCTTTGATTCAAAGAGTCTATGGTGCAAAACGCGTTTCGCCTCCTGTAGAGGCTTCATCAGTTGCTGTAGAGTGTGGAGAAAATGTCCTTTATATACTGTTAATCCTGAGTAATCATTAGAATCTGCTGATTCTTGGCGTCCACATTTCACTTCCGGTTTTCTGGGTTATTGCGTTCCACTAACGTCATCATTTTCAATGATTATTTCCTGTTTTCGGCATCCGAGGTGTGACTACCAGTTTCCGGTTTCACTTCCAGTTTGCGTTCCAACGTTGGAACGCAAAACGTCATCATTCCGCGTGTGTGCCGGTGGGTCTTCTGTCCTGCGTTTCACCGCTAGAACGCATGAATTGCGATCGTTTTTTTCTTTTTACAAGGCTTGTAACCAAACATGAATTGCGATCGTTTTTTTCTCTATACAGGGCTCATAACCTAACAGCACATTGCTTATTAGTAAATGTATAACAAAGACCTATTTCAGTGACAGAAGGGATATGTGTTGTGTGAGTAGCATACAATTAAATTGAATTTAAAGTCACAATCATAAGTAATCATTAAAAAATATATATTCATAATAAGAATAACATAAAAAAGCATCAAATCAATTGAATTGATCCTAAAATCGCCATTGTAAATATGATTAATATAATCACTAATAATTTTAATATAATCAATTGATAAAATATATATATATTAAAAACAGAGTGTATACCCATAAAATCTATACTGTAAATTATTATAAATGTAAAATCAATATTAAAAATAGTCCTATGAAAAGCTAAGAGTATAAAATATAATTTAATTTTAAAATTAGGGTTTTTAAATGAATACAAACACATGCTTTAAAAATGGCAGACTTCAAAGTCAGAATTTAGACCGTAGGGGATGAGAGTTTTAAAATTATAAATAAAACGCATTTCTTCTTTACCTAATAGTTTAACATAATTTCCCCCTCTCCAATCTCGTTTAACTTCCTTTATTGCACAGAAAAATAAATTCTCTGGGTTTTGGTCATGGGTCTCTTTAAAATGTAAAGACACACTATGGGTTTCTAAGCCGTTTCTAACATTTCGAATATGTTCGGCAATTCTAACATTTAGAGGTCTGATGGTTTTTCCTACATATATTAAATTGCATGGGTATTTTAAAATATACATTATGCCCTTTGTATGGCAGGTAAGATGGTCGTTTATGATATAGGGTTTATGGATAATATCTTCTATGTTACGTAAATGTCGTTTGATACTTTTAGTGGCTTTGCCAGGGAGACACATGCCACACCCATAAAAACCTTTCAAATCCTGAATAAAGTGCTTTGGCTTTTTGGAGTTTAGATGGCTTTTAACTAAAATACTTTTAAAGTTTTTTGCTCCTCTATATATGATTTTTGGTCTTGATGGTAAAATTTTGTTCAAAATTGGGTCATCCTGAAGTAAGTGCCAATGTTTTTTTATGGTGTGTTGTATACGTTTATTTTGTCCGTTAAAATTGCAAATAAAAGGAATTTCGCTTGTGTCTATTGGTTTATTTTTTGGTTTATATTGGATAAGATTTTTTCTTTTAAGTTTTCCAACTTCGTTAAGATCTTGATCTAGAAGTGTTTCATCGTATCCCTTTTCCAAAAATTGATCTTTAATATAATTGGCCTGCTCTACATAATCCGCGTCTAGCTTGCAATTGCATCTAATTCTTATAAATTGACTCTTAGGAGCGTTGTTAAGCCAAGGTAGATGATGGCAACTATTTCTTTCAATATAACTATTGGCATCTATAGGCTTAAAATAATTTTTAGTAACAATCTTAGAATTCTGAATATAGATGTCTAAATCTAAAAAAGTGATATGTGAGTCATTAAAGGTGCTAGTCAAATGGATCCCATAGTTGTTCTTATTTAGATATGTTATAAATTCCTGTAAAGCTTCCATAGTTCCATTCCATATGAAAAAGATATCGTCAATAAACCAACAGGATGTGATCAAATTTCTCTTCCATTGGAGTTCTGTAAAAACAAATGTTTCTTCCCAAAACGCCATAAAAAGATTGGCGTAGCTTGGGGCAAATTTTGTGCCCATTGTAGTGCCGCAAATTTGCAAATAAAAGGAGTTTTCAAACCAAAAGTAATTGTGAGTTAAAATAAGTAAAATCCCTTCTAAAATATATTCGATTTGTTCTATTTTAAAATCTGATTTTTCTAAAAAATATTTCACAGCTGCCAATCCTTTTTCATGCGGAATGATACTATACAGGGAAGTCACATCACATGTGGCCAAAATATTTCCCTGCGTCCATTCTATTTTTTCCAGAATCTGTAAAATATGGATGGTGTCTTTGAGATAAGTAGGATTTTTTATGACTATTGGTTGAAGAATAGTGTCAATATATTCTGAGATCCTACTGGAAATTGAGTTAATGCCCCAAATAATTGGTCTCCCTGGCGGGTTTTCTACATTCTTATGTATTTTCGGAAGGAGATAAAACACCGGTATTTTCAGATTGTCTATCCATAAGTATTCGGCTTCTTTATCTGTCAATATCCCTATTTCTCTTCCTTTGTCTACATATTGCTTAAATATTTTGATTGTTTCATTGGTAGGATTATGGGGTAATTTCTGATAGGTTGAAGTGTCAGAGAGTATTCTCTCTGCTTCTTTCACATATTGTTCTTTACTTAAAATAACTATTCTCCCCCCCCCTTGTCAGTAGGTTTAATGACCATATTTTCGTCATTTTTAATATTTCTTAAGGCCTTTTTTTCTTTTATTGTTAGATTCTGTTGATATTTATTAATTTTTTAAAATTTCTCTACATCTTTCATAACCATGGTCTCAAAAGTCTTAATTTCATTAGAAATCAAGTGTCTAGGAAAAAATTTAGATTTCTCTTTCAATGGTGTATGAAAGTATTCATCATCCTGAGTTTCCTGCTGATGTCTTTCCCTATTAAAAAACAATTTTTTAAGACACAATTTTCTAATAAAAAGATTCATATCTACAAAAAAAATCAAAATGATTAAAAGCAGCTGTTGGGGCAAATTTTAGGCCTTTCTTAAAAACTTCAATCTGTTCAATAGTTAAAAGTTGCTTAGATAGATTAAATATCCATTCTAAATTGAGGTTTTGCCCTCTTCTCTCTGTGTTATGTTCTTCTTTCCTCTCTGTCTCCTTCTTCTTCTGTTGATCTTTGTCTTTTCCCTTGTATGTCCCAAGATTGGGTCTGGTCCATCCACTTCCTTCTGTTTTGTATAAGGTCCCGTCGAAAAAAAGAAGGTGAAGGGGGAGTATCTGGGGGAGGTGATGGAGTTTGGCTTGGATTCCTAATAATGTGGTGAGGAGAATGTGGTCTCTCAACAAGAGTAGGAGATGGGGCTGGTCTGTTAGTGTTTTCAAGTGGTGTTATGAATTCCTTTTCTGACAGCGTCACTGTATCTAATAGGATGAGTGTATTCTATAGTGTTGCTATTAGTTGGTCTCTTATGAGTGTGATGCTGTGTCCTACTGGGAGATAATGGAGCTGCAGTTGATTTATGATGACGAGTAGTGGTGTATAAATGACGTGAATTGGATGATACTCTTTCTCTGGATCTTTCTGTCTTCTTATTATATAAAGTAGTCTTAAAACTTTTTTGTTGGGACGCTTTATCAAACCTATTAGACTGGTGTTCTGTAGTGTGATGGGTTCTATTCGTGGGTAAGCGTTGAGAATAGTTTCTATGATTTGATTGTGACCGCTGATAGGAACTATTTTGACGCTGATGGGTCTTTTTGAGTTTTTTCACATTTCCTGTCTGATAGTCTGTAATGTCTCGTATATATATTTTTTCTTTTTAATTTCTATGACATCTAATTCAATTTTGTCCACTTTATTTTGAATTTCTCTCAAGGTGCTATTATAAATTTCTGGGCTTGTGGATTCTGCTAAGGAATTTTTCCATTTATTTATTTCCTCATCTAATTTAGGGAGGGTTTCTTCCCTCCTTGCTACTATATAGCCCATTGTACTAAACGAGAATCCATCTAAAAGTTTCTCCCAGTCCGCCATGAAGTGCTGATCTTCCCTATCAAAGCTAGGGTCTTTATAAAAACGAAGACCCCCAGGGGTAATTTGATCTCGAATGTACTTTTTGAGGGGCTATTTCCCATTTTACTTTCATCTCTTTTATAAGTATTTTTTCTAAATTAAATCTTGATTTATTTTTATCATTATATTGATTGAATATATATTTTTTAATGATTACTTATGATTGTGACTTTAAATTCAATTTAATTGTATGCTACTCACACAACACATATCCCTTCTGTCATTGAAATAGGTCTTTGTTATACATTTACTAATAAGCAATGTGCTGTTAGGTTATGAGCCCTGTATAGAGAAAAAAACGATCGCAATTCATGTTTGGTTACAAGCCCTGTAAAAAGAAAAAAATTATCGCAATTCATGCGTTCCAGCGCAGAATTACCTACACAAAAATTAAGAAGAAGATAGTAACTAGAAAAAATCATAATGGCATTTTTAATCTGACGACCAGACAGTTGTCTGCTCCACAGATTTCTTTGCTTGAAAAGGGTCTGAAATTTGCACCCACTAGAACATTGAGCAAATTTGACACATACATTGATCTTAATAAATTTAAGAGAAAATTGAGTCTCAAAAAGTATTTCTTTAAAAATCCAATTGTAAGACCAGAAATTGATTCTGATTCAGAATTTAAATATACTTCGCTAAAAAATCCTTCCCTTTTCTTCCCCAAACAATATATCTCAGAGGAGATGGCAACGTTTGAAAGGATTGTTATGCAAGATGTAAACAAGATAAAAGAACCTAAGAGAAGTAATTTTAATTTAAATTTTGCTGAATGCCAGGCCTTAAAAAGTTTTAGAGAAGATCATGCGCTGGTCATTAAGCCAGCGGAAAAGGAGGGGTGATTGTACTTTTGGAGAGAGTAGCATATTTGGAAGAATCTCTCAGGTTATTAGGAGATAACTGTACATATAAAATTTTACCTAAGGACGCCACTAATGATATCAAGATCACTTATAATCAATTTATTGATAAAGGGAGAATGGAAGGCATTCTCAGTGCAAAAGAATTTGAATTTCTTAGCGTACAATATCCAAAAATACCCATATTTTACTATCTCTCCAAGATACATAAGCAAATGGACAAACAACCAGGTGGCCCCATTATTTCAGGTATTGGCTCTGTATCCAGCAAGCTGTCGCAATATATCGATAACTGTCTACAGCCTCTGGTACAGAGCTCCCCCAGCTATTTAAAGGATACACTCAATATACTTCAGATCCTTAAAAACATTCAATGGGATAGTAATTATTTTTTGGTCACAGCCGACGTCAGTTCTCTATATAACATCATTTCGCATGACAAAGGCTGTGAAGCAACTAGATATTTTTTAGAGAACTCAGACACATTCCCCTCCACACAAATAGATTTTATATTGGAAGGGATCCTCTGGATATTAACTAATAACTATTTCTGGTATGACGACCAGTTTTTTCTGAAATTGTGTGGCACGGCAATGGGCACCAGATTCACACCTAGTTACGCCAATCTGTTCATGTCTCGGTGGGAACAGATACATATCTTTGGATATCCAGAATGGAGTGCGAATCTGGTAGCCTATCGCCGTTACATTGACAACATCTTTTTTATTTGGAGCGGAAGTGAGCCATTACTTCAACAGTTTTTGGAACACTTGAATAACAACAATTGGGGCATTAAGTTGACCAGCTCCTACAGTAAGGAATGTGTTAGCTTCTTAGACCTAAACATATATATAGAAGACAATATAATCAAAATGAGCACATTTTTTAAAAGAATAGATGTAAATAGTTATATCCAAGGAAACAGTTGTCATTACTCCCCATGGCTCCTGAATGCCCCAAAATCCCAACTCATGAGGATAAAAAGGAACTGTACAGATAATGATAAGTTCTGTGAACAAGCGCAAATAATTATTGGTGATTTTAGTGATAAGGGCTATGATAATTCACCCTTAAGAAGGCTCTCCATGAAGTCAATTTACAAGACAGAGAATCATTGATCCAGTACAAAAATAAACAACTAAACACGAACTGGGATAGTGTACCATTTATAAGTGAATTTAATTGTCAGAGCAATCAACTTAAGAAGATTTTAATGAAACATTGGTCCATTTTGAAAAGTGATGAGGTCCTAAATCAAATTCTCCCAGATAGACCAAAAGTCATCTATAGGGGTGTCCCTAATCTAAAATGTAATTTGACCCAAAACCATTCCTCCCTGAAGAATACCACTAATAAAAATCAATTTAACGAAAGTAGTGGATTTTATGGGTGTGGAATAATATATTAGGCGCTTGTAAAAATACAAAAAGCCCTAAGCGCCATATAAAAGATTTCCAACATCCTCGAGATAGTGATCAAAAGTTTAAAATCAGAGAAATCATTACATGCCACTCCAAATATGTAATTTATATGATCAAATCCACATGTAACCTTACCTATATAGGACGCACTACTCGCCCTCTACAGGTTAGGATACAAGAACATACACGTAATGTTAGAAACGGATACATTAAACACCGCTTATCATTACACTTTAAAATTAAACACAATAGTGATCTGAATCAGATGACTTTTCTAGGGATCCAGAAAGTTAGTTTTAATTGGAGAGGTAATGACACCATCAAAAAGATGGGTCAAATGGAAATGAAATGGATCTCTAATTTAAATAGTCTACAACCATATGGCTTAAACAATGATTTTGAGCTTTGCCACTATTTACGATAGGATACTGTATTTTAATTTTATTTTTATTTTTAATTCATGTTCCTTTACTAAGCTGGCATTAGTTATCCACTTTTTATGGGATTTTATATTCCATTTATTATTATATGTGTCATGCTCATTTTCTTCTATTACAAGATGATTTGGTGTGATTTTCCTTTCCTTTTTTTACCATTATGTTTTCTTTGTTTTCTACTCCATGCATACCACCATTAATATGGGACTCTTATACACTATTTGATTTTTGAAAAACAGACTTATCTGTGGAGTAATTGCCCATTACCAAGATGGCCCCTCAGACTTCAAAGCAATAACTGAGCATGCTTCGAGTGTCAAGCGTATTAGAATGGACATACGCCATGTTATTTCCATGTAATTACTCCTTTATCTATACGTATTTGCACCAGGATCTTGTCTTTTTTATCCACATATTTTGTGAGCAGCATATCTGAAGAACGTCTGGTATTACCAAATATACCCAAGCTGTTGTGATTTAAGCAAATCCCCAGGCTCTTTACCATGTGAGTTGGATATACACCTTTTTCCACCTCATTCAGATTTCACAAGCATACTGCTCCATGAGGTGTATTTTCTTGTTTTAGATTATATTATACTGTTTTACCTTTTAAGTGGAATATATGTTATCTCAATAGGGGTAAGATATTTATTTTTAGCGCTCCAGTGAGTGATCTTTGTGGTGGCAGTATGATCCACTAAGTTCACATTTTCTTTTCAAATATCTGTTTGTGTAGGATTGGGATACCTGCACGTGTGTTTGAGCTGCTGTTTTATATTTATACTATCACTAAGCGCTTATTTGCACAGAGCACTATTCTTTTAATACTATCCTTACCTTTTGTGTCACTTTACCCTACTCCCTCTAGCATGTAAGCTCATTGAGCAGGGCCCGCAACCCCTCTGTTCCTGTGTGTTCAACTTGTCTGGTTACAACTACATGTTTGTTTGGTCACCTACTGTAAAGTGCTGCGGAATTTGCTGGTGCTATATAAATAATAGCATAATAATCTCATATTCAATTTTTTGGGGATCAAAATGACAAGGGGGGGGGGTTCTGACATGACCTTGTGGTGTACTTTAAAATGTTATGTAAAAGGTATACTCAAAAAATAGGTACTCAAAAAATTTTGGGGGAGAAATATTGAGTAACTTGCATATCAATGTAACTAAATTAGAAAGACTCAATAAGGTAATCTCAGATCCCTCCACCTTGTCAGAGATTAAAAAAGAGAGAAAATATATTGCAGAGCAGACACTTTTAAAAATCAATAAAACCATCTTAATATTAAAACAAAAAAGGTACCACGCTGTTAACCATTCCAGTAAAAGTCTGACAAATAAATGAAAGAATAAGAGAAGTGTTGATATAATTAAAAAACTAGTGGTTAAGGGAAAACAGCTTTTAACTCACAAACAGATCAGCCAGGCATTTGGGGACTATTAGAGATCCTTATATAATCTAGAAGAGTGTGGTCTTTCTACAGGTGAGATCTCTAATTTCTTAAATAATCTTAAACTTCCAAAAATTTCTCTTGAAAATAAACCTATATCATTATTTGAAATTAAAAATTGTATTAAATCTTTGAAATCAAATAAATCACTTGGGCCAGTAGGGTATTCCGCAGGTTTTTTCCAGAAATTTAAAAAATTGATTTCACCTTTATTATTAAGAACATATCACCAATTTAATTCTAGTAACACTATTCCATCTGAAATGTTACAAGCAACCAAAGCTTAATAAAGATCCTACCTATTTTACAAATTACCGGCCAATATCCCTCATTAACTTGGATATAAAAATGTATTCTAAAATTTTAGCCAAGAGGTTGAAGGATGTTCTCCCAGATTTAATTTATTTAGACCAATGTGAGTTCGTTAAGGTTAGGAGTACTAATGATTACACCAGAAAAGTGATATATATAATTTTTCAACAAGAAGAAAGTTCGATTATGATGGCCCTTGATGCCGAAAAGGCTACCGACCGGGTGAATTGGCGTTTCTTAGACGTGGTATTGGGTGCCTTCGGCATCGAGGGTACGTTTAGGAAGAACATTATGCTATTGTATACTAATCCTACAGTTAGTTGTGGGAAATATGCTTTCATCAGATTGGTTTAAAATTAGAAATGGCATGAGGCAGAGCTGTCCCCTTGCCCCATTGTTATACATCATGACTATGAAACCTTTATCTAACTCGATTAAACAAGATAAAGAAATTAAGGGTATAACAATTTGAACATTGGAATGCAAAGTTACCTTATATGCTGATGATGTCCTTTTCAACTTTAGCTAATCCGAAAATTTCTTTTCCTAAAGTACCGTATATACTCGAGTATAAGCCGAGTTTTTCAGCACTTTTTTTGTGCTGAAAAAGCCCCCCTCGGCTTATACTTGAGCCAGGATCTGTATTATGGCAACTTACATTGCCATAATACAGACCAGGACTGCCGGTCCAGCAGCTTTCCAGCAGCGCCTCCAGCTCCCCAGTGTAAATCTTGCGAGTCCCGCGGCCTTCAGAACATTGCCACGGGTTACCATGGAAACGCTCCGTGCAGCACGCAGACTGCGAGATTTACACTGGGGAGCTGGAGGAGCAGCTGGAAAGGTAAGTAACAGCATGCTGCCGCCCCCCCCCCTGCTCAGCCCATACTACTGAGCCACCAGGGAATGCCATGGCCCCCCTCCCTGGCCAGGTAACAAGCAGGGAGGGGGGACAAAAAAAAAAGTAAAAAAATGTAATATTACAATAATAATATTAAAATATTAAAAATGCCCTCCCCCCACCCAGTTTACACACACTACACAAACTCACACACTCTGCATCATATACACACACACTGCATTCACACAAACACACACTGCATTCACTCAAACACACACTGCATTCACTCAAACACACACTGCATTCACACAAACACACACTCTGCATTATATACGCACACACTGCATTATATACAAACACTCTGCATTCATTGACACACACACACCATATTCACACAAACACACACTGCATTCATTATATACACACACTACACAAACACTGCATCCATTATACACACACACACACACACACACACACTCTGCATTCATTATATACACACACTACACAAACACACACACTCTGCATTCATTATATACACACACACACTACACAAACACACACACACTGCATTCATTATATACACATACTGTAAATAAATATTCAAAAACATTTAACCTACTGATGCCTCAATTAATGTAATTTTATTGGGATCTATTTTTATTTTTAAATTTACCAATAGCTAATGCATTTCCCACCCTAGGCTTATACTCAAGTCAATAAGTTTTCCCATTTTTTTGTGGTAAAATGAGATACTTTGGCCTATTTTCTGGTATATACGGTAATTCAACTGATCGAGGAATATGGTTGTTTTTCAAATTTTAAATTAAATTTCAACAAAACCCAGATATTAATGAACAGAGTATCTACGGATGACTCTGAGCATATTAAATCAAGATTTCGATTTGATTGGTTCTATAAATATGTAGACTATCTAGGGATTAAATTATATATGGATCTAGACAAAATCATAAAATAAAATTATCATTTCAAACTAGGTGAACTAAGAAACACTTTATTAAACTGGAAATGGATGGAATTATCTTGGATGGGTCGGGCTGAAGTAGTAAGATCTTACTTTCTACCAAAGGTTACTTATTTGTTTAAAAACATACCACTTAGAATTAATAATATCTTAATTCAACTAACAATTAACAAATGTATTTGTCAGGACAAGAAACCCAGCATAACCTCAGATATTTTATATAGAGATTTCAAAAAGGGAGGGTTATCTTTTCCTAATAGATTTTCTTTATTCAATAATAACATGATAGCACATGCTATTGCTTGGGATAATTTCTCAACCTCCAGACCGATATGGCTGGAGATTGAAAAACAAGATATAGGAAAACTAGAACTTTTTTATTACTCTAGTCAAATAAAGATCCTAAGGGGAAAATAAATATTTTTACTCAAACCCCGATAATTAGATATTATCATATATCGGTAGTTAGATAATTAGATGTAATCTAAAGATTACAATTTTGGGATCACGAAACTCTCTTTTGTCAAATATGCCACTAGAAGCTTTAGACTTGGATATAGGTGATATTAGTTTGTTAAGCTGGAGGGAAAGGAGCATTAAATGTTTACACGATTTAGCACCTGATGGAACACTGTTGTCATTCCACTTGCTTCAGTCTAAATTTGATCTTTTGCCTAGTGACGTTTTCAGCTATCTTAGCTTGAAAAACTTTACCATAAAGAAAACAATTGTAATGGACAATCCTTTGATTTTTTAAATAAACATTAAAATCATAAGATCACCTCTAAAGTTTTTAACTTTCGTATTCAACTGCAATTGCAAGAAGAAAATTTCACCACGGATTAAATGGGAAAAGGAGATAAATATTAAATTGGACTACAAAGAATGGTTAAAGGGTTTAATAATAGTAAGGGAGAACATCCACGGTATGAATTTAATAGAAATTCAGTATAAAATAATGTTGCGTTGGTATTTAATTCTGGTCAGACTACACAAAATTTATTCTAACATATCACAAATGTGTTGGAGATGCAAAGTTAATTATAGTTCTTTCTTACATATTAGATGGGGATTCCCAGATTTAAAAAACACCATTAAGTCCCTGTAAAAAAATTTGGCAGCCTTATTAGGAATTTAATTTGACTTTTCTCCTCAGAAGTTTATTTTCAATATTCAGCTTCCGTGAAATTACTCTCAGAATTGTCTAATTGTGCACATAATGTTAGCAGTTAAAATATGTATTGCACGTGAATGGAAATCCAAAGGTGGTCTAATATGGACAAGGATATTGCAACAAATAGATTAGCAATATAGAATGGAGGCAGCCTTTTATTAAGACCATTCTTAATATGTCAAATATTTGTAGCTTTGATCCCCATGGAAACATTTTAGAGAGAATAATAACGGTTTATTTTAACTGGGAATGTATCCCGACTTCCCTCTTCCCTCCAGATTCCTTGAATGAATGACGAATGAATGAAGGTTTATTGTTTTGTCTTTTTAATTTACTTAACCATGTGTTTGTATATTTACTAAAATTTACTTAACCATTTGTATGAATATTTACTGAAATATGTAGAAATAACGAATTGATCCTTAAAAACACACAAGAGGGAAAGAAACTTCTATCTTGAACTTTGTCACGTAAATATGTTTTATTAATGTAATAATCTTTTGTACTCATGCGAATTGTATCTAATTACTTGTTTCCTTCTCACAAATTTAATGGAAATAAAAAGAAAATATTTAATTTAAAAAAATCAGCAGGGGATCAAATACTTTTTTCCCCCTCATTGTATATATTGGCCAAACATTTACCAAATAAAAAATATATAGTATTATTCCATTTAAAATATTCTCAAATTCTTCTTTACATTTTGCACTCACAAGCAACAAATGGTTTAAACACACATTGAAAAAGAGCTTCCATGGATTATGTCACCAATAGGAATAGCATAGGCAGGCATTCCTGATAGCTCAGGCCCATGTAGGTTTCATTGGGCCAAAAAAACTAAAAAATAACTACAAAATTAAAACTAACACAAATATTTGAAATAGTAACAAAAAATGTAAAATACGTAAAAATAAAAAAAACTACTCCAAGTTTCAATCAACTGTACATACTTTCTCAGGGATCAGTGAAGCATAAAGATTAGGGTGATAAGCAGGCTCGGACTATTTTAAAAAATAGTTTGCGAAGTATAACTTTTCATTTTTTTCATTTATTAATGATTAAGTTAAGTTGTTATTTAATAATATAGTTAAGTATTTAGGTGTGTAGGTATCAATTTTTTTATTTTTATTTTTTTAACTGAAACATGATTTTAAGTGGAGAGCAAGAAAATGTGTCGCAAGAGTATACTGAGAACGGGTAGCAGCTGAAATAGCCTACCCATACAGGCAGTCCAGATCTGAAATGCCAGCAAGTTCCCTCTGCATGAGAGACATAGCAAGCCCAGACGATCTTTTCAGCCTTATTAGGCATCTTCATTGAGGCATAGCTGATACCTCCCTAGGCACCGTGAGCAAGGGGTCTACGTCTGGATTACCCTTTAAACTTGTGGAGAGCAAAAAAATGGGTTGCAAGAATATACTGAGAACGGGCAGCAGCTGAAATAGCCTGGCCTTCGGTGGGTCCCCGCTCAGATCTCAAGCTGGTTTTTGCTCATCTTCCGCCATTACAGAGAGAACATCTCTGAAACATATCAGACTGGTCCCACCCATACGGGCAGTCCAGATCCAAAATGCCAGCAAGTTCCCACTGCACGAGAGACATAGCAACCCCAGACAATCGTTTCAGCCTTGTTAGGCATCATCAGTGAGGCATAGCTGATATCTCCCAAGGTACCGTGAGCAAGGGGTCCATGTCTGGATTACCCTTCAAAACTTGTGTGCAGATCCAAAATGCCAGCAAGTTCCCTCTGCACGAGAGACATAGCAACCCCAGATGATCGTTTCAGCCTTGTTAGGCATCATCAGTGAGACATAGCTGATATCTCCCTAGGCACCATGAGCAAGGGCTCCATGTCTGGATTACCCTTAAAACTTGTGGAGAGCAAAAAAATGGGTCGCAAGAGTATACTGAGAATGGGCAGCAGCTGAAATAGCCTGCCCTTAGCTGCTGCCTGTTCTCAGTATTCTCTTGCGCCCTGTTTTTTGCTCTCTATGATATTAAGTGTGATTTGTTGAGAAAGGGAGAACTTATATCAAAATATAAAAATATCTGGTTTGTAATATATTAAAACAGTAAACAAAACAAAAATAATCTCAGGGTTATTGAAAGGTTACTCTAAGTGCAATGACCACTTCAGTGTTTTGAAGAGATTGTGGTGCTTGGAGTTTGTGTGCCCAGCAGTTCACTGAGAAACACAGCACATACAGAGTAAAAGCTGTCGGAGGAGTGTCATTAGTGGGCAGGTCAATTCTGTGACTGTTGTCAGCATGCATAGCATATCAATGGTTACATGCCCCCCTTCTGTGCTGCCCAAGTCCTCCCCTCAGCATGTGCTCCCTGATGCTCCTACCCCTGCGGATAGGAGGAAGATCGGAGGAAAATTATTGGGCTCAAGGAAGAACTCGGTCCAGTGTGGGCTTGCAGATTTTTCTCTATTCCTTTTGTATTTTTATTAGGTGGGTTATGTTGCTATTTTGGTTGATTTAACCTTTTAATTTGATTTTTATGTATTATTACTGTCTTGGTTGTATGTTAAAATGAGTAACATTACTCTATTACTTTCAAATAACGCATCACCCACAATATATGGTTTCATTCACTTACCTGTTATACTGCTGATAAACCTCAGTTTACTGTTCGAGGAGGAGGTGTACTCTTCAATCCATATTTCCAGGTGGTCACTTTCATTGCCACTGTTATAGTAAAAGAACTCCAAACACTGAAATCCTCTCTTCGGGTAAAAAAGTCTGCTTTTCAGCATGGCTCTATCTCCAGGATTTCCAGTGCTGGTGCTAAAATGCATGAAGTAGCCTGCAGTAGGTCAGAAAAGAGAAATGTAAATATTTCAGATTTATTCACCAGACTGTGAATTGTAAAGAACTGAAAAACTCCACCACTTTGTCAAATGTATGGAAAATACATAAAACAAAGTAATCCATACTTTGTCTTATGATACCTTTTGACTGGTCTTGAATATTTGTGAAATATTAGCCATTTTGAGAATTTTGTAAAGATTGTGGCTGTAAGGAAATGATTTGCTTTGCTCACTAAAATTTATACTAAATATATTGATTACTTTCTTGTACAAATGAATTCTATAATATTAAATTGTAAAAGATCAAATGGTATTAAATGCTGTATATAAAATGAATATAGATTTAAAGTATAAACTGAATTACCAAGACAACATTGTTAGTTTAAAACACTTTAATTAAACCAGATTTTAAGAGTCCTAAGTATATAATGGTTAGATAAATCAGTCCAACAAAAAATAGAAAACATTTATTTATATAAGTGTAAATTTAATACCTATTGTGTTTTACCTTTTACATCATTTAAGTATGTATGATCAGATGTAGGCCCATCTAGAACAGAGGTAAGTCGTTGCCAACTGCTGCCATTATCAGAACTTTGAAGAGCTCCACATATATCATCAAAATCAAAGGTGCATGAATCCATGAAGGTTAATGGTGTTGCTGTGAATTGAAGACTGTAATTCAATTACTCCATGTAATTATAATATAAATATTTTATGTCCATAATTACATTAGAATACATTTCGTGAACATACAGCTGGAATAATGTGGAAATTCATAGACTTGTGCACAGTGAGAAATTGTCTGTAAATGGAGATAATCACTGACAGTATTCACAAAATAAAAAAAAGCATATGACCAAATCTCCTGAGGTTCTTAGTTTTTTTTTTATTTTCCATTAACTTCCAACACATATAAAATTGACCAATTAAAAAATATATGGTGTGATACCATTTGAAAAAACATATCAAATGTATTTATGCAATTAAATTATTAATTAAAACAAAAAAATACTTACAATAAAAGTAAAAAAAATAACAAAAAATAAATGTAAAAAAAACCCAACTCCAACGTGTTTCAGCCATCTGCACTCACCCATCTGCACTCACTTCCTCAAGGATCAATAAAGGATAATGGCAAAATATGCTGCTGGCGATTAAATACCCTAATTTCCCATTTTTGCATCATGGCAGTGCCCAATACATATGTCCTTTTGCTTTATGCTTGAGTACATAAGTGCTTTTTTTAAAATTATTTAAATAATTCTGCCACAACAGTTACCTCACATATGTTCATTGTAATTCAAACATTCTTATACTCGAACTTCACAGTACATTCCACATGTATTTTCTTTAAAGAATCAGAGTTAAGTCTAATTAAGCACTTTATGTTCTGAATTAAATAATAAAATGCAAATTAAGCTGAACCAAAACCAGAAATAGAGTACAAATAAATATACAAATGACGATACATTAAATTAAATACCAAAAGTCAACTCTACATATGTATATCACTATTAGAAATCATAAGAATGAATCCGTCATATAGCATGAGAGTTAATTAATATTTTAGTGTGTTAAAATCATACATAATATACTTAAATTTTTATGATATGGAGACTTATATAGTTACTATATCATTATGTGTAAGAACTATAATAAAATAAAAATATTAATATTAATATGAATTGTAAATAAATATTTTTTTAAAATTTGCCAAACATTTTTGGAGTATCTTTATATTATTACTTATTTTGTTTATTTTTACAATTAGTGCATATTGGAATTTTTTTATTTTTTTTTAAATCCTTTTTACCTTTAGATTTTTTTAAGAGAGCACCATAGAAAACAGACATATGCACATATATACATATTAATAACACTATCACAAATTAAAGGTTACACTTAAAGGGACACTACAGATCCGTAAAACACTATAACTTGCTTAACTGATTTATGTGTGTCTTCTTTTTTCAGTTTAAGAAAAAGTGCAGATTTCAATTGGAATTGCCACTTTTATAAATTAACTTTGTTACGTCCCCCTAGCTTTCAATTAAACAACCAGATCTGTAACTTCCAGGTTGGTTGTTTAGCTCAGTGAAGTAATACTCAAGAGGCAGAAATTGCGCAGAGCACCCATTACATCCTAGGGACACCTGACCATTTCTAACCCTAAGGTGTTCTTTTAATTGTAACCCTGATTGTAACCCTTGTAAGTGTGATTTTGATACAATGTTCTTCTCATTCTGAAAATCTGACTTTTTAATGAGTTTCTTAAAGGAGTTTTTAATATGTTTATTTTTTTTTCTATTTATTAGTAAATGTGCAAAATTAAACATGTTTTTTAAATTGTATATAACTTGAATTACATAGTAACTAAATATAGTCATCTAAATATCATATGAACTGATGTATTACATAAAATGAATTCTGAGATGAGTTGGCAATATGCTTTTTTACTTGTCCTTTTTGTGAATTCATTAAAAATACTATATTGTATGTTTTTAATTTTTGGATTTATTTATTGTTTATAGTGTGGAAATAGTACAGAAATTACTAGACTTGTGCCCATTGAGTATTCACCTCGATTGAACCATTTTTTCCCGAAAAAAAATGTTTGGGCTAGATGTCTGTTCAGTTCAGCAGAATTTCAGTATTAAAAACCTGACTCAGAAACCAAACAAACAAAACAAAAGAGCGCAAAAATGGGAAAGTCTGTGTAATGCAAAATATATACGTAATATAATATTATGTATATATTTTGCAGTACACTGATAGAAGCATTTTACTGCCATTTAGTTGAAAAATCAAGTGAGAATAAGAAAAATTAACCAATAGAGGGGAAAAAAAGGCAGAGAAGTAAAATATATGTATATTTATATATTACATACTTATTAAATAATATATGAATATATATTTGTACTGATCCTTCTATTGCTCACTTCTTTTTGTTCAATCATCAGTCATCTCTTTTCTTGGTGCCATTGGCAGAATTCTGATTCATGACCCGAAACAAACATGCTCGCCACTGCCCGTTTTGTTTGGTTCATGATTTGGGTACATTGCGGCTCAGAGCTTGTCAGTTCGTCCAATCACCTGATTGCCCAAATTCAAACAAATAGCAATTTGGCCTGAAATTAATCTCCAAGTCTAGAAATGAACTGAAATGTAATATACAATATGTAATATATATAAGAAAATAAAAAATATGCAATAAAGAAATTATATATAATATATATCAAAATGTCTAAATATGTGTTCTGAAAAAAAAAACTTTATGTAATTTCATGACAGCTACTGGACTTGATTGCTTATACTTTATTTCCCTAAGATAGATTTTTCTGCAGTGGGCACAGACTTAAAGCATCCATGTTTACAGTTATTGTACACAAGTTCTGGCCTTAGATACAGAAAGTGTGAGATTGTTGGTTCATGATGTTAACTAAAAATAAAGACTTTGTAAACGTACAAATAATTTAAAATAATTTAAAAGTAAGGCACAGGTTTAATACATATTCAGTGTTAGATACTTACTGCAATTGTACAGTCGATTTAATTTTAGGACATCAATTTCACTTAAATCCATCTGTCCCCCAATTATATTACTGAATTGAGGATTCTTTGTTATAATTGTTGGATTGCTACCTTTCTGGAAATCTGTCTTGCGGTAGTGCATTAGAGATGTATAATCATACGGGGCATTTAGAGAGTCAGACACTGAATCAGTGTAACTTACAAAATTATTTTCTTTGCCTAGAAAAAAAATATGAATAAAAAGAACACTATATTAATGTATTTTAACAGTAACACAAGAATCAAATCTTGAATGCGCATGGATTGTTTAAAAGTATGCTATAGCTGCACAAATGTGATAAACACACAACTCAGCGCACTCGCTTATTCACTAAAGAATGATTTTAAATCTCACAGATTGTAATAGTTTTATTTAAAAACACCTCACCTAGGCAAAAAGTAATGGAGGTTTAGTTACATAATCCTTTAAGGATCTTGCATTTTACACGGAGGCTTTATTGAGTCTCATGACCCTTCTGTATTACATCATTAGCTTACTATAAAGGCATCAAAACAAACAATTGGTATGAAAGATGTTGACTTCATTAACACAAAGGATGAATTTGGATAAAAAGAAATAAATAGCATTTTTGCATAAATGTTTGTTTTGCAATTGTCAACAGTATTAAACCACATGGAAAAATTAAGAGATGTAAAAAAAAGATGAGAGTACAGTATAAATTTTTTTTACATATCAAAGAAAACAAGTGGTAAGGGAAACAAATTCTCAGCATGTACTGAATCCTGGATGAAACATTTTGAAAACATATATATTGATAGTAAGGGATTGTGCTTCCAAGTACCAACACATTGGCCCAAAACGAGACAATAAGGTAAGGGAAAAAAACAGCGTATTAGGCAGAATTATTAAATACCATCTTGAATTTCCTCCCACATAATGGTGACATAGTCATCTCGATCTGATCTTGATTGCTCATGAAAGAATCCAAGTGCATGGAACAACTCGTGTTGGACGATTTCTACAGTATCACAACTAGTTCCAATAGAAATCATTTGTTTTCCTAAGCGTCTGTTTCCAATATACGAATAACAGCTAGCAAAATGAGGAAATTTGCATGTTATTAATTAAGGATTTTTCTTTCAGTGACACATTAAATACAAATTTTAATAACTTCTTTAAATGGAAAATATTTTATTGAAGGGATTAAGCCATGAGTTTAAAACCCAGAGGGTACAAATCCTCCCTCTCCTCAAAAACAAAAAACCTGATGCAGCTTTTAAGATCATATGGGTAAGAAACAGTAAAACGAGTTTCCTATGCCGATGTGTTAAAGCAATAACAGGTTCAGTTTTCATGCAACTTTGAATTTAATTACAATACATAGGATATTACTATACATCATATAAGTACAAAAGCTATCCTTATAAGAGAGTTTTATCAATATAATATAAAATGCTTACCCATTATCACGGAAAACAGATATGTAGTTATTTTCCCACTCCCACGGTTTAAAATCAATGCATGTTTTGAGTCTGTAACGTTCAAATGCATGTAAGATAACTCCTTTGGCATTCATTTCTGCAACCAGTACATACATATGATTAAATATATATATATTAGCAAGTTAGATACATTATATCTTCCCAATTTTTTCTGAATGGAATACTTCTGATTCCCTATTCATATGCATGGCAGCAGATTTTTGACTGACTTTGTAACAGTACTTAAAAGAAATTTCTAAAACATAGTTATAGAAACATTAAAGGGACACTATAGTCACCAGTGCAACTACATGTATTCCTGACCCTATAGTGTTAACACGACCATCTAGCCCCCCGGGGCCGCTCATGCCTCCATAAATATAGTAAAAATCTTGCTGTATTCAAGCCAGAAGCTGTAACTCTGCATGCTGTTAGACTCAGGAAAAACAAGCAGTCTGCTGACATGTGATAGCCTGATATAATCACAGTGCTTCCCCATGGGATAGGCTGAGACTGACAAAGAGGCAGATCAGGGGCAGAGCCAGCATGATTCAAACAAAGCCCTGGACAATCAGCATCTCCTCATAGAGATGAATTGAATCAATGAATCTCTATGAGGAAAGTTCAGTGTCTGCATGCAGTGGGAGGAGATACTGAATCACAGGATGCTCGTGCACAGAAGATCTGAGTGGATGGAGGCATATTGTGCCTCCATCAACTCAGAAATCCCTCTGGTTCACTCTGAGTGACTGTAACTGGAGATGTTCCTAGCTTTCAATGTAAACACTGTATTTTCACAGAAAATACAGTGTTTACATGAGAAAGGCTGCAGGGAGCTATAGCTCACACCTGAACAACCTCATTAAGCTGAAGTTGTTCAGGTGACTATAGTGTCCCTTTAACAACAACAAAATATTTAAACATTGTATTTGGAGATTCATAGTATATATTTGAATAAGAATGATAGATCGGATTAAACATACCTACAATAATAAACGCAAATGTTTGGTAAAGGAGAAAAATTAGGGGGATAATACTAATGAATGAGGAGGATATAAAAAACAACAAAACAACATTTTAGACATTTCTTGAGAAGACTTATAGTTAACTTCACTAAATCACACTTCAAAGTTAAACACTGGCTTCTCCCAAATTCTTCTTGAAAAGTTAATGATTCATCAGTGTAAGTTTCTTATGCACATCCAGAATACATTCTCCAACCTCTGGAATCATTTTCAACCTCTCATCCTGGGATACCATTGTGGTGAAACCAGCCTCGCCACTGGGCATTGGAGAAGACTGATTGCCAGCCTCCTGCCCTGTGACTATGGCCCCATGTTGAAATGCTGGATTTTCCCCTGCAAAGACCCAAAAGCCGGGTCATTCAGTACTTTCCCTATGTGAGCAGTGTTACCCCAGATAGCTATGCCATGGAGCCCATTCGTATAACAAAAGACTATGTGAAAGACTTTGGCTCCATGGCAATTGAACTGAATGTATGTGATCTGAGCGCCATTCAGTAATAATTTGCACTCAGATCTAAGCTATCTGCGGATATGTTGAATGTACCCGTTTTATGCAATCGCTGCACAGTTATATATTTTTATGTATTTTATTGTATTTTGCTACCATGTGGCTAATGGAGTTTTGCCTCTGTCCTTGGAGATAATTGGATTACTTCCCAATTATCTCCAGGATAGAAGATCTGTGGAACTGGTTTTGGGCAGAAAAACCATGCTTCATTTTGTCAAATAGGACTTTCCCTTAAATTTTTAACCCCTGATCCGATTGCCCTGATTTTTGAGTATGTGTATATTTCAAGCATGTGGATTCTGAAAATATATGTTTTATGTGAATGGCCTGTATATTTTGGAAGTTATTAATATTTTGTAAAAACTGTATTTCTCTGCCTGTGATAATTATATTAACCATTGTGTTCAGTAATCATATCACAGGCAGAGGGGAGGATATTGTGTGGGAGTGTCTGTGTGTATTGTACGGATTGATTGGTTGTATTTCAAAACCCTGTGGGCAGTACTATGTTTGTGGATTGTGAATTAAAGAGGCTGTATGTGCCAGTACAGTCAGTTCTGCTTGACCTCAAAACGAAGTGTTGTCTCGTTATTGGGGGAATTGGATTGTATGCTGATTGCCAGGAGTGTAAGCTGATTGTATGCTTTTCCTGTTCAGCTGCTTACAGCATTCATATGCTTGAGAGCATTCGTATGCTTCTCCGATTCGGTGGTTGTGGTGTCTGCTGCAGTGCTTGGAGTCCTCAGGAAGCGCTTGGAGCATCCTTCAACGGAGGTACCCAGTCGGGGTGCCAGGTGATCTGTTACAACCATCATTAACCATTTTAAGGGGGGCTAGATCTAAACTGTTATTTTAACATTAATAAAATATGAATTACTGAATGGGTACACCTGCTTATACCAATTATCAGTGTACATGGCTATGTGGCTGAAATACTTACATAACCTTTAGTAAAGCACAAAAGATAAAAAGGCATAAATATTTGGGTACCTACCTAGACTATCTTCTAGGTAATATGGGACAGTCAGTGGCCATCTGTATTGATCTCCTCGGATTGAATTTCTATCCATTTTCTTTGAAGCAAATTAAAACGTATTTAGTTTCAAACAAAATTTTTTTTAATGCAGATGACATCACAAGGCATGTGTAAAAGATAGTTATACGAAACAGTTTTACTCAAGTAAGACATGCAACAGGCCAAATGTAAAGACAATATGTTTAAATAAAGCAAACACACAAATAGAGTTTCACCACTAGCAAGCAATTAGCCTTCCCAATAATTGGGGTCTCTTGCTTTCCCCAAAAATAACATACAAAATAGGTACCATCCATGATCAAAATGGATTTAATGAAGAAAATAAGATCATAGTAATGTATAGAGTCTCCTGTCTCATGCTCTTGAATGATGTCATGTAATAGAAAATAACGTTTTGTTATATATTATGCTACCAAATGTATGCACTATATACATTAATTTATTACTATGCCATTGGCTTTGCTCTAAATGCTCTAAATATGGAGGGCATGGTTGGTCATGGGGAAGCCACTTGTCACATGGATATGAGGGCTGTTAGTGCTCTCATTATATCTTCCATAGTAATGTCTGGGAATTTATAGCTAACGTCAGTATTCCTATTTCGTACTGGAAATAAAAATATTTATCCAATTAATGCAGGTAACATGATAATGGTAAATAGGATTTTTAAAAACATTAGCCCACAATTCACAAGATGTCTCAACACTCTCAGCCAATGAACTAGGCAGGTCTCAGCTCAGGAGAGCTCACAGAGGCTCATAAGCAGGATCTTCCATCTTGCTCAAGTTTGTAGTGGAGTCATGGAGTAGTTTCAGGTTAAAAGTCAAACTATTCTCAAATGGTTTGACTACTTACAATGGAGTAGGGCTCAGAGGTGACAGGGCCCACTGAATGTTGTAGTGGTTATAGTGCTTGAAGTGTTTATTTAAATACATATAAATTGTTATTTAATTTGACAAGTTTTTACACTTAAATTAATCTTACTTATTTACATTTTGATAGATAACCACTTACCACATCATTTTTAATGTCACCTTCAAAAAGGTCCAAACCAAAAGCTGTAACATTAGAAAAAGAATGTTAGTATGCATCCTTTTAAGCTTTACATGAGCCATAATCATATTTAATGAAATTACAAACCTGTGTTTATGTCATTTATACCAAGGGGTTTTTCAAGAGTTCTGTTGGATTCTGTGTAAAGCAGATAACATAAATCATGTTACTGGTCAATGCATAGAGAAAAGTGAAGGGGTAAATAAATAAATAAATGTTTTGTCTGTTATGATTAGATTTGTAGTATACTCCCCTCTTTTTCTTGGTGGCTGGAGAATTGTGGAGAAGCAAACAGCTAATTATGCCAGGATTTGGGGGTGTTTAAAAATTGCCCTATTTTCTCTGTAATACTTGGACGTGCTTAGACAGATGTAAGATTTCTGATGTCACCCAACAGTTTTACATCAGTTCCTGTAAGACCTAAAAGATGTTCTTGTGTATACAAGTGATCTGCACCCCCCCCAAAGGTGCGAAAGACAAAATGCACCCACATGACCTCCTCGGATCAAGGTAAGAAAGAGGGAGGGGGGAATTCACTTAACTGTTTTTCATACCTACCGCCAACATTATAGTCCCACAACAGCCCTTATCACTTCCCCAACAAACACATTAGGCCCTATATATTGCCAACACTATTTATCTCCCCCTCAACAGCCCCTATCTCAACAGTTTCTGTCAGCCCCCACAAAAACTGCAACCCTTATCTCACCTGAACTACAGTCCCAATATCCACACATGAACTACAGCACAAATTATACTCACACACATTACAGACTCAATTTCCCCCCAAACATACACTACAGTCCAGATTTCTCCTCACACACACACAACGATAGCCCTTCTACATCCCAAACACAGACTATAGCCCTTAAACCTCCCAAACACACACAATAGCCCTTATCACCCGAAACACACATATTAAAGCCCCATCCACATATAGCCCTCATTCACGTGTACATACACATATTACAATGTAAACTGCAATATGTACACACATACAACTCCACCCTCCCAGCCAGACATTCAAACCTACAAATAGTCACCCCCTGCATACACACCACAAGCAGGATCCCACAACACGCACAACCCCACATATAGTGTCCCCAGAAACAAGCAACACTACAAGTAGCCTATCCTCAGACATGCAACACCACAAGCAGTCACCTTCATGCAAGCAACCCCACAAACAGCATCCCTACAAACACAAACACGATAAACAGTCTACACACACCGTTTTACAGCCCTCTCACACCATACCACAACAGGTTTAACGAGGGGAACAAATATTTATCTGACAGGCAGGAGGGGTCTCACAGAGCTGACACTGATCACTCTCTGTAATTTATACAGAGAAAAATAAGTGCAGAAACAGAAATTCCAGTTTTGTCACATGCATTAGATGTGATAAATAATGTCCATAGACACAGACACTTGTAAGGATGTTCATAGACCTAGACACTAGTAAGGATCTTGTTGGCTTTATGGGAATGCAGCCTCCGAAAATGCCACCAGAATGTAAAAATATTTACATCAATCATGCATCCATCCAGTTTGGGACATTGACGGCTGCAGTTGTACAGAGTTTCTGTTGCTGTTTGTCCCTCCTACTCTGCTACAATATTTGGGGTGAATTAAAGGTCACCAGTCAAAGGATTTCTGCAGAGATGTAGATGACAGATTGAAGTTTGAGCAGGAAAATTAATTTCTCTGCAAAGTGTAACAAGAGAGCAAAGCAGGGATGAATAAAAAAAACAAAACAAAAAACCTCATGCAAAAAAATACAGGTAAAAAACTAATGACATCTATAGTGTATAAACACTGTTGGGAAGGTATAAAATATTATCTTTCTGACTGAGTGAGGCCCACTTCCCGACAGATAAAGCCATAGAACATTGTGGGTCAGGGCAAGTAATCATTAAACATTTACTAAATACATATATACACATACATGGATATATTACTGAATGTATTACATATTAAAACACAAGCTTTCAAGAGTTTCAAGCACGTGTGCATAGTTCGCTGTATTTTTAAATATAGTTTTACATATATTGCATAATCTGCCCATTCGAATGGGAAGGTCAAGTTTTCTAATGCTATATTGAAAGGCTGATTATGTAATGAATGTGATATACATGTGCCCATCTGCCCAGAATTAGAATCTCATTTGGGGACATTCTAGTGCTGCCCTGACATTAAAGTCTTTCCCTTAACCATTACACTACTCTACCCTTAACACTTACACTATCACTAAACTAAAAATATAATGGGTTTGGTGCCTTATTATGTTGTCTCCAGAACCTCTTGATGGCATTTATTATCCTTTTAGCATTATTAAAACACACACACAAACACACACACACACTTCAAGAAGTCTTGAAAAAAGTCCTGTGTGGACTGAAACGTTGAGAGAACCGAGGTGTATTTGTTGTTTACACAATAATAGGATTATTGCAAAAGACCTGTGAGTGCACTTTTCGTCTACGTTATATTTTTGACTGACGTTTTGCACCCAGACATCTGCATAACCGAGAAAGTGAGTGCTGGACCCTTAAGTATATATATATATATATTAAAAAACTGTCACACAGAGTACAAACACGTTGTTACATCAGAAACCTTGATAGTCAAAGGGAGACAATGACCCAGTAAATCTTTCATTACATTTAATATGTGTAATACAATGTCAGCCAAAGCACTATAAAAAAAAAGAAAATAAGAAAATCTCACTCTAGATATTTATGAAGAGGTTTTGCAGGTTTTACACCACAGATAGTGTATTTGTCCAACTACAATAATTATGATTTGTTCTAGAATGTGGTGCTGTTTAACCCCTTAAGGACCAAACTTCTGGAATTAAAGGGAATCATGACATGTTACACATGCCATGTGTCCTTAAAGGGTTAAGCAAGAGTACTTAAGAAATGTAATTAAGCAAAAAAATAAATCAAAATGTGTTTTCAGATGAATTAACTTACCAACACCACCAGGAAATGGCTGCAAAGAAACAAAATAATAGTATAAATATATACATTCTTCAATGATTAATATTTTCATCAGTGTGCGTTTCAAAAAGAACTACTTTAAAGTATTAGCACAGAAGAAAACTAAACATTCAAATATAAAAATAAACTTTGCTTTAATCATGAGGAGATTTTAAACTAGTAGTAGGGGGAGGGTCAAGGCAATCTAGAAAATGGAGATAGGATAGAAAGGAGATGGGCTTTAGCTCAGAATAAAGGGGGTGGAGATGGGGGAGGGGAAAGCTCAGAACAGAGGAGGTATGTAATATTGATAATTCATAAAAAGTACAAAAGACTCATGATAATATTAAATGTATGCTTACTAATGCAAGGAGCCTATATAACAAAATGGGGGAACTAGAGGCAATAGCATACACTAAACAATTTGATATAATAGGCATAACAGAAACATGGTGGGATGAGACACATGACTGGGCAGTTAACCTAAATGGATACACGATATTTAGGAAGGATAGGAAAAACAAGAAGGGTGGTGGGGTATGTTTGTATGTCAGCCAGGAGTAAAAGTCAAATCTTAGGCATGTGGAGTGTGACGAGGAAAATGTGGAAGCTTTGTGGGTAGATATCTGCTTGGGGCAAACAAAGGGAAATAAATTATTGGTTGGGATATGTTATAAACAACCAAATGTAAATATTAATGAGGAAGAACTGCTGTTAGAGCAAATTGGGTAAGCTGCAAATCGGGGTAACACGTTAATTATTGGAGATTTTAATTACCCGGACATAAATTGGGATAGAGGGACTAGTATTTCAGCAAGGGGAATCCGTTTTTTTAATGTGTTAAATTACACCTTTATGTCACAACTGGTACAAGCACCAACTAGAAAGGACGCTTGTCTGGATCTCGTTATAACAAACAATGTTGATCTTTTAACCAACATTCAAGAAGGGGAGCATTTGGGAAATAGTGATCACAATATGATAACTTTTCAAATAAACTCAAAAAAGCAAAAGCACGTTGGGTATATTAAAATGTATAATTTAAAAAAAAACAATTTTAATAAGATTAGGGCAGCTCTACAACATATCAACTGGCTTAAACTCCTTAGTGGTAAAAACACTGAGAAAAAATGGAAACTATTAAAACAAATATTAGAAAGGTACATTTCACAGTATGTACCATTGGGTAATAATATATAAAAAAAATTAAAACCAATGTGGCTTAGTAGAGAAGTAAAACAAGAGATTAAAAATAAGAAAAGGGCATTTAAAGCATTTAAATCAGACAAATCAAAGGCATCCTGTATAAGATATAAGAAAGCCAATAATACTTGCAAACAGGCAATTAAAGTGGCTAAACTATTAATGAGAAATTGATAGCCAAAGAATACAAAACCAACCTCAAAACATTTTTCAAGTACATCAATTCTAAAAAAACAAAAAATAAAAGTGTAGGTACACTGAAAACAGAGATGGGTCTGTTAGTCAATGAAGACCAGGAAAACGCAGAAATTTTAAATAACTATTTTTCTTCAGTATATATTAATGAGGGTCCTATGGCAAGAGATAAGCAAATGATTGCTGCAACAAACTTGCAGATAACTTGTGACTGGATAACTCGATACAAGGTGCTACAGCTATTAAAGAAAATTAATGTAAATAAAGCTCCGGGGCCTGACAGTATCCACCCACGAGTAATTAAGGAGCTAAGTGGGGAAATAAGTGAACCTCTGTATTTAATTTTTCAAGATTGCTTTGTTTCAGGTATTGTACCGGAGGATTGGAGGAAGGTAGATGTTGTTCCTATATTTAAAAAGGGTTCAAAATCCTTGCCTGGAAATTATAGACATGTGAGCTTAACTTCTGTGACTGGGAAATTATTTGAATGACTATTAAGGGATAATATTCAGGAATTCATTGGGAAGAACTGTGTTATTAGCAATAATCAGCATGGTTTTATGAAACATAGGTCATGTCAAACTAACTAATTGCATTCTACGAAGAATTAAGTTGAAGTATAGATCAGGGTGTTGCAGTGGATGTGATCTACATGGATTTTGCCAAGGCATTTGATACGGTTCCTCGCAATAGGTTAGTATTCAAACTAAAAGAAATTGTTCTAGATGAATATTCTTGTTCTTGGGTAGAACATTGGCTTAAGGATAGAGTACAACGAGTTGTCATTAATGGTAAATTTTCAAGCTGGACAAAAGTGGTAAGTGGTGTCCCTCAGGGTTCTGTTTTGGGACCGCTTCTATTTAACATATTTATAAATGATTTTGAAATGGGCATTGAAAGCCATGTATCAGTGTTTGCAGATGACACAAAACTTTGTAAAGTAATAAAATGTGAGCAGGATATTGCCTTGCTGCAGAGGGATTTGAATAGATTGGGGGACTGGGCACTAAAATGGCAGATGAAATTTAACATAGAGAAATGCAAAGTTATGCACTTCGGGGTTAAGAATGCACAAGCAATTTACACTCTAAATGGTAGTGCACTAGGGATAACCACACACGAGAAGGGTTTGGGAATTGTTATAGACAACAAATTAGGCAGCAATATGCAATGTCAATCTGCAGTTGCTAAGGCCAGTAAGGTTTTGTCATGTATAAACAGGGGCATAAATTCTCGAGATGAAAATATAATTTTGCCTCTTTATAAATCGCTGGTAAGACCACACCTTGAATATGCTATGCAATTTTGGGCACCTGTTCAAAAGAAAGATATCATGGCACTAGAAAAAGTGCAGAGACAAGCTACAAAATTGATAAAAGGTATGGAGCATTTTAGTTATGAAGAAAGGTTAAAAAATGTAAATCTCTTTAGTTTGGAAAAACGGCGCCTGAGAGGGGATATGATAACATTATACAAATATATTCTGGGCCAGTACACACCATTATCTGGAAATCTATTCATAAACAGGACTATACATAGGACACGAGGTCACACATTTAGGCTTCAAGAAAGGAGATTTCATCTAAGGCAAAGAAAAGTTTTTTTACAGTAAGAGCAATAAGGATATGGAATTCTTTGCCTGAAGAGGTGGTTTTGTCAGAGTCTATACAGATGTTTAAACTGCAATTGGATAAATACTTGCAAAAACATAACATACAGGGATATAATTTCTAATTAGTGGGGTAATAGCTGCTTGATCCAAGGAGACATCTGACTGCTATTTTGGGGTAAAGAAGGAATTTTTTCCTAGTTTGTTGCAAAATTGGAAGCACTTCAGACTGGGTTTTTTGCCTTCTTTTGGATCAATAGCTAAAACATATGTGAGGAAGGCTGAACTTGATGGACGCAAGTCTCTTTTCAGCTATGTAACTATGTAACTATGTAACCTATTTATTTAAATAGCCACTGCATTTTTACCTGTCTATGGCCTTGTCCTAATATTGTTGCATACGTTTTCCAATTTTTTTTATTTTTGGATATACTTTTAAAATGATTTAATATAAAATAAAAGTTTAACTTTTTTTAAAAAATAGATTTTTTTGATACATTGATATTTTTAATATATGATACATGTTTTGGTAGTTTAATATATTGAAAAAATATTTTGAAAAGTTTATCTAAAAATATTAAATCATTTGGAAAGCTTATCCATCAATATTAAATCAAGGCCAATGCATGCATTTTCCTTTCTAGAACAAACATGTATATATTTTAAACACGTTTTAAATGTCAATGTGACCTATATGGATGCAGTATTTATCAATTAGTTGGATTCTTGCATTTAGTTTTTTTTATGGGTATCAGGTGAAAATTTTAGCGTTAAATTCACTGAAAGTGCAGTAAAGTTGTGAAATCCACTACTGGAGGAAGTGGCAGGATTTCTCTGACATGATTACATTTTTTTCCTTTATATTCATTGTAGGGGTTGGTTTCTATATTAAGTTAGAAATCTCTGGAAAATCTGTGCTCAAACAGTTGGTAAACTGCCTGTTTGTACAATAAAAAATATTTATTATACCTGAATTATATGTGCAATATAAAAAAGTTGTCTTTTTATTGCAGTTTAGCAGTTTTGTAGCAGTTTAGAAACAATTACTCAACAATGACTCATACTGAGTCACCAACAGGAGTAAAGTGACTTTATTTGCGCTCTCCTACGCACCCCCTTCACCCCCCAAATAAATTGTATTACATTTTGACACTATGTGCAATCCCGTTGTACAGTTCTGCAAAATTTCCTAATAATAATTTTAATCTTTTCTGATCTCGGCAGCCAAGCTGGATGGATGCTGATTATTAAGGCTCAACCATATTTAGTGAACATGTGAAGGCTTAAAGTAATTCGAGACCTCTTTAAGAACCCTGTTATTTTCCACAAGATTGGAGATTTATTTTTTTTAAAGCATGTTTTTTTTGATCAGCTTTATTACACCCTTTGGCTGTGTCAAGTTCTAGACGTAAGATTTTGGGAAGAAGTTGGATAGCCCAGCAGGACAGGAAGCTAAACTCCCACATTGGAGAACCATGGATTATTGCAGCCACACTCACTGAGCTTCCACTTCTCACCTTTTGGACTGGTGGTGGTAATCCTGGTCTGCACCACCAAGACAATACAAGTTTTTTGGAACTCTAAGTAATATAGACTCACTCCCCTCTTCTTCCATCTTTCACTTCCCCCTCCTTCCATCTTTAACTCCCCCCCTTCTTCCATCTTTCACTCCCCCTTCTTCCATCTTTCACTCCCCCCTTCTTCCATGTCTCTAACTTCCCCCCTTCTTCCATGTCTCTCACTTCCCCCCTTCTCCCATGTCTCTCACTTTCCCCCTTCTTCCATTTTTCTCTCCCCTTCTTCCATTTTTCATTCCCCCCTTCTTCCATGTCTCTCAATTTCCCCCTTTCTTAGTTGTACCTCTCTTCCATCTATCCATACCTCTCCTTCCCAAGCGGCACCTGTCTCCCTCACAGAGCTAACACCAGCTCTGCACACACACACTAAAGGCCCCCCTCCCTGTTGTTATCCCTGTCATGACAAGGAAGTGTGGCTCATCAAAATCCTGCGCGGCGTGCTCTACATTTTTCAAAGTGAGCGCTGGGTAGTCTCATTACATCTGGCGCTCCAAAGTTAAATGGGTAATATCCCTTCACACCGTCCTGAACCCCATGTAATCAACTGGTTGGGTACCACCATTATAGGCACACACCGAACAGACACACACCTCCATATGGGCACAGTCTTGCTGGATCAGAAGAAATGTTTGGTGACATGAACTTGACCATGGCATAAAGTCGGTAACTGCCTGCAGCATTACCAAGCTATATTGGCTGTGGAAACCTGCTAACTCCTCCAATATACAGTGAACAGCCTGGTCTGCATCCCTAGGTCGGGAATAAGTTGACACATTTTGGTCTGCTCTAGATAGCTAGTCTCCATTCTATACCACCTGTAAGTATGTGTATTTCATGTTTTGCTTTTTTACTGATTGCCATTTACTTATTGATGACTATACTGTGTCCCTATGCATTCTTTTTCTGACATCAGACACTTCAAAAGAGGTTTACTTCATGTATTTACTAGTTCATATTCTCTTATATTCACATCTAAAAACACATGAATAGTAATTGTCTTATAATTTGATTAGTTGCCTAGTAATTGCAATGTACCTGTGCAACAAAAAAGAAATTGAAAACACAAACCTTAATTTCTACTGGACTAACTATCCCATGTTATTGAAATCGGGGGTTCAGTGTTGAAATATATATGTACATAAAAATATATTTCATCCAATTTACAAATATGATTCAGGATATAAAATGACTATTGATGATTTCATATGTATAGATATCCAAAAAGAATTGTACACCATATGATTTATTTAGCACAGAAACAAGTTCTTGCAGTACTTCTTTAGTCGATTGAATATATCTATTATTTATATTTGAGCCAATAAAAAGTATTTAAAAAATTTCAACAATACTGCAATAATCCATGATAATCTAAACTGACACTCTAAGGACCAAACTCACTACATTTTACTATAGTTGTTATGGTAAAATAAATGTATTTTTGTGTGGTTTTAAAAAAGAAAGGGTGGGGCGGAGCCTGACCTTACAAGTGAATGGCAGCATAACTCCTGAGCTCTGCCGAGGCCCAGCCTAAATCCATAGCAATCAAAAGCACCTGAGCCCCCATAAAACCCCTAACCACTCACCCTTCCACAAAAATCTCACCCCCTCAATGGGCGGAGACAAGAAATCCTGCAACTCATCTGTCGCACTGATCTTCCGACAGAGGCCGGAGAAGGCTCAGGTGCCATCTTTGGAACAATCCCCTTCGGAAACAGAATCTAAAATGAGCAGCCAAGCAACCTCTGATAGAACAGAGAACCCACTAACCCGACAGGATATGCAGGGATACATCGCAGACTTCCGAAAATCGGTGGCAGAGGAGCTGGACAAGAGATTGTGCCCGATCATGGAGGGCATGGCGGACTTATTAGCCCGCGCAAAGGCCACAGAGGCTAAAATGGCAGAGGCAATGGAAACGGTGCATGCACATGGTGGTAAACGCCAGGACCTACGGGAACAGCTTCGCTCCCTCGAAAGACTCCAACGAAGACCTCAACAATAGAACACGAAGAAACAATATCCGTGTAAGAGGAATACCGGAATTGGTATCCACCGAGCTACTCACGAACACCCCATACAGAACCCAAAGCTGGCTCACTATATCCAAAACAAAAGCTGACGCAGAAACACACTATACTCCCCAACACTCACTGCCCTACAATGACAAACCAGAGCTTTTCGCCGAACTAAACCACTTCCGGGTTCACGGAGCTTCGCCCCGCCCCTTTTTTCTGACGCGGTCTTTCCACGCTACATAGGAAGACCGTGCCAGATTCAAAGGGCTGGATTATTGTACAGGTGTCTGTGAAACTCTTACCGGCTGCTCTATTGAACTAACTGTGTACCGAAAAGCGCTCTGGAACAACTACCCTCCTTCTACACTCCTCGACCTCGGCTTGTTAAACGGACTTCTCTTCCTCTCCTCAACGAATTGATTAAATTGAGCTCTCCAGTTCCCAGAACTGCCTCTTAAGCTAAGTACTATTTTCTTCAATCAAGTTACTCTCAGTTACAAATAAGAAACTGCTTCTAAGGCTAAATACTACTTCCTTCAATCAATTTACTCCTAGTTACAAATTCTGACCTGCCTCATTGTTAAACTTGCTTGTAGCTATTCTACTACATTTAATTCAACCTAACTCTGCATGCATTCTCTGCACTATTCTTAAATTGGGACTGCTTGGCTTTGTGCAAAACTTCAGTGGCTTATTTTTTCCTGCAATTATCAACCTGCTAAAGGGTTTAAAGCTACAGTATCCTCTCCTCCAAATCAGTAACAAAAATAGGTAAAAACTATTATTTGCTGTAATTAAAAAATTCTGCAGTTGCGTTCCAATAAGTTTGCATTACAACTACACAGATCTCTGGCCAGGAGAAAGAGTCGCCCGCCCATATTGTAACTGGCCAGTTTGATAAGTCTCGTTCTCACCTAACCAACCTTAAGAGATCGCCTCTGCGGGCCGGCGCGTCCATGTGGGGCGGGCCTGACTAAACACTCTCACCCCCTCCCACCCTCCCTTCCTCCCCAACTCTCTCTGAACCTACTCACACAATAGCGAGCACCTCACGAACACTCGCTACACCTATCTCTTGCGGGCTCCCCACTGCATCTACTACTTGCCAGTCACTTCCCTCCACACCCCCACTCTCCTACCCCCCAGCGAACACCCAACCCGGCCCCCCGACCCACGCGGAAATCATCTTGACCATACAAATTCCCCAGCTATCACGCCCATGGCGTTAGCGCCTCAACCCATGGATTCTGCGAGACAAAGCAACCATTCACACTGTGACTGAGAACATCAAAGCCTACTTCAACATTAACACCACCGACGATGAAGCCCCGGCAATGGTATGGGCGGCCCATAAAGCGACAATCAGGGGTAAACTGATAGCGATAGCCACGGCTCTTAAAAAACAATGCCTTAGGAACCTAATGGATGCACTGACAGAACTAACAAGGCTTGAAACACTCTACAAACAAAACCCTTCGGAGACGCTCCTAACGCGAGCGCTCATCAAAAACTCTCAACAGCGGATGTAGCCAGAAACCACACGTGGACCAAACAATGGTTCTACGAGAAGGGAAATAAAGCTGACTCCCTTCTAGCACACTGCCTCAGGAAACAACAAGAAACCAAGAAAATCTCGAAACTCGAAACGGAGAAATAACTAACAGACCAGACCAAATCGCCTAAGAATTCGCACACTACTATTCCAACCTATACAATCACACCACCCAAATACCCAGAGAGGACACCAGACAACTAGAGACCATCTCTTCCTTCCTTGGACCCCTCAAACTACCCTCCCTATCCGCCACGGCAAAAGCACTAGAAACACCCATTGAAGCTGAAGAACTTGCCTTGGTTCTCAAAACGTTAAAACCTCTGAAGAGTCCGGGCCCGGATGGCTTCACAGCCCTTTATTATAAAACGTTCCAAGCAACACTCATTCCACACCTCTGTAAGACCTTCATTTCACTTCTAAGGGGGCAACCACTCCACCCTAACATGCTCGCAGCTGACATATGTCTTCTGCCCAAACCGGGAAAGGAACACTTGGACCCGGGACACTACTGACCGATTTCTCTCCTGAACACCGGCTTGAAAATATTCACGAAAGCACTAGCCAACCGCTTCAACATTTACCTCCCTCCCCGGCTATCACTAACACTCTAGCCCTCTGGGACAAACTTAACCCCAGATACGACCTGTCCTCTTTCCTTTCCCCGGTAACGCCAATATATCGCAACAAACTTTACCCACCAGGGATGACTGCGAAGCACTTCCTTGCATTTGACCAGAGAGACATCTCCAGGCTAATAAACCTATTCCGTCAAGGAGAAATATTCCCTTACACCGACCTCCCAAATGCAGAAGCCCTAACCACATCAGATTACTTCCGATATATACAACTGAGAGACCTGGCACAACAGTCAATGATCAAAGAAGCAGGAACGTCACCCCCGATGCCATTCGAGAAACAATGCTTCAACGCACCGGGGCAAATTTCCGACATATACACCACCCTAACAAGGACCCGAGTGACTGGGCCGAGATATGGGAAGCGTCAAACTAACGGTATGCGTTACGCACAAGGAACAGGCGTACGAAACCCTGTTTCGCTGGTATCTGTCGCCGTACAGACGCCACAAAATAGAGCCAAAAACCCAACGA
>OW240915.1:251123550-251125021 GCA_933207985.1 Pelobates cultripes | reverse complement strand
TGTGCTTTTTGGGAGTTCCAAATAAATGGATTGACAGACTTGCTAACCTGTTAATTTTGCTTTGCTGGTAGCTCCTCATAGCCAGATGGGATTTTATAATAGATCCCCAGACTGAATTTTACCACCTAACAGGAGGCTTCCTATTTTGCATTAACTTTCTTTACTTTTACTCCAGCAGCAAATCTCAATATAAAGAATTAACCAATCAGAATGAAGAAACACAGAGTATATAAGTCTAAGTCCACACACACACTTCCTCTTTCTTTGCTGCTCCAGCAGGATACAGGTCAGAGTACTCACTCCTGCTGTTAGATTTTACAGCATTTATTTAATTTCTTGGTTAATTTATATATGGTTGCCTGCAGGGCCGGACTGGCCCACCGGGATACCGGGAAATTTCCCGGTGGGCCGCGGCACCTGGGGCCGGTCTGACAGCCCTAATCATTGGGCTGACAGCTCCGGCCGCACAGAGCCCCATGGGAGCAGGGGGAGCCGGCCGGCACAGCTCACACACGGCCGGGATCATTAAAAAAAATAAAATTGCGGCGGGGGCGGAGCTTAGTGCGACGGGGCGGGGCTAACTGGGCTTAGCGTGCGGCGGGGGCGGGGCTTAGCGTGCGGCGGGGGCCTGGCTGACTGCAGCATGGGAAGCAGGTAGGAGTCCCTGCTTCCCCAACAACCAGCCTCCAGGAACTGCAAGCAGGAGGGAAGAAGGAGGTCAGTGTGTGAGTGTGAGTGTGTGACTGTCTGTGTGTGACTGTCTCTATGTGAGTGTGTGACTATCTGTGTGTGACTGTCTCTATGTGAGTGTGTGACTGTCTCTATGTGAGTGTGTGACTGTCTCTGTGTGAGTGTGTGACTGTCTCTGTGTGTCTGCCTGTGAGTGTGTGACTGTCTGTGTGAGTGTGTGACTGTCTCTGTGTGACTGCCTGTGAGTGTGTGACTGTCTGTGAGTGTGTGACTGTCTCTGTGTGACTGTCTGTGAGTGTGTGACTGTCTCTGTGTGACTGCCTGTGAGTGTGTGACTGTCTCTGTGTGAGTGTGACTGTCTCTGTGTGAGTGTGTGACTGCCTGTGAGTGTGTGACTGTCTCTGTGTGAGTGTGTGACTGTCTCTGTGTGACTGTCTCTGTGTGACTGTCTCTGTGTGACTGTCTCTGTGTGACTGTCTCTGTGTGACTGTCTCTGTGTGACTGCCTGTGAGTCTGGGACTGTCTCTGTGTGAGTGTGTGACTGCCTGTGAGTGTGGGACTGTCTCTGTGTGAGTGTGGGACTGTCTCTGTGTGAGTGTGGGACTGTCTCTGTGTGAGTGTGGGACTGTCTGTGAGTGTGGGACTGTCTGTGAGTGTGGGACTGTCTGTGAGTGTGTGACTGCCTGTGAGTGTGTGACTGCCTGTGAGTGTGTGACTGCCTGTGAGTGTGTGACTGTCTGAGTGAGTGTGTGACTGTGTGTGAGTGTGTGACTGTCTGTGT
>OW240915.1:251083550-251118550 GCA_933207985.1 Pelobates cultripes | reverse complement strand
GTGCCAATAAACCCTCAGACTGCAGAGTTCCTGTTTTGACCCTCAACATGGAGCCTCGTCTCATGATTGGGGGGTAAAGGCTGCATTTAAACTGGGGGATTGCTATACTCTACATACCCGCCCAGCCATAATCACTAAGCTCTTTTAAGAGCTTGTTCCAGCTTCGCTCTCTGCAGGAAGAGAGGTCCGGTCTGCAGTGCTTATGGTGTCTGGAGAAGTGCTCGGAGCCCTCAGGAAGCACTAGGAGCATCCATCAATGGAGGTACTTGGTTGTAGTACTGGAGCTCCGTTACAGTCATATCTTAAAATTTAATTTAAATGTTTTCCCCAAGTTTCTATTTTATTTTGTCCATCCTTCTCTTCATCGACATTTCCACATGAGTAAGTGTGACAGGGTAAATTTCAAATATATGACTTGGCATTTCAAGAATGCTGTACTTTTTATAAAAATATTAACCAGAGAAAACAAGATGAACACCATTCCTGCAGATTTTAGCATGCAAAACTTGAAATACTAGCCTGTGCTGTGTACTGGCTTCATTTAGAGCATAGGGTTGACATGCAGAGCTAAAGCAAGTTAAGCACTAAAAACATGAATAAACAGTGCACACAAAAACCTGAGTGGCGGTAGAAGGATGTGTCCGTGTCTGGAAGTCAAGAGTGAGGACTTTGAAGGTGGGGCAATCAGCTTCACAGAGCTAGGCAGGGAAGGGGCCCCACGTACACTATCATGGGCTGTGATGGACACTGCAAAAAGGTTCTGGTGACCCTTGTCCCTAATGCAGTGCCTGCTGGCTGTCTCTATGAGTTGTGCCCTGTAGTAATTTTGTTTCCTGACTGCTTGAGTGGGTCAGGTTCACTGCTTGGAAATTTGGTATTTTGGTATTTGGTATTTTGCCAACGAGTGATTCAAGCTCGGCAAGGGTAGGTGAGAAGTAGACCGTAGGCCTGCATTTTAATTTTCTCACCTTCAGGGTATGAAAGAATGGCATCCGTTCATGCAGGGGGCACTGTGTGGTACAATCAATGTGTTTTACCCCTGGATTGGTGGTAAAACCAAAGGGTAAGCAGGAGCCTTAGCAATATGTGTCTGCTCTCGTTCAGAAGCAAGCCCTGCCCTCCCCTTCCCTTACTGTTTATATATTTACATATTTTAACACTTTGAGACCACAAACAATTTAAACCCAAATCTTGGATTTCATTTTCTTTAATTAATCCATTTGACAGGAAATTCTTAATTCTAAGATACTTATTATTATGTTATTGATTGCATATTCCTTTCAAAGTCTTGAAAAAGTCTGAATTGTCTTGCCTTGTATCAAATCTTTAATACAATATATAATTTTATTTTTCCATTATTTTATATTTATATCCGCTATGTGTGTTTCTATGATCTCTATTGGGCAATCACTGGATATCAATTTATAAAATATATATATTTTTTTTTTTACGTTGCAACGAAAGGTAAGCAGATCTTTTCAAGGCTTCTTCCATTTGTATTTTCTTTTTTTTATTGAAACCAGCCAACCTATTTTATCTAATGCAATGCAATGATTTGTGGACCCAGGACATACTTGAAAACGAGAGAAATCTCAATGTATCCATCCTGGTAGAATATTTTATAAATAAATAAATCTAATCTGCCATATTCCCATGGCAATAGCACATATGCCTTATGATATTTGATAACATAAGGCATATAAAGACAACCTTCTCTATAATTCCTAGTAAATATTGATATTTTAATTCTAGATATTTTACCTAGCCATATAAATCTATTAAACATAATTTTCTTTAACCGTTTATATGGGGGAAAAAAGTGGAAGTGATCTAAAAATGTATAGCCAATTTGGAAAAAGATAACATTTCAAGGCAATTATGCATCCCAGCCAGAAATTTTAAGTTTAGTTCATGTTGCAATATATTGTTTGATCTTATTTAATCACCATTTATAATTGATTTCTGCAATTTTGGGGGCATTTGATGAAATTATAATGCCCAGATATTTCAAGTAATCCTTAATCTAAATTAAGCAATATTTTTATTTTATCAATTCCTCCATTTTTTTTACCAGTATTTTATCCCTTAATACTTGTCTTCATATTATTCAATTTATAATTAGAAAAATTCACATAGATCTAATTCTCCGCTAAGATGGCCTCTTTTGAATTTAGAGGTCATTGATCGTAAGTGAAATGTTGTCTGCATAGGAGTTCACTTTTAAAACCTTGTTTTTAAGATGTATCTCTTTTATCACATGGTTTTCCTAACATATTGAGCCAGTGGTTCCAGATACAATATGTTTAACAATGATGATAATGGGCATCCATAGCTCATTAAGAAGCAAAATCGCCTGTAATATCCTCTCTCTAAATCCAAACCCCTGAAGTACCTGTTCTAGAAAACTCGAAACCACCCTACCAAAAGCCTTTTTGGTTTCAAGGTTTAAGAGGATGTCTCTAGAATATTAATTAACCTTCTGTTTGTTGTAAATTTCTATTCTTATCGAGGCAAATAAGCCATACACAATACAAGCAAAATAATATGTATTATTAATCTATACATTAATTAACCTTTTAAGGTGGTTAATTAATTATCTATATGCTATAAACTCTACATTATTTATGCACCATATTTAGCATAACTGGTTTCAATCTTTCTGCCAATGGCTGCATATATTATTTTTTTTTCAATAATTCTTTATTGGGTTTCACATTTCAAGACAACAAGGGGTCACAGCTGTGAGTCATGCAGCAATTCTCAGTTTACATTTTTCTACAAGGATATCATTAGATCGCTGAGGATGCACCTGCAGATGTGTTGATTGCTTGGCAGTTAAAGTGAATACAGTAGAGACAGTGTTCAATGAGGACATTCTCAATAAAGACATTCTGTTGTATGAGTTGCTGCACAATGTAGATAATGAATATATAAAAGTCCAGATGAAATAAATAAATGGATAAATAAATGAATAAAAACAAATACAAAACCACAATGGTGCAGTATATCTATATGAGTAAGGAATAAAATATAAAGGCTTGATTGCAAACTCACATATCCAAGAGCTAGGACCTGCTCTGGTATAGAAGGCGTACAGCGGTTTAGATCCCCGCTTATGGGATATAGGATGGTTATCCTCCACGTGTTTCCTCCTTCCGTGGTTTAAAAGATGCTCAAATAAAAAGAGACAGCCAATAGTGTTCTCTGCGTAAAATTAAACTCCAATATAAAATAAAATAACGGAGGCGCCTGATGACGGCGGCCACTGTCCTGTGCGTGCCGCCGTCACCAGTACACCCGCCCCTCGCTCCGCCTACTGGCGTCTGGACGCATCTGTTATGCGAACAGACGCCAGCCACCAGTTCCCTCTCATGACGCCGGCGGCTGCGCAGTGCCGGCCGGCGTCAAACTACATACCCCATAACCCCTTGCGGCTGTGATGCCGGTCATGTGACCGTGCACCTTAGAGTCCTTTCCTTTTTTTTAAATAACCACTGATCGTTTTTAAAGTCTAATTACATAACTTATAATGTCTGTTTTAGCTTTACCTTTATACATACTATTGTTTATGTTTTACTATTGCTATACTGTATGTAATTTGTTATTGCAATCTGATTGGCTGTCCAAATTTTGGCGCCAATTTTTGAGTTAATTGAGTATGCTATTTAAATGATCTTATGCCAGGTATCAGGTCCTTTACCCATATTGATAACGCCGATTGGCGAAACGCGTTTATGGTTTTTTATATTGTGTAATGTTACAATTAAAGTATATTTTATAATCTTTTATTGTATTACTTATCTTTTAATACACATATAATTATTATTATTACCTGGCATCATCCGCTGGACTCCAAGCAATCCTAGGTGGGGATTATTCCACCAGTGCGAAATATCAGGAGCAGTTGACCTGCTCCTGTCTTGTGAGTATCCATTTTTTATTTTATTTTATATTGGAGTTTAATTTTACGCAGAGAAAACTATTGGCTGTCTCTTTTTATTTGAGCATCTTTTAAACCACGGAAGGAGGAAACACGTGGAGGATAACCATCCTATATCCCATAAGCGGGGATCTAAACCGCTGTACGCCTTCTATACCAGAGCAGGTCCTAGCTCTTGGATATGTGAGTTTGCAATCAAGCCTTTATATTTTATTCCTTACTCATATAGATATACTGCACCATTGTGGTTTTGTATTTGTTTTTATATCTTACATAAGAGACGATCCACAAGAAAGACAGAAAGCAAGACAGAAAGCAAGAGTATTACCTCTGACTAAGCACTACGGACATTGCAAGATAAGACCTCTTCTGTTTTATTTATTCATTTATTTATCCATTTATTTATTTCATCTGGACTTTTATATATTCATTTTTTAAGCGCAGCCCTTTTTCTATATTTTTTTGTGTCTTATCCTAAAGGGTTTTTGAGGGATTCCCTTTTTTAGGGTTGCTGCTCATTTGTGTTATTTAGCGCTTACTCACCTGTTTTTATTTCACAATGTAGATAATACATGGTAGCTTTGAGGGTGGGAGGGGGGGAAGGATACAGAAGAAAAACCGGGAAGAGGGGGAAGGAGCTTATTCATTTTATAGTCTGTCCGACATAAGTGCGCGGTCACTGAGATGGTCCCCTACATGTATGTACCTTCAGGCGGAGGTCCGACAAGTTTTGTTTTCTCAAGGTCTCTGTATTATGTACATAGTGCCTTGTGCACTGTCCTTAGATGTCTGAGGTGGTGGGTTTCAAATAGATATTTACTTGTAAATTTAAAAAAAAATGTTTTTTATTTTACTTCACCCTTCACCGATTATGGTTTAATATCAGATTTAGGGGGAGTTGTGATTGATGGGGTATAGTAGTTTGTCCATGGACTCCAGGTCTCCTGGAAGATTTTATATTGTTGGGCGGAGCCTAAGGACATGCGTTGTAGTAATAAGGGACAGGTTTTTTTTATTTTCAGTGGGTTGCAATAAGATTCCTTCCTGCCAGCACAAACGTGGACAACATCTGTTTGTCCGATTTGGGCATTCGGGGATGGTAGAGAAGAAACAAGCAGATGTTTATATCTAGTTTCTGTGTAGTAATGTTTCATCTAGAAACCAGGGTTTGTACTCTATCCCACACTTGTACTTATATCTGAGAATTCCCACCATATATGCATCATATTGCCATCTGTGTGTCCTCATCTCCAGCATGAACTAGAGACAGCGGAGTAGATTCTGTGGAGTGTAGCTCGGGTGAGGTACCACCTGTAAATGAGTTTTCAATGGGAAATAGACAATAAACAGTTGGTGAGAGCACACTACACAAGATAACACTTTACCCTTAGCATTCAAAAAGTCTGTAATTTTATCAGTGCTTGATTCACTCTTGTATATAAAATATAAGAACAGGAAAAAAAGCACATAGAGTAGTAACATTTAAGTCTAATTTGTAACTCAGACTTAAAAAAGGTTTTAATCACATGGTTTTGAGCCCCTTAACAAAAGCAGGCTCAAACTACAGGCATGGATAATATCAACACGTGGCCTCCACACACCTCCGTGGTCCTTCCATTATATTCAAGTATTCCAGGTTGCAAGGAATTGAAATAACAATTTTATTGGACACACTAAAAAATTGGGGTAAAAACAAACACTGGGTATAAATAAATAAGACGTCCACTGTGCAAATAGCAAAGACTTGACGCGCTTCGGTCTGGGCCTTTATCAAAAGTCTAATCCTCTTCCTCATTCCTAATCATTTAAATATGTCAGTTTTTGGCGCCCTTTTCGGCTTTTGCGACAATTTTCTTTCTACTTCTGGTATCAGGGCTGCATCCTATGCCCTGGCCTCCTTCGGATTTCATTTCTGGATCACACTGTGTAGCGTCTGACGCAACTTCTGGTCCCTGCATCATGACGTACTACCGGTTCGGACATACTTCCGGTTCGGACTGAAAGCTCTGCAAATTTGCCAGTACTAAAAATGGCAATAGACACTGGCAATACATAATCTTATAAATACAACAGTAAATATCAATTCTTTAATAAATGTCCACACATTTACACTTAAAAATGCATGTTTTCTTTAGTAATTAGCAAACAAATTATATTCTCATGTGGTCTAACAGAATGTATATATATCTTGTAACTTCATACCCTAATAGATAATCCTATCTTAACATAGTTAACAAAGGGGAGCACATAACACATTCCCTCTTAACAGCAGCAGGGACAACAGAAACAAAAAAGGGGAGAGAGAAGAAAAGAGAATTAATTGATCTGTCATAAGACCCAAAGAGGTGTCAGATAAAGCAGAATTTCAAGTAGTATATAATTCAAGTACTTATTTAAAGATCAACCCATCCTTGAATAAATAAACAAAAGAGTTTTTCAAATGATCAAAAAATTATTTTACATATTACCTAAAACATTACCTTAAAATGGTATAATAAAAATAATGAGAACTTAAAAATCAAGAAATGTACTAAAACATTTTTTATTAAAAATGTATTTAAAAAATATATAAAAAAATAAAATTAACCTTATCTATATATATGGGGTGATCTCAAAGTCAACATTCAGCCCTTGTGGTATTAATGTATCAATGTCGAAAATCCATTTCATTTCATTCCTATTCAGGAGGCGATCCTTATCTCCCCCTCTCCAGTGTACTTTTATTTGCTCTATTCCAATAAATTCTAAAAAATTTGGGTCTGCATTATGGCATTCCAAGAAATCTTCGATACACTATGATTTTCATATTTACGATTGGTATTATGGATATGTTCCCTAATTCTAAATTTTAAACAACGTGAAGTCCTACCTATGTATTGCAAACCGCAGGGGCAAATAAGTATATATATGACATCCTTACTGTTGCAAGAAATAAAAGATCTGATGTTATACTCTTTCTTTGTGGCATTGGATGTAAACTTTAAAACCTTTTTATGCTTATCTTTCCTCAGTTTGCACCCCCTACATTCGCCACAATAGAAAAATCCATTGGGTTGTTTTAGAAAATTAGTTCTTTTATCCTCAATATTTAAAAATGTTTTTGTTAAAACCTGTTTCAAATTCTGCACCTCCAAAAATTATTTTTGGTTTATCCTCAATAAAGTTTGACACCCTATCATCAGCTTTTAAAATGTGCCAATTCCTTTTTATAATTTTCTTCAAATCTCGATTATTAGTACAATAGTTAAAAATCAATGGAACCTTTTCCCTTTCAGCCTGAATTACATTTTTATCCTTATACTTTAAAAGTTGTTTCCTATCAACTTGTTCAACTTCTCTAAAAGCTTTTTCTAAAAGACCTCCATTATATCCTTTTTCCATAAACTGTTCTTTCAAATGCACTGCTTGTTGTTTATGTTCTTCCTCTTACGTACAATTCCGTTTTAATCTTAGCATTTGTCCTTTTGGGATATTGTTTAACCATGGTTTAAAATGGCAGCTTGTGCAATCAATAAAACTATTCATGTCCACAGACTTAAACAATGTTCTACTTTTAATTTGCTGATTCTCTATATAGATAGATAGATCTAAAAAAAAATTACTTTAAGATGGCTAAAATCATATGTGAGGGTAATATTCCATTCATTTAAATTTAAAAAATAAAAAAACGATTTTAAAGATTCCTCACTCCCATTACAAATTATAAAAACATCATCAATATAACGCTTATAGAGGACCAGATTTGCCCCAAATTCCTCATTTGAATCAATAAATAAATCCTCCCAATAGGACATAAATAAATTAGCATAACCCGGGGCAAATCTGGTCTCCATAGCCGTACCTTTAACCTGTAAATAAAACCTATCCTCAAACCAGAAATAAATATTCCTTAAAATCATATTTATTCGTTCTATAATAAAATCAATCTGTGAATCAGGTAAATCTCCCAAAAAAATGTAGCAGCCTCATATCCTTTCTCATGTTGGATGTTAGTGTAGAGGCTGCTTACGTCACAAGTTGCCATAATAAAATTATCACTCCAATTAAAACCATACTTTTATATTTTTGTAAATCCTTTAATGCATCTCTTTCTTTAGTCGTGAGGTTATTCTGATACTTATTGACAGATTTAATTCCTCTAATCTCTTTAAGACATGTTTTTTCAAAGATCCTCATCGAGTCTATTTTAAAATTAGCAGGATAAAAAGCTGACTTGTTTTTTAAATTTGTATGTTTAAAAGAATCTTCCTCTTCAATCATATTATTAAGTGGCATTGTACTAAAGAAATTTCTTAGGCGCAATTTTCTAGGGAACCTTTTTAGGTCTAAGAATGACTCAAATTTATTGATATCACAACTAGGTGCAAATTTAAAACCTTTATTTAAAACCTGAGTGTGTGCACTAGTTAAAATCTTTTTAGATAAATTAAAAATCCTAAAACCTGTTTCATTTTCTTTGGGTGTTATCTTCTCCAACTCCTCTCCTCTTTCCTCCTTATCTGAATTTATTGTAATACTGCTGCTGTTAAGAGGGAATGTGTTATGTGCTCCCCTTTGTTAACTATGTTAAGATAGGGCTATCTATTAGTGTATGAAGTTACAAGATATACGCAGGGACCGGAAGTTGCGTCAGACGCTACACAGTGCGAACCGGAAGTGACATTGGAAGGAATAGGGGAATAGGATGCAGCCCTGATACCGGAAGTAGAAAGAAAATTGGTGCCAAAGCCGAAAAAGGGCTCCAAAACCGGACATATTTAAATGATTAGAAATGAGGAAGATGATTAGACTTTTGATAGAGGCTCAGGCCGAAGCGCGTCAAGTCTTTGCTATTTTACCCCAATTTTTTAGTGTGTCCAATAAAATTGTTATTTCTATTCCTTGCATCCTGGAATACTTGAATATAACGGAAGGACCACGGAGGTGGAGCAGCCTGGTGTGTGGAGGCCACGTGTTGATATTATCCATGCCTGTAGTTTGAGCCAGCTTATGCTAAGTGGCTCAAAACCATGTGAATGAAACCTTTTTTAAGCCTGAGTAACAAATTAGACTTAAACGTTACTAATCTATGTGTGTTTTTTCCTGTTCTTATATTTTATATACAGGAGTGAATCAAGCACTGATAAAATTACAGACTTTCTGAATGCTAAGGCTAAAGTGTTATCTTGTGTAGTGTGCTCTCACCAACTGTTTGTTGTTTATTATTCACTTGTATGTGTCTGAGTGACTCACGTAGGTGATTGAAGCACCCCCCCTTATTTTATCTGGTCTATTTTCATCCTTATATTTTATTTACTTACCGTATTTTAGTGTTTTCTATGGGCTTCAATGTGCGTATAACAACGTATGGTACCTTTGAGAGCATTTATGGCAGCTATGCATTATTTAGTTGTGAGGGTTTGTTGTATTTCTAAGGACCACTGTCTAGGGAGGTTATATGTTTCATGTGGGGATGTCTCCAAAAATACTTTTTAACATAGAGACAGCGCCTTTGGTTTATTTGGTAATCGCCTGCATCTCTCATACAAGAGTTTGAGGTACGTAGGCCTTATTCTTGATCAAAGTGTTAGACTTGGGTTTGCACTATACTCTTCATTTGAAGGTATTGGAATATCAGTCAGTTTGGTAGTTTGAAGTGCGTCTGAAGGTCTGGGAAGGTTTTTATGGAATTCCCCTGGCAAATGTCACCTATATTCTTAATGCCTAGTTTGTGCCATGTTTTAAGATTTAACCATGGTGATAATGCCTTAAGAGCTGACAAGGGTGCATGTTTCTGAAACTTAGTGGGATCCCCGTGTTTGCCTCAGAGTTGATCCCAGAGTTTCATGGATAGCACGGTGGTTGGGAATAACTCTGTTTGTTTCGGTCGCAAGTGCTTGGGGGTCCACAGGAGACTTACTAAGGAATGCCCTGGAAACCTGGCCGTCTCCACGCCCACCCATTGAGTGGAGCCTTTGGCTGCATGCATTTTTATCGCTGCTAACAACTATAAAGCTTTATAGTAGTTAGATATGTGCTGGTGGCCCACCCCTCCCTGGCTCATGTTTTTCTTTAGGAGGGATGATGGTAATCAAGGTTTGTGTGAATTCCAAACGTAAGCATTCAAGGCCATTTGAATTTGTTTGCAAAGAGCTGGAGGTAGTTTGATGGGCAGCATATGAAACATGTATAACAGATTTGGTAGATCATTTTGGTGGTATTGACCCCCCCTAACTGAGACAGCTTGACCTATTTCCATTTAGCAACTTCCACACGGCAATGCTGGGGTAAGGGTTTGAAATTTTGTTTATAAATATTTTCTAGTGTGGCAGCCAATTTGATCCCCAAGTATGTTATGCTAACCCTCCCTTGGAAGTCATGTGTTAGCTGCTGTACTGTATCTCATGACATGTTCACTGGTACTGACTGAGTTTTGGCTTGGTTAAACCTGTAGTAGGAGACCAGACCGAACTCGTTTAGTACTTGTAGCATGGCAGGTATGGATTTGGTTGGGTTGCTCATTGTGAGAAGGATATGGTCAGTGAACAGCGTTAGGCAAAATTCATTGCCATCTACCTATATCGCCCTCTCCAGATGATGTTCAAGACTTTTCGCTTGTTGCCCGAAAATTGCCCGCCCCGGACAAATCCCGATTGGCCAGGGTGGATTATTTGTGGTATAACGTTGGCCAGTCTGTTGGCAATGATCTTTGCATGTAATTTCACATCTGTGTTTAGTAAGGAGATGAGGCTGAAATTTTGGCATACTTTTGGGGTCTTACCCAGTTTAGGCTATGTAGAGACATGAGCCAGGAGCATATCATAAGGGATCTCGCCTTTTTCATAGCAGGTGTTAAAAAGATCAGTAAGGAGGGGGAAAGAATATCTTTGTATGTTTGGTAGTATAAGTTGGAGTAGCCACCTGGGCTTTGTGTAATGGGAGATTCTGTATAGCATTCTCTATATCTAGTTGACTAAGAGGTTTGGAAAGGTCTGTTATGGCCTCTTGGGGTAGACTAGGAAGGTTCACGTTGTCTAGGAACCTCTGAACAGCGTTCGATGAGGGTGGCAATATATGGGAGTCTTCTTTTAAGTTATATAATGTACTGTAATATTGGGAGAATTCATTAACTATCTCTTGGGGGTTAAGAAGTTTTCCTTTGGTAGGGGATCGTATGCTAGCTACTTTTGAGTTGCACGTTTGTGCCTTCAGTTATAAGGCGAGTTGTGTGCCCACTCTGTTGCAGTGTGCGAAAAATCGGTATTTATATCTTTTTAGCAAGGGAGTCGCTAGTTCTATTTTACATAATGTATTTTGCAATGTTCATAGTTTTTTCAGGGTACTAGGTGATGGACAGGGCCGGACTGGCCCACCGGGATACCGGGAAATTTCCTGGTGGGCCGTCGGCACCTGGGGCCGGACAGACAGCTTGCTCTTCTGGCGGCCGCAGGGGGAGCTGGTTTTTCTGGCGGGCGCAGGGGGGAGCTGGCTCTTCTGGCTTTGCTCCCCCGCCCTCACGTGCTACTTGATAAGAACGGGGCCGGAATATTACATCATATTCCGGCTCCGGTCTCATTAAGCTGCACGCTGGGGAGCAGAGACAGCACAGCCAGCTCCCCCTGCGGCTTCCAGAAGAGCCAGCTCCCCCCTGTGGCTGCCAGAAGAGCCAGCTCGCCCTTGCGCCCGCCAGCACACCTGACCCCGCTGTCTGCCCTGCATGACTCCCTGGCCGGTCGCCAACAGGTAGCTATATTATGTGTCAGTGTGAGTGTATGTGTGTGTGTCATGGTGTGTGTCTGCCTGTCATGATGTGTGTGTGTGTGTGTCTGTCTGTGTCATGGTGTGTGTGTGTGTCTATCTGTGTCATGATGTGTGTGTCTGTGTCATGGTCTGTCTGTGTCATGGTGTGTGTATGTGTGTCTGTCAAGGTGTGTGTGTCTGTCATGGTATGTGTGTGTGTCATGGTGTGTGTCAGTCATGGGGTGTGTGTGTGTCTGTCATCTGTCATGGCATCTGTGTGTGTCTGTCATGGTGTATGTATGTGTCTGTGTGTGTTTCTACGCACCTTTTTTTTTCAACACCGTGCTGCGGTGCTGGCATAGATTTTTTTCCAGGGCTGCTTGGTATCCCCAGTCCAGCCCTAGTGATAGGTCTAGTTTATTGCTATGTGTTAGGTTGGTGAGTTCAGTTATGGTCTATGGTGTAGAGTTTGGTCCTCTGTTTTTTGTCATAACTGGCGGCCTTTATAAAGCTGCCTCTTATTACTGCCTTGTGGGCCTGCCATACAGTCTCGATAGAAGTATCGTTAATAGTATTAATGTCGAAGTAGGATAGGATGTCTGCCTTGACCTTGTCAGCTATTGAAGGGTTGTGCAAGAGTGACTCCTCCAACTACCGGAACCTTTGGTGGGGCATTTTTCTGTGAGAGACAGTGAGATTGTTGCGTGGTCTGACCACGTTATTAGCCTTATTGTGGCACTGTATACCTTAGGAGTGATAGAGGGAGATATAAGAAATTGGTCGATCCTACTGTATGAATTGTGAACTAAGGAGTGATAAGTAAAATCACGTTCAGTCAGGTGTAAAACTCGCCAGATGTCTAAGAAGTCATTTTCATATTACATTGTAATAGAAGGAAGTGTCCTGCTTTTTATAGCTTACTTTTTAACCAGAGTGAAGGAGGCAGCTCCATTTATCAAAATGGACACACCTCTTATTTTCTTTTTGTAACAGGCATGGAAGTCTACTATATGAGCGTTGTTTTGTTTTTTTCCTCTGCGAGAGCTTACCTATGTTTATGGGGGAAATTTAGGCCCTTGGCGTTTATGGAAATAATATTGAGTGCCATGGTGGGATCATTTTGGGAGAAATACTATATCTTGCTTTTATTCCCATGGTTAACTGAATCCCATGGGGTTTTTTGTTGTTGTTGTTTTTAATCGATTTTGTTTTATATAGTTATTTTTTATTTTTTATAAATTTAAGTTATTTTTTTTGTTATGTAAAACAGGTGCAACAATCCTGGTAAAGTGTGCCATATTCCTAATGTTAAATAATGGAGGGGAGTAGTGATAGGGCCAGGCTTATAGTTGCTGGAGCTGCCTGCTTCCATTGTGCCCAAAAGGTTTTTATAACCTGACATGTTAAGTCCTCTCATTGATAACAATGTTGTATCGCAAAAATAGATATATACTATCAGCCATTCATCAAGTACTTCGTACCTCAGACCTCTCACAGGGATAATTCCCTCTGCCCACTTGAACCCAGGTCAGGTACATCACACAACGGACAGTTTGGCTGTTTGGGATGGTGTGAGGTAAGTGGGGTAATGGGAGGACAAATTGCAGAGAATACATACTGTAACTATATACACTATTCCATCAGTGTGGTGCACTGTCACACAGACGGATGGAACATGACTTGTTAGAGCCTGTGGGAGTTTGCAGCTATCCGCACGAGAGACCATGCATAGATCTTGCATTATCAAATGGGTGTTAATTGTGATGATGGCCTTCAACAAGGGGCCATAGTAATGAGGTGGCACACAGTGTGGTGAACAGGAATCCTGTGTAACATATCCTATACACAAAGAATTAGGAGTATATGCACATGAAAAGAGTAATAAATTAAAAAATAATACTAAAGGAGAACAAATTAACAAATGAGAGTTATACAGGCTTGCCAAGTGTCGGCCTTTAGCCCTCAACTGGTGGTAGTTACAGTGAAGGTTACTGTAGTGGCACCTGTGTGTTGTGCCAATGTAAGTAATTTAGCTGTTGCCACTATTTTCCAGTCAACCGCAATTTTAGACTGTGAGTGGTGTTTTGTGTTGTTCCTTTCAGGACCATCAGGCTGGGTCACCAGTATCTTCCACTATGCTAGAAGTCGGCTACCTTCTTCCGTCGTGGTGATGTGTCTCGTCTTGGACGCGCGGAGGTGATAAAGCCGAGACTTGTAGCAGCAATTTCTGCCTTTTTTGGAGGCTTGTTGTGCCATTGTGGTTGGGGGTCTAGGTGCCCAGGGTGATGCGGGCTGTAAAGCTCTATTCTAGTCGCTGTGATCGGTCTCTACATGAGGAGCTAGCAGCTCACGCGTCCATCTTGGTGAGCTGCGAGAGCACGCCCCTCGGCTGCATATATTTTAATATCACAGTTATTTAACCCCTTAAGGACCAAATTTCTGGAATAAAAGGAAATCATGACATGTTACACATGTCATGTGTCCTTAAGGGGTTAAAGAGATTGGACAATAGTTTCCATTGGCATTACATTAGTCTGTAATAACCAATTTTCACCAATTTGGGATCTCTCTCTAATAATCTCGTTATACATATATCCCTAAATTGGTTTTGTACAATATCTATTATCTATAGTAACGCTATAATAGTAACTTGAAAATCCATCAGAGCCTTGGGGCCTTTTTTCATTGTTTTTTTAAACTGTACAGGTGTTAGTTCATGTAAACTTGCCTTTTCTACATATCTTTTTATTTCCAACGGGTCTTTTTCTCTCTGTAAGTTATAAATATTCACTTAAGAAGTTTTGATTTACCAATATACTTAGCTGAAAATAAGTCTTCTCATCCTAAACTATTTTATAAATGCATTTACTTTTCTGTTAAGCAACTGATTAATAATGATAAAATTAAACATTTTCCAGATCTCAAACAGCAATTTAATGTAACTAATTCTCAGGTTTTCAGTTATTTAAGAGTTAAGAATATTTTGGATAAACATCTTTTGCATAACTCGAATCTTATTACTAAATTACAACAGATATTTAATTTTGAAAATCAAAATGTATTAAAACTTAATGATGGACAAGCACCAAATAGTAGAATATCCTTCAAAAGTTAAATGTAAAGATTGGATATGGCTACCATAACCACTGTGTCACTCGTATAAAATAACCAACACCAAGGGTTAAACGAAAAGAATGTAAAACACTAACTGAAATGAATCAATAACATATACAGGATTCAGTGGAAATGAAAATATACAAAACACTTCGCAATAAATGAAATTTAGTACTTGCTCTCTTGTTTAGATACAAATGTGTCAGCTAGTCATGTCATCACCTCCTATCAAACAAGGAAGGCAGAGTTTATGTACTGCTGAAAATAATCTAGTATAGGTTTAAACAGATTATGAAACCAATATACAGAACTGAATTGATAATGAATAGGATAAAATAGATCCCTCGAAGGGTTAAAATCTAATGCAGCATCAAACAAGGAAGGCAGAGTCTATGTACTGCTGAAAATAATCTAGTATAGGTTTATCAAACAAGGAAGGCAGAGTCTATGTACTGCTGAAAATAATCTAGTATAGGTTTAACAAACAAGGAAGGCAGAGTCTATGTACTGCTGAAAATAATCTAGTATAGGTTTAATAAATGCAATAAATGTTCTGGTTGCAGAAACAATCCAGTCCAACCAGTTTTAATGAAGAAATTTGAAAATATGAAAGGGGACGAAGAATTTGAAATAAAATCAGATTTAAATTGTAATTCCATTGGAGTTATCTACCTCCTAATATGTCCTTGTAAAAAACACTACATAGGCCGAACAAAAAGAAAATTTAAGATCAGGCTAGGAGAGCACATTCGCAACATTAAGAAGGGACTCATCACACATAATCTCTCCAGACATTTTGCGAGTTGTCACTCCAATAATCCAGCAGGTTTAGAATTTTATGCTATTGAGAAAGTGAACTTGCATTGGAGGGGAGGAGACTATGAAAAAGCCCTTGACAAAAATGAGGCGAAATGGATATTTCAACTTAACAGTTTGGAGCCTTTTGGTCTTAATACTGATTTCGAATTAAATGCCTTTCTTTAATATATAAATTTTTAAATGATATATATATATTTTTTTTTATTTTTTTTTTCCAGATATTATTTTGTACTATTTTGTATATGTACATTTGAATTTTTAACAGTGTACTTTCTCCCCTCTTCTCTCCATCTCTCCAGGTGTGGTTCTAACTTTAACATTTTTGAATTTTTAAATAAATCTAAAAAAAAAAAAAAAAAAATTCAAACTATTATTTTTCCTAAAAATGTTTTAATTTTTTTTTTCCAGATATTATTTTGTACTATTTTGTATATGTACATTTGATTTTTTTAACAGTGTACTTTCTCCCCTCTTCTCTCCATTTCTCCAGGTGTGGTTCTAACTTTTTAATTTTTTTATTTTTAAATAAATTTAAAAAAAATTTCAAACAATTATTTTTCATAAAAATGTTTAAATTTCTTACATTTTTCAATTTTCTGAGATGAATTAATTTTTAAGTATATAAATTTTTGTACTGTTATATTTTATACATATTTATATATATATTTTTTTATTTTTTTTAATATTCTATCTGCATTATGTATTCTATTTTACTTTTTTAAATTGATTGTTTTTTGAATAATTAATTTGTGAGAGACCTAAGCATATGAGTTTATAGTGTATCTCTATTAGATTGATTAGAATGGTATATTTGTTAGTCAATTAATATGTAGCTAAAAACATCTATTATTATTATGTTTCCAATATGTCCAAATTTCCCCACAATTCTGTGATTTGAGCTATATATTTTTATATTACCCTTTCACATTGCTTCTTCCCTTTTTTTATTATGAATTTTTTTTATTATGAATTTTATGTATGTTCATATCTTCTAAGAAGAAACAATGTATTATGTGTCAATTTATTTATACTTTTATTTAAACTTTTATCAATATGAATTGTAATATTATATGTGAGCATAGTAAGGGTTAATCTAACACTAATGAGAACAGACCGAACAAGTATATAAAAAGATTGCAGACTTCAAGATGCCATCCTCTGATGAAGTGATCGGAAATCACGAAACGCGTAAGGCGGCATCTGCACATCAACACGTATCGGTCCCTGAGAGTGAGCACTTCTGACACGCATCCTGAGCCACAGTGGAACGCATGCGGCTAGAAACCAGTGGTACACAGCACAAGGAAAATCCCATTCACTTCTGTCCGGCAGGCAAGAAAGTGATTTCAATATCCTTTGGACTCGAGGTCTGTTATACCTAGTACTGGTGCTGTCTTTATCTGCTACTCTTTTTTGGGACTGTTCTATTGAAAGCTACATATATTTGTAGCATTTTTTTACTTATCAATAAACTTTTTAAACAGTATCTGTCTGCTGCATTAGATTTTAACCCTTCGAGGGATCTATTTTATCCTATTCATTATCAATTCAGTTCTGTATATTGGTTTCATAATCTGTTTAAACCTATACTAGATTATTTTCAGCAGATAGATATAGATTTAAAGGTAAACCTTACACATCTTGTACCTAAAACATAAAAACTAGTTTATTAGCACCAAAAATATGGGTACCCCTACTGTCCGTGGACTCCCTAAGAGATATAACATATTAACAATTTTAATCCTCTTTTCTCTTCTTTTCTTCTTTTTGAAACAATGAGCCTTTTTAGCTCCCTTAGGTACAAAGATACCATGTTTAGTATGCATATAAATAAACAAATAAATAAATAGATATACACAAATATCACAAGCATTCCCTTTTTGGACATAAAAGTCTATTAGAGCAAAGGATTATTGAAATACTTCATGTTAATAGGATCCTCGCTATTTAGTAGTATACTATTGTGTTCTAAAAATAGAACACAAAAAGATTCTCTTTCATTAGGGAATTCCTTCCTTTTTTTCATATATATGATTTTAGAGGATCGCATATATTGTTTTTAGCCAGTTTGATTTTGCACCCTATGGAATAGATAGGATGCTCACATTGGGACTTAAGAGTTTTTCAACATATGATCATTTATATGGACATTTGTATACATTTAACGACGCACACGTCGGGCATAGTAACCCCATGTGTGCGCCATCACGTCAAAACAGACGCAACCCTCTGATGCGTACGTCATGACGTCATCCGGGTGCGACCCGCACATACAAGCGGGCGCGCCATACTGCATATAAACACAGGACTCACACGATTTTATTTTAACAGGGCCATCGAAGGGATGTTATAGGTCCCGAGCGCGCAGCCCATATCTTACACAGGAGCCCCTGCATCAGCACGCACAGGAGACTCAGTTGGCAAGATATTTTTGGACGTATCCTGATATTCCAGGGATCAAGGAGGAGCAAGTGAGGAGATACACTACACCCATTACGGACAAAGGAGGAAGGAAGGAAGATAAAGAGGTCCTGAAAACAACAGAGGTGTCACTGCTACATTGAAAGAGATTGGACTGCAGAACTTTTCTTTCCACCGGTGAGATCTATCCATATACCATAGTGTGTACACACTGGTACTGTTCATATATATATTTTTTTCAATTTTTTTTCTTCTTTTTCCTTTTTTATTTTATCTTTTTTCTTTTTTCCCTTTTTTTTTACTTTTTTGCAAGAAACTTTGGACAAAAATATATATTTTTTGGTTTCTCGCTTTTTTTGCTCCCACTTATCCCATTCACCTTAAGGATTAAAATCTGTGGAATATTTAATTACAGCTATTTGATAGCAGGGTCAGGGACTCCTGTTATTAACATGAAGTCACAATAGGGGATCTATCAAAGACTGACTTTTTTGTACATACATTACCAAATCAATGTGTATATATTATCAATTTTTCAGATTTCTAAATTAATGTGTATATATTATCAATTTTTCAGATTCTAATATATAACCTCACCAATGAATTATATTTGTATAAGATAATGAATTCACTAATGATTTATTAAATTTAGCCATGAATTTCTTCAATTTATGAGTGCAGTATCATTTTTGTATTTTGTATTTTTCTGAGGTATTTTTTGGCCACCTCGATACTTTGCACCAACAGGGATAAAAGAGTGCTTGTACATCAAAAATTCTTTTGTATATAAAAAGATTGCAGACTTCAAGATGCCATCCTCTGATGAAGTGATCGGAAATCACGAAACGCGTAAGGCGGCATCTGCACATCAACACGTATCGGTCCCTGAGAGTGAGCACTTCTGACACGCATCCTGAGCCGCAGTGGAACGCACGCGGCTAGAAACCAGTGGTACACAGCACAAGGAAAATCCCATTCACTTCTGTCCGGCAGGCAAGAAAGTGATTTCAATATCCTTTGGACTCGAGGTCTGTTATACCTAGTACTGGTGCTGTCTTTATCTGCTACTCTTTTTTGGGACTGTTCTATTGAAAGCTACATATATTTGTAGCATTTTTTTACTTATCAATAAACTTTTTAAACAGTATCTGTCTGCTGCATTAGATTTTAACCCTTCGAGGGATCTATTTTATCCTATTCATTATCAATTCAGTTCTGTATATTGGTTTCATAATCTGTTTAAACCTATACTAGATTATTTTCAGCAGTACATAGACTCGGCCTTCCTTGTTTGATAGGAGGTGATGACATGACTAGCTGACACATTTGTATCTAAACAAGAGAGCAAGTACTAAATTTCATTTATTGCGAAGTGTTTTGTATATTTTCATTTCCACTGAATCCTGTATATGTTATTGATTCATTTCAATTAGTGTTTTACATTTAATTTTGAAAAACTGAATAAAGTACTATTTAGAGCAAGAACCATGATACAAGCTATAGATTCAATAACCAAAACTTAATTAATAGTTAAGTTTGAGAAAGACCTAAGAGTGTATATGGACAATGACGAATGGAACAAAACTTTGGATAGTATTTCATCAGAGGTGCATTGTCTAAATTTGTTAGATACACAGTATAAGATTGCCAACAGATTGTATTGGGTCCCAACCAGGAGTGCAAAATTTTCCCCATCTACAACAGATATATGCTGGAGATGCAACAAAATGAGGGGGACATATTTACACATTTGGTGGGAGTGGGAGCAAATTAGGGAGATATGGTTTGATTCATATAAATGGTTGTTTAATATAACCAAAACCAAAATAAATTGGTCTCCAAAAGAAACACCTGATTTCAAAACTATCTTAGCCCCAATACTGCTGTAAGAAAGTCTGTGCTCCATCAGCTGACCGTCTGGTAGCAAGGTAAGCAAGGTAGCCCTCTGGAAGACCACACTAACACACTATCTTGCACAGCATCATTGATATTTAATTTAACCACCCTGTAAATTTATTTTATTTTATATATCATGTGTGCATTGTATATTTTCTTGCCTTTATATCTTGTCTGTCATGCTTAAGTATAGTTTTGCTAGCCCTGTATGTAATTGTTTTATTCACCTATATGCATTCCTCTATTTCCCCTCTAATTTCTGACTGACCTCCCTTCTTTTATTGATATGTTTGTTTTTATTTGTAAAAACCACCCCTTAAACTCTGTGCCTAGATACATATCCCCATCCCTCAGCTTTATTGCAAGCATATTTTACCCTTACATATCTTTATTCAACAGCCTGATTTGAAAACTATCAAGCCCCAATACTGCTTTAAAAAAGTCTGATGCCCACCCTCCCCTCACCACCCCACGCTCATTATTCCATTTATAGATTGTCTGTCACACCCAAATTTTAGATAAGTAAAAATAACAGGTAGTGATGTCCCGAACGGTTTGCCGAACGGTTCGCCACAAACGGTTCGCCACGTACTCATCATTGAGTAAACTTTGACCCTGTACCTCACAGTCAGCAGACACATTCCAGCCAATCAGCAGCAGACCCTCCCTCCCAGACCCTCCCACCTCCTGGACAGCTCACTAAGAATGCAGCTTCACAATGAATGTAAAATGGATGCTGTCCAGGAGGTGGGAGGGTCTGGGAGGGAGGGTGTGCTGCTGATTGGCTGGAATGTGTCTGCTGACTGTGAGGTACAGGGTCAAAGTTTACTCAATGATGAGTCCGTGGCGAACCGTTCGTGGCGAACCGTTCGGGACATCACTAATAACAGGTGTACACACTGCCTCTTATTAGTAAACTCCTGCACTTTCTTTCTCCCATAAAACTTAATATTTACCCTACCTTCACCTGCTCTTGATATTCCAATTATTTCCAATTTACTTTTTCACAGTTTAGCAATGATCTGTCTTCTCCTCCTCTTTATTTCCTCCTTCTCCTCAGAATAAAAATCTCTCCTTACACCCACTTCACTCATCCCCCCAACCACTTTTACATATGCCCCTCATGCCTTGTACTCATTTTTCTACTCTCTCACTCCTACCCACAATCGATCTCATCCTAGGCACTATGGCCCTTCACCTTCTCTACACACACTTAGAAAACCAGAAACCCCATAAACCTCCTCACAATACCCTGCCCTTCATCCTCAATTACCAACATTTAGTGTGCACTGTGGAACGCCTGCTCTGTCTGCGGTAATTTAAAATCAACAGCCTTACATGACTTTTTCATCTCAAACTCACTCACACTACTTGCACTTACAGAGAGCTGGCTGTCCCCCTCTGATAGCGCTACTCCTGCCTCTTTATGTTTTGGTGGGCTATAATTCTCACACAATCCCAGACTCAACTGTAAAGGAGGTGGTGTAGGCATCCTTCTCTCCCCTCATTGTACCTTTCAACCAATCATAATTGCCCCTGCCCTATCCTTTTCTTCTTTTGAAGTTAACACTGTCTGCCTATTTAAACCTACTCCTTTAAGAATTGCTTTTATCTAACGCCACCCCCTGTTCATCCTAGGCCAGTGATGGCGAACCAATGGAAGGCGTGCCACAGGTGGCACGCCAGGTCCTCTCTATGGGCACGTGGCTATAGGTCGCCAGGGGGAGCATGTCGGGAGGACATGGAAGCAGGGAGAGGGATCTAGGAAGCAACTCTCCTGTCCTCCCGCGAGCAATCTGTGTGGAGTGTTGCCGAGCGTTACCATGGCGCTCCACACAGCATCGTGCGGGAGGACAGGAGAGAGATATACTTTTTAATTTCAAACTCTTACCATCACCGGACCACCAGGGCTGGCTGTGTCCCCCCTCCTTCACCAAAGGTAAGAAGAAGGGAGAGGGGGATACAGATTTAAAATATCTTTTATTTTTTTTATGTATCTTTACCCCCCCACACAGCACCCCTACCCCCACACACAGACACAGCACCCCTCACACATTCTACAGCCTTACACACAAACACATACACTTCACACCTCAATGCAGTATGTGTGTGTGTATTCAGCAGTCTGTGTGTGTGTATGTATTCAGCAGTGTGTGAATTCAGCAGTGTGTGTACTCAGCAGACTGTGTGTGTGTATATGTATTCAGCAGACTGTATGTATGTATTCAGCAGTCTGTGTGTGTGTGTACTTATTCAAAATTTGTACAATTGAACTCTCTGTTGTTCTTCTTTTAAAACAAAATTTGTTAAGTAGTTCGGACAACTGTATGAGTTGTTTTTTCTAAACTTAAACCTCAGAATTTAGGTTTAATTGCCGTGTTGGCACTTTGAGGTAAAAAAAGTTGGCATGTATTGGAGTTTGGGCACTCGGGCTCAAAAAGGTTCGCCATCACTGTCCTAGGCTATTCATTGAGCACTTTTCTTCCTGGCTTCCTGACTTCCTCTCATCTAGCACTCCTTCCCTTATACTTGGGGATTTCAATATCCCAATTAACAGCCCCAACTGCACTGATGCCTCTCGTCTGCTCTCTGTGACCTCCTCACTTAATGATCCAATTTAGCAAACCATACAGCGGGAAACACTCTTGATCTCGCCTTCACCAATCTCTGTACTGCCTCTTATCTCTCTAATATTCCTTTTCCTCTATCTGACCACCATCTGCTGACTTTTGACATCGACATACCCAAGCCCCAATTGACACCACCGTCTGAACATCAATCTCATCAAAACCTCCAATGTCTAGAGTATTTCACTAATCTCCAATCTCTCCTTTTACCTATCTCAAACGTCACAGTTCCTAGCTTTGCAACCTCCTTCTACAATTCTACCCTCTCCTCTCAACTAGACATTTAATCGCAGCAAGCACCCCCAACAACAACCTTGGCACACCAAGCTGACTCAATACCCCCAAAAATGCTCCAGAACTGCTGAGCGTCTGACTTTCTCCACTATAAATTTATGCTGCACCCATACAGCTTGGCTCTTTCCTCTGCAAAAGTAAATTACTTCAATACCCTCATAACAACACTCTCTGTGAACCCAAAGGACTATTTCACACATTTAACGCTCTTCTTTGCTCTGTTGTTCCTCCTCCATCTACTAACTTGACCACTTCAGACTTTGCAGCTCACTTCACTGACAAGATCTCTACAATCAGGGAAGAGATCTCTCATCTTTCTTCTTCCACTTACAATACTTCTTATAACCTCACTTCCTCTGCTGTTCTATGTTCATTTGCACCCGCTACAGCGGAAGAGGTTTCTGCTCTGCTCCAGTCCTCCCACTCCACCACCTGCTCCCTAGATCCAATTCCCTCGCATTTCATCTGTACTCTGTCTTCTTTCCCTTCCTCTCACTAACATTCTCAATCTCTCTCTCTCCTTTGGCATATTTCCATCGCCCTTCAAACATGCAACTGTAACCCCAATTCTGAAGAAGCCCAACCTTAACCCTAACTCCCCGTCCAACTACCGTCCTATCTCGCTACTGCCTTTTGCAGCCAAGATCCTTTAAAGAGTTGTGTATGCAAGATTGATAGACTTCCTCCAGTCCAACTCTCTGCTAGACCAGCTTCAGTCTGGTTTCCGCGCTAAGCACTCTGTGGAACCGGTACTGAACAAAGTATCCAATGATCTACTCGCTGCAAAATCTCATGGTCACTACTCTATCCTAATTCTCCTTGACCTTTCTGTGGCTTTTGACACTGTTGATCATCAACAGCTCCTTCTCATCCTCCGCAATATCGGTCTACAAGATATTGCGCTCTCCTGGTGCTCCTCCTACCTCTCCCAGCGCTCTTTCAGTGTTTCTTTCTCTGTCTTAGCTTCTTCTCCCCAACTCCTCTCTGTTGGTGTCCGCCAAGGTTCAGTCCTTGGTCCCCTACTGTTCACTATCTATACTGCCTCCCTTGGTAAACTCATTAGCTCGTTTGGCTTCCAATATAATTTCTATGCGGATGACACGCAATTCTATCTGTCCTCTCCTGATCTCTCCCTGACCCTCTTGACTAGTGTCTCTGACTGCCTCTCTGCTATCTCTAACTGGATGTCTGCCCACTTCCTTAAACTCAACTTGACCAAAACTGAAATTCTGGTCTTTCATCCCTCCAAGTCAATGGTGCTACCATCAGCTCCACCATGCAGGCTCGCTGCCTAGGTGATCTCTTTGACTCGACCTCTCCTTCACGCCTCATGTTCAGTCTATCGCCAAATCCTGCCGCTTCCATCTCAAAAACATTGCGCTCATTCGACTCTACTTAACGCCAGATGCGACTAAGGTGCTGGTCCATTCCACTGTCCTTTCTCGCCTTGACTACTGTAATCCACTTCTCAGTGGTCTTACGTGCTCCCAACTTGCACCGTTAGAGTCCATAATAAATGCGACGGCGAGGCTGATCTTCCTGTCCACCCGCACCTCCCACGCCCTTCTGTCAGTCCCTACTTTGGCTTCCTGTAAGATATAGGGCTCAATTTAGAATTCTGGTTCTTGTTTTCAAACCTCTACATAATGCTGCTCCCACCTATCTATCCTCCTTAATACACAAGTGTATCCTGTCTAGGCCCTTATGCTTTGCTGAAGACTTATGTCTATCTTCTATCCGTATGCCCACCTCTGATGTTCAAATTCAAGACTTCTCGAGGGCTGCACCGTTCCTGTGCAACTCACCTCCCTCCTCCGTTAGATGCTCACCCAGTCTCCACTCCTTCAAAAAATCATTAAAAACCCACTTCTTCATAAAAGCGTATCAGTTAAACTGTTAAATGCTCCTGACTGATTCCTCTCTTACAACTGTCATTAGTCTAATACTATCTGTGACGGTCCAACCCTCTTTGACCGTCTTGGGTTCCCTTTCTCCCAGTAGTTAGTGAATAATCCTTCCAGGCAGAGTGTAGACACAAGCATAGCATAACCCCTCACACATGAGCCGAGGCTTAATGCTGGGTAGAGCTCTGTTTAATGGCACACAAAGCAACAATATGCATGCAGTAAAACCACTTCTGCTCGGAGGAAAACAAAATGACAATTAAAAGGGTCAGACAGAGTTTGAAAATATGACAGTTATTGGGTCAGACGGTGATTGAATGTAACAAGGTATTAAGGGTTTAACTGGTGTTCTGGGGGAGGGGGGGGAATAAAACAATTGAACTAAGTCCATAAAACAGGGGTTTTCTTCACACACCCCAAGGGCCATAGTCACAGGGCAAGAGGCTGGCAAGCAGGCCTCTCCAAAACCCAGTGGCAAGGTTACTTTCACCACATATCTCCCCCTCCCAGGGAAGACTAACCAGGTACCAGACCTCACGCCGGTCGGTACCTGAGTTAGTCTGGCAACCCACCCACAACCAAATACTGGACCTGGTGAGTTTGGTAGCATGTTTCTGTCCAGTAAGTCCATCAAGGTTGTGTTGGTTTCTGGTACTCCTGGTCTCTGGGTGGCTCTCTGGCTTGCAGTGGAGGTTGCTTGGGGGGGCAGAGATCAGGGGTGCTCTACCCTGGGGCCAGCGCTTCAGCTGGGTAAACCGGTGCACAGTCTGGCCCTGTAGCAATGGAATAGGTAGGGCAGAGGCCAGCGGCACTCTGACTGGATGCCAGCACTTGTGCTGGAAGGGGGTCAGTGTGTATCGCAGACCTATCCACTGCCCCCAGGACTCGGTTGGGAATTAGCTGGGGAGAGGAGGGCTCACTTACCTCCTCCTTCTGGTATCACTCTGGGGATGGTTGGGGATCTGGACCATCCATCCAGCATCCCTGTAGGATTGGCACAGAGATGGTTGTCCCATCTGCACCAGTGGGGTTAGGGTTGCTTTCCCCCTGTAGTTGAGGTGAGGGACCAGTTGTACCCTCTCCCGGTATCTCCGGCTGCTGTTGGAGGGTGAGGTCGGTTGCCTCCACTCTCCAGGACGCTGGTTGCTGTAAGGTGGAGGGATCGACCATCTCCTCCTCCTGGAACTCAGGCCGCCACTGGGGAGAGAGACCTGTTGTCTCCTCTCCCTGTGAGATGCACTGCCGCTGGGGGGTAGACTGGTTGTCTCCTCTCCCTGTGAGATGCACTGCCACTGGGGAGGTAGACTGTTGGAGGGTAAGGTCAGTTGCCTCCTCTCTCCAGGATGCTGGTTGCTGTAAGGTGGAGGGATTGACCATCTCCTCCTCCTGGAACTCAGGCCACCACTGGGGAGAGACCGGTTGTCTCCTCTCCCTGTGAGATGCACTGCCGCTGGGGAGGTCTCCTCTCCCTGTGAGATGCACTGCCGCTGGGGAGTGAGACCAGTTGTCTCCACTCCATGTAACAAACTCGGCTGCTGGGGAGAGAGACCAATTGTCTCCTCTCCCAATGATACACTCTGCCGCTGGGGAGTGAGACCGGTTGTCTCCCCTCTCTGCAAGGTATGCTGCCGCTGGGGAGGGAGACCAGTTGTTCCTCTCCCTGTAGCTGGGGAGTCAGACCGACTGTCTCAACTCCCGGTAATGCTGCTTGGTGCTGTGTAGTGGGAGTGACCATCTCCCCTTTCAGTGATGCTGGTTGCTGCAGGGACGAGGGACCGACAACCTCCTCTCCCTGTGATGCTGGCTGCCGCTGGGGAGAGAGACCGGTTGTCTCCCCTTCCTGTTCCACACACTGCCGCTGGGGATCTGGGCCGGCTGCCCAGCATCCCTATAGGGCCAGTAGAGACACCTCAGTCCCATCTCCACCTGCCATCTGTGGGTCTTCCCAGTCTATGAGGTCCCTCAACATTTGAGAATAAGGACCACCTGACTGTGCACCGCTGCTGGGGATCTGGGCCGGCTGCCCAGTATCCCGGTGGGCCCGGTGGAGAGACCTCGGTCCCATCTCCACCTGCCTGTTGGGGTTCCTCACAGGACCAATCTCAACTTCGGATACCTCTGGCCGCCTTGGGGGAAAGCGGCTAACATCCTTGGATGCAGAGTCTATTTGGCTGCTGTAAACCTCCTTCCGCTGGAGATTTTTCATCGCTTTCGCCAGCCGGAATTCTCAGTACTTCTTTGCTTGTAGTTTGACTGTGACCTGGTTCCAGATCGCCTGGCAGGTATCCATGGACACATTAGGGCCATACCAGGCAACTCGCTGCCTCATCTCAGCCAGCCAATCGTCGTCAGAGTCAGAGCATTCCATATCTGTCTGCTCCAAGTCGCTGGATACCACTGGTCCCAAGGGTGCTGCACGAGTGCTAGCGCTGCCCTCACTATAATCACCACGTTACCAGTGTCTCTGAGCTGCTTCTCCTCGCACTAGGATGCCATCCCACCACTTGCCACCATTTGTGACGGTCCAACCCTCTCTGACAGTCTTGGGTTCCCTTTCTCCCAGTAGTTAGCGAATAATCCTTCCAGGGAGAGTGTAGACACAAGCATAGCATAACCTCTCAAAAATGAGCCGAGGCTTAATGCTGAGTAGAGATGTGTTTAATGGCATACAAAGCAACAGTATTCATGCAATAAAACCACTCCTGCTCTGAGGAAAACAAAATGACAGTTAAAAGGTCAGACAGTGTTTGAAAATATGACAGTTATTGGGTCAGAAGGTGTTTGAATGTAACAAGGTATTAAGGGTTAAACTGGTGTTCTGGGGGGGAAGGAATAAGACAGTCAAGCTAAGTCCATAAAACAGGGGTTTTCTTCACACACCCCAAGGGCCATAGTCACAGGGCAAGAGGCTGGCAAGCAGAGCAGGCTTCTCCAAAACCCAGTGGCAAGGTTACTTTCGCCACACTATCCTTACCTTTTGTGTCACTTTACCCCACTCCTTCTAGCATGTAAGCTCATTGAGCAGGGCCCTCAACCCCTCTGTTCCTGTGTGTCCAACTTGTCTCTTTACAACTACATGTTTGTTTGTCCACCCACTGCAAAGCGCTGCGGAATTTGTTGGCGCTATAAAAATAACATAATGTTTCAAGCTCATAAAATGTTAATAACGCACACTATTTTAGCAGTTAAATTGATTAATACACAGAACTGGAAGTCACCTAACCAATTTGGCGTAAAGCAAAAAAATCTGTTGATATCCCAAATACAAATGGAAAAAGATATATCTTTAAACCTCTTAAATTCACCAAAAAAAATTTCCAATTGGAAGGAATGGTTAACTAAAATTTCCCCAGACTCATCTAATATAAATATTATTGACAACTGATTGCAAGAAAATGAATAGAACCAAGAACGTTTTTTCTTTTACAAAGATAACTCTCTCCCACCTCAGAATGGCCCTCTCTTTTTTTTTTTTATTTCTTTTTTTTTTTTTTGGGTGCATTTAAATACAAGCTGACCTGTAATGCCACAACAGCAGAATCAGGCCTTTGCATGCATGTTAAAACAATGTCATGGCAAAAGATTGAACTGCACATTTTTAGTTATAATAAACATGTTCATTTCATTTAGGTATCTCAGTTGAGTTAGTGAACTTAATAAAAAACAATAAGTAACCAACAGGTTTTTTCAGGCTTGTCTCGCATCTGTCAGGGTACTTATACTGGGTCTGATACTGTGCGATCTATACTGTCTGTGACAAGTTACGATGAGCCTTGCTTAAGGATTACTGAATAAATGACAGTAGGACATGTTGGTGGTAAGCACATACGACAAGGTATCATACCTGTCAGTAGGGAATCAACAGAGAGGCAATATGTGCGCCTTACTACCTAACAGTTAGCGAGGATAAGAAATCAAAATCAAAACAAAAACAGAATAATACATGCTGAATTTTGGGAGTAATTTAGCTGCTTATGCTAGGGGGAGGGGGTGAAACAAGCTTAACAGATGCAGGATACCTAGCTTATATGGCAGGCTTAGATTAATTAATACCAATGAGTGCTGTATGGTGGAAAGGTGCATAACATTGTGCAAAACAAATGGAGCAGAGAAAATCATAAACTCCCTAACGAGAAAGCAGAGAGCTGTATTTATAGGAGCAAAGAGTGTTTTAGCCGATACCCAGCATGTCATGTACACTGTCCCAGTACTAATGATGACTCAAGGCCCATATTGCTGCATCCCAGTGACTTCCGAACAGTCTACAGCAGGGTTGTCAAACATGCGGCCCCCCAGATGTTGCTGAACTACAACTCCCATGATTCCCTGGCTATCTGTTTCATTGAAAGAATCATGGGAGTTGTAGTTCAGCAACATCTGGGGGGCCGCATGTTTGACAACCCTGGTCTACAGCATCACTCAGGAGTCCCGTTGAGGAATGGGACGGGAGCTTGGTCTGGAGGCTCTTGAACAAATTGCTTGCTTAAACACAATGCTGTGGCCTTCCGAGGAGGTGAGATGTGCGCAGGGAGCTTTCCCAACCTGTACCTTCTACCGGGAAGATAGTGGGCCAAAGCAGGATCAGGTTTTCTACTCTTATGTGCCTTCCAAGGTGACCGCCTCATCGCTAGTGGCACTGACTTCAGGCTGCACCGCTGTCTTGTGGAGAGATGTGCTTTCGCATGTCCAACTGTGCCTAATAGCTTTAGCTGCACTTAGTCGACCACACTGAACGGGAGCTTTCCCGCAGCACTTGTTGCATCTTAATATTTGTCCCTGGGTGCATGGATGGCTGTGCAGCAGGTGGGCAACTGGCCTAGAAGAGGGGTGAGTGGTCTGGACCACAGTGCAGCTCGTCTGTGCTCGTCTGGGCACCTGTGTTTCGTGAGGTGCATGTGGCTGAGTCAACCTCATATGGGATTCAATCCGGTACCAGAAAGCTGAGCAGATCTCGTCAAAAGCAGCAAGGAACTTTGCTTCCCAGTGTGTCAGCCATTTTGCTCAAGCCATGAAGGACTGCCGCAGCCGGAAAGGCTGTCACAGTATTGTGAGGAAATCTTGTTGGTGATGTTGGCCAGTGGGGACCGGGATATCCCCCACCGATCCAGTGGTGAGGAAGGGAGAGCTGTTTCTTACCCGTAGTTACAGGCTGGTAGGTCAGCTGTTTCTCCCCTACATGGTGCATGCCAGGTGAGTAGGCCTCAGTCCCTATGCTGGGCTGCAGGCTAGAGAGTGTTGCTAGAGGCTTGCATTAGATGGCGCCCCATACAGTTTGAGTCTGTTTGAGTCTGTTTGAGTCAGTCGCTTGATATGAGTAATATTTGTATGTTTTCCAGATATCTATATGTAATAACTCTAAACTAACGACTGGAAAGACAAAAAATTTTTATATTTGATTGTCTATATGTATAATATTGAAAAATGTTCCAAATAAATTTTAATAGATATATTTTTTTAAACCCTCTAGTGGCCATCAGTAAGTAGGCACTTCCATTGAAGTTACTTCGTAAAATAGTCACATGACAACATCCCCCCCATAGGAAAAAATTTATTCATAGCTTTTCTATTGGGAAGTTAGACTGCACCCATGACACTTGCTGCAAATGCATTTTAAGCCCTCATTGCTCCTCTCAGAGAAGCATTGGATTGGACAGCAGTAGGAGGATGATAAGCATCGGTGATGGAAAAGAAAGTAATTTTTTTATTTCAGATAGGGGGTGGCTATTTTTGACAAGGGACACTGACACGATAGTGTTTGGAATACAGGTTTTGTGGCATGCATCAGCATTCCTTTATTATTCTAAATGTGTGGTTACTCAATACTGATTTTGATATATCTAAAATTACAACCTCAAATTATATTAATTCTGGGACCTTTTCTCTGTAGGTTGTCATCTGGAATGATAGATTTTAATATATTCTCACTGTATGCAGATGTGTTTAAATTAAAAATATATACTTTTTTATTAACAAAATAAAATAATTTAAACATTTTTGAAAAATTCAGATAGCTATTGCTACAAAGTCGATCCCTTTATCTGAAATGCAAATTTGAATTCTCAATGGCAGCTCTAAGTTGCTCATCTTCGTCGAGAAAGACATCCTGAAAGAGAGCAAAAAAAATATATATATTAAAAAAAGTTTTTTGTTTTTTTTAAAATCTATTTTTGTTTGAAGAGATGTTAAACCACATCCCACAATTGCTGGAGTATTCAGTTTATTCAAAATCAGATTGGCAGGTACAAACAGATTGTGGGCTAAAATCAGCTGGGAAAAAAAAAAAGCAGTGGTGCCTGGGATCCTAGAATTTATATACAAAATACGAGATACACATTTTGATCAACCATTATTAACACTGATAAACAGAGTATGATCTACAGCAAACTAAAATGTAGGATTGCCAATGAGAAAAATCTTAAAATGTTGGCTTATCTTGGATTTGCAGTTTATACGATTGCTGAGAACCAGGCTGACTTCATCATATTATAAGTTGGAGTGCAGTACTTTTTATACTGCAATATTATATATTTTATAATCTTACAGTATAAAAAGTACTGCAGTCCTACCTTCTAATATGAGAGATACATACACACGCACAGCTTGCAGTATAGCTTCAGGCAGACAATGAAAAAGCATATTTACCATAAAATCTTCATGATTAAACTGATGTCTTGCATTAAGATGGCCAACAATATCTGCAAATTTTTGATTAGGATCGCCCTGAGGCAAACTGATACAGATTGGACAGAACTAGAAAAAAAAGGAAAAAAATGTTTCAGCTGGGTAAATATCCTATACATAGAGATTGGTAAGAAAGGATTGAACGGAACCAACCATTTCTAAATATTAAACAGTGGTTGCAGCTTATTGGAATGTGGCTTGTTATGCACTTGGCAACCCAAGATATATGAACCCCACAACAGCTGTCCATTTTTACTAACTGTTGGCATGCCTCACCCTTCTGTCAGTCCCTACATTGGCTTCCTATAAAATATAGAGCTCAATTTTAAATTCTGGTTCTTGCTTTCAAATCTCTACATAATGCTGCTCCCACCTATCTATCCTCCCTTTTGCACAAGTATGTCCCGTCTAGGCCCTTACGATCTGCTGAAGACTTACGTCTATCTTCTGTCCGTACTCCCACCTCTGATGCTCGCCTTCAAGATTTCTCTGTGGAACTCGCTTCCCTCCTCCATTAGATGCTCACCCAGTCTCCACTCCTTCAAAAAAATCATTAAAAACCCACTTCTTCATAAAAGCGTATCCATTAAACTGTTAATAGCTCCTGATTCCTCTTCTGCAACTGTCACTAGTCTAATACTATTCTTACCTTTTTGTGTCATTTTACCCTACTCCCTCTAGCATGTAAGCTCATTGAGCAGGGCCCTGAGCCCCTCTGTTCCTGTGTGTCCAACTTGTCTGGTTACAACTACATGTCTGTTCGTCCACCCATTGTAAAGTGCTGCGGAATTTGACGGCGCTCTATAAATATCATAATAATAATAATTACAGAGGACATCCACTGTACATCGCCTAGAAAATTTTATAGGACAAAGGGTAGATATGGGCATTAGTTTTTCTCAGGAGAAAGCTATCCTCCAGTTATTGTTTTGATTGATGTTGGGGTAACCGTTAAGGACTAGATGTCCCGTGATTCTGAAGCATCCTGATGACCAGGTTCATAAGCATTGAAGTCTACAACATATATTATACTTGCAAACGGTCATGGTGTCATGTATTTACATTGAAGACTGTCAGCACATGGAGAGGGAACCTCTCCACTGCCCCAGGCTTCTCCTCAGCGGCTCTAATGCTGGACGCTGTAACTCCACACTCTTATGACGCAGTACACATGCCGATGTCATGAAGCTAATGACGCCATGGCCCTTCAATACGTCCAAATTCAAACGTTTTGGAGGCGTGGCTTCAAATTTAAAGATGCAGACTATAAAAAGCTGGTTTAACTGTAGGACATTGCAATGTTGTGGTTCTAACTGTGGTTCCCAATTGTGCTGTATATTCTATGTGATTCTGGTGTATTGATCATGGCTGTCTGACTATTTTACATTCTATTGTCTGACTCGGCTATTGTACCTCGCTTACCTACTTTCTGGCTTTCCTAACTCTGCTTTTGTACCTCTTACCTTTATTTCCGGTTCACCTGATTGACTTGCCCTGACCATTCTTTGTCTTTTGAATGTAAAGCCCGGACACTCTAAGGTCCGGTATACGTTTTTCTTTTACATCCTGCGTGTTGGGTCTCTTAGGAATCCTGACACAGTAAGCCTAATGGCATCAGAGAAAGTAAATTCCCAAGAGTGAATAATGATGGATAATGTAATGTTTTCTCACTATTACCTAGCCTACAGTCTACATGGCTTCCCTCCTCTTCTCCTTGTGAGATCGCTGTCAAACACTCTGGAAGAGGAGGCAAAGCCGGACGAATCCCAACCACTGTATAAAGCAAGAATGCTTCACCCACTCTTCATACTAGTACTATTGTCAGTAGCATACTATTGGGGGGGCAAGATAGCTGGTCCATCCCAGGTGACGGCACCCCTCGAATGGCTCTACACATCACAGTACCAGGGGAGGAAAAAGTCTCAAGACAAAAAGGGGTTAGGGAGGTAGAGAAATGAACACACAAGTGGGATGATGTATGGTGCGTGGGTGAACATTTAGAATGAGCACAAATAGGAGGGGAAAAAAGTGGGGAATGTTGGGGTGGGGGGCAGATCAGGAAGCAAGATACAAGTCACGCTCCACTCTTTGCACCATAGCATCCACAAGATGCCATTGCGGCTATGGTGACAACCCACAACCTGATACGGAGACAGTTTTTAAAGGGTTCTGAAAAAAAAAAAAACATGTCTATCACATGGTTTGTTAGATTAACACTTGTTGCATGATCTCTCAAAAAAGGAGAATACTTGCAATGCAACACTGGGGCCCAAGTTCTCTCAGAAGCCTAGACCTCCTGCTGTAACATTCCACTTTACAGAAGTGTGAGAGCTGTCACACAGGCTGAGGCAGGATATTGGCCAGCAAGGGGGTTGGGCCTGAATCACTGATCATCCGTTTTCATAGCTGAAAAAACATAAGGGGAGACGTAGTCGATAACATCTGAAGTGCCGAAGGTTGCCTAATCCTGCACTTTATGTTCACCTATTAAAAATGAAGACCGGTATAAAACAGATTTATGCTCGAGAGGTTGTGCTGACACAGGCACAAATGTTGTGGCCTTGCCTCCAAGTGGTTCTGTTTGGGAAATAGGTCTGAGATCTTTTGGAGTCCATTTTTCATAGATCAATTGGCATAGAATCATGGTTGCTCTTATTGTTCAGGATGTTTTTTTCTTCACATGCAAAGACTGCTTAGAAAGATCACTTTAGTGGCACAAAGGCTTTGGCTCAGAGTTGGTTACAATATAAGGTTCCTGAGCTGTATATGGTTATACTTAAAGTGAGAGAATTACCTTTTGAACTAAATGACAGCTCAGGTTCGAAATACAATGAAAGCCTGTAGTGGGGTGTGGCAACCATGTCTGGGTTGAGGTAGCTGTGATGCTTTTGTCTCCTCTTGACTCTTTGACAGCTCCACGAATGAGACCTTTCTTTACCCTCCCTGTTCATTTCTTACATCTTGTTTTATACTCTACTTTTACTAAAACACAGGCGAGGTACGTACAAATTTAAAAGCATGTATTTCTCAGGGTACTGTGGGATATTTTGCTATACATTTTCTGCAGCTTCCATTGCTTATACAGGATCTAAGAAACGGAAGTACACCCCTCACATTTTTGTAAATATATTTTTCTTTTCATGTGACAACACTGAAGAAATGACACACTGCTACAATGTAAAGTAGTGAGTGTACAGCCTGTATAACAGTGTAAATTTGCTGTCCTCTCAAAATAACTCACACAGCCATTAACCCCTTAAGACCGCAGGGTGTTCTATACCGCCCTTAAGGAAGTGGCTCTAAATGCCGCCGGGCGGCATAGAAGGTCCCTGCGATCTTATGCACTTACCCGGTCGATCGCGGTATGGGGACTCACCTGGGAGCCCTCCTCCTTCCTCTTCGGCCCCTCTTAACTATGTGATCGCCAGGTCCTTGCGAGGACCTCGCAAGCACATGGACGGCATAGCCGTCCAAGGCATTGCCAGCAGGGGGAGTGCCCCCTGCCCTCTGAAAAAAAAAATAAAGCATGTTAAAACAGTGTAAAATAATTATACATACACACACATATATACATACACACATACA
>OW240915.1:251079953-251083450 GCA_933207985.1 Pelobates cultripes | reverse complement strand
ATGGCCCCCATGTATGCCAATGCGTTCATGTATATGTATGAGACTCAACATATTCTTATACCTTATCGGGACAACATCATTAGCTACTATCGCTATATAGATGATCTGCTAATACTCTGGCGCGGATCGTCAATTGAAGCACACGAGATGGTGAATGAATTAAATAGGCTATCAACACCCATTAAATTTACGGCTAACATCAGTGATGAGAAGGTCCAATTTTTAGATCTGGAGTTGTCTTACGGATTTAATAAAATACAATATACATTATATACGAAACCCACAGACCGCAATACTTTATTGCACGCACATAGTGCTCATCCTACTATGTTGAAAAATTATATTCCAAAGGCACAGTTCCAAAGAGTTATCCGTAATAATTCAAACCAAGATAAAGCAGAGACACAGTTGACAACCATGACACACAAGTTTGCTGAACGGGGATATGGAACTAGAATATTGGAAGATGCACTGATAAAGGCTAAGGCAGCTTCAGTACAACCTAGGAAAGACCTTACTCAGAGGATAATGTTTCCTATGACTTTCCATAATTGCTCGAATTTGGTATCAACAGTGATTAAAGACAATTGGAAGATGCTTGCAACGGATGACACGTTGCCAAAAGTTTTTAAAGAACCGCCGTTGATATGCTATAAAAGGAATAAGAGCCTGAAAGATTTGCTGGTGCATACAGATCCAGTTGCAAGCTATTCGAAGGATATGAAACAAAACATACGAGGGTGTATTCGGTGTCTGGGGTGTGTAACTTGTGGACATATACCGGCAAAGAAATTCAGCCACCCACACACTAACAAAGTCTACGATATCAGACACACTATCACTTGCAAAACAATGTTTGTGGTATATAAATTGATGTGCCCGTGTGGATTGTATTATGTGGGCAAGACTGAGACACAACTCTGTGAGCGCATTAGAGGCCACCGTTCGAGTATTAGATTGGCGTACAGGGACGGACATTCGGACAAACCGGTGGCTCAACATTTTTGGGACAAAAACCATTCATTGACATGCCTTAAATTTGTGGGTATAGACCACATCCCTCTTCCTCGTAGAGGTGGCAATAGGAGTAAAATGCTCCTTCAAAGAGAAGCTTTCTGGATATATCAATTAAATACAGTATCTCCCATGGGACTTAACGAAAATATTCCATACAATGCCTTTATTTGACAGCTTGTTACCAATTGTTGTTTTTAATATTACAAGTATAATATATAGTTGGTGTTTAGTATTAGAACATAGGATGTATTAATTTTATATGTTTCCCTTTTTTTAGTATGTGTCATATGCTATTAGTCTTTTTTAAATAACATTGATGTAGTGGGCATACCATGCCCTTTGAGGTTTCATAGCACTTTATTATATGATAGCATATTATAATGCACTTTACACTGTTGTCACTTTAATAGGTTATTTAATACTAACTATGCACTTTCAAGTTTATATATTGTTAACGCCACAACTATATATTGGCAACTTGGGTGTTTATACACCCCTTCTTAATAATGTCCTATTATTCACATGTTCACTCAAGCACTATTTATTATCACGATCTCTTTAATCAACATTTAGTTGCCACGGTGTTGAGGATTTTGTATACACGTCTCCATGGTGATTGGACTATTACGTCAGCACGTGGTGTGGGAGGAGTGAGCGCGCGGGTGCGCGCGCATACCCGGAAGTTCGGCGATCCCGGTGGTGATGGCAGTAGCACACATGGGTGAGCTTCAATTTTAATTGTATAGGTATATATTTAGGATTTGTATTTATGGTATTTGTTATTCTGTTTTGTTGGACCCTGAGGAAAGTCCCGAGCTGGGACTGAAACGTCGGTCATTGCTTTTATTATGATTCAATTAAACTTTTTCTAAAACCGGAGAGCAGCCGTTGCCACTTTGGAGTCTGTGTTACGTGGAGCCCTGGTGTTTGCGCCCGGCGGTGGGATTTTGGACGTGAGTGCAGGGGATTTTTTATATATCTCACATATATCTCACACACACACACACACATATATATATATATATATATATCTATATATCTCACACACACACACATATATATATATATATATCTATATATCTCACACATATATATCACACACACATATATATATATATATATGTGTGTGTGATATATATATATATATATGTGTGTGTGATATATATATATATATGTGTGTGTGTGAGATATATATATATATATATATATATGTGTGTGAGATATATATATATATATATATATATATATATCTCACACACATATATATATATATATATATATATATATATATCTCACACACATATATATATATATATATATATATATATCTCACACACACATATATCACACACACACACACATATATATCACACACACACATATATATATATCACACACACACATATATATATATATATATATATATATCACACACACACATATATATATATCACACACACACATATATATATATATCACACACACACATATATATATATCACACACACACATATATATATATATATATATATATCACACACACACACACATATATATCACACACACACATATATATATATCACACACACACATATATATATATATATATATCACACACACACACACATATATATCACACACACACATATATATATATCACACACACACATATATATATATATATATATCACACACACATATATATATATCACACACACACATATATATATATATATATATATATATATCACACACACATATATATATATATATATCACACACACACATATATATATATATATATATCACACACACACATATATATATCACACACACACATATATATATATATATATATATATATATATCACACACACATATATATATATATATATCACACGCACATATATATATATCACACACACACATATATATATATATATATCACACACACACACATATATATATATATATATATATATATATCACACACACATATATATATATATCACACACACACACATATATATATATATATATCACACACACACACATATATATATATATATATATATATATATATCACACACACATATATATATATATATATATATATATCACACACACATATACATATATATATATATCTCACACACACATATATATCTCACACACACACATATACATATATATATATATATATATATATCTCACACACACATATATCTCACACACACATTCAGGTTTCCCCTGCACAGGCATTCTTCCCTTTATGGCCTCTCCTTGTTCTTGGTTTGCATCTCCTCTGTTACGGCTCCTGGTTACCGTGCCTGCTTCCAGTGGATCTAAAAAAAGGGCTGTAGTGTCTTCTGTAATATTCTTAATATCTGTGTCAGAGGCTGATTCACCTGAGGTTATATCAACCGTTGGGACCTCTTGCGTTGTCTCCTTGGTCTAGAGGCTCCAGTATTGCCAGTGAG
>OW240915.1:250982453-251077453 GCA_933207985.1 Pelobates cultripes | reverse complement strand
AAAGGCAACGTAACAAATCTGGCGAATTTCAATGTAAAAAAACTGAAAAATGTAACATGCTATATTTGACCCTGTAACTTCCCAAAACACCATAAAGCTTGTACATAGGGGGTACTGTTTTACACGTGAGACATCGCTTGATACAAATATGTGTAATGTATTGCAGTAAAAGCAAACAGTATTTTGACATTCACAGTTAAAATGTCACATAGAACTAAGAAAATGTAAAAAAATTATAATCTTATTTTCTCCCATTTTGTTTTATATTTTATTTATATTAAATTATGTTTCTTACCTAAATATTTGATGTTAAATGAAAGCCCTGTTTCCCCTGAATAATATAGCGCAAATGCCAGGTTTTGTTCACATTTTGTTTTGATCACAACTTGTACATTTGGCTGCGGTCTTAAGGGGTTAATGTCTAAACTGTTGGCAACAAAAGTGAGTACGCCCCCAAGTGGAAATGTCCAAAATTGACCCAATTAGCAATTTTCCCTCCCTGGTGTCATGTAACTCAGTGTTACAAGATCTCAGGTGTGAATGGGGAGCAGGTGTGGTAAATTTGGTGTTATCGCTCTCACACTCTTATACTGGAAGTTCAACATGACACCTCATGGCAAAGAACTCAGAGGATCTGAAAAAAAGAATTGTTACTCTACATAAGCATGACCTAAGCTATAAGAAGATTGCCAAGACCCTGAAACTGAGCTGCAGCACATGGGCAAGACCATAAAGCGGTTTCACAGGACAGGTTCCACTCAGAACAGGCCTCGCCATGGTGGACCAAAGAAGTTGAGTACACGTGCTCAGCATCATACCCAGATGTGGTCTTTGGGAAATAGACGTATGAGTTCTGTCAGCATTGCTGCAGAGGTTGAAGAGGTGGCCTGCCAGCCTGTCAGTGTTCAAACCATACACTGCATCAAATTGGTCTTCATGGCTGTCTACCCAGAAGGAAGCCTCTTCTAAAGATGATGCACAAGAAAGCCCGCAAACCGTCTGACCGCAAGACAAGCAGACTAAGGACATGGATTACTGGAACCATGTCCTGTGGTCCGATGAAACCAAGATAAACTTATTTGGTTCAGATGGTGTCAAGTGTGTGTGGCGGCAACCAGGTGAGGAGAACAAAGACAAGTGTGTCTTGCTTACAGTCAAGCATGGTGGTGGGAGTGTCATGGTCTGGGCCTGCATGAGTGCTGCCGGCACTGGGGAGCTACATTTCATTGAGTGAACCATGAATGCCAACATGTACTGTGACATACTGAAGCAGAGCATGATCCCCTCCCTTCGGAGAATGGACCGCAGGGCAGTATTCCAACATGATAACGACCCCAAACACACCTCCAAGATGACCACTGCCTTGCTAAAGCAGCTGAAGGTAAAGGTGATGGACTGGCCAAGGATGTCTCCAGACCTAAACCTTATTGAGGACCTGTGGGGCATCCTCAAACGGAAGGTGGGGGAGTGCAAGGTCTCCAGCATCCATCAGCTCCGTGATGTCGTCCTGGAGGAGTGGAAGAGAACGCCAGTGGCAACCTGTGAAGCTCTGATGAACTCCATGCCCATGAGGGTTATGGCAGTGCTGGAAAATAATGGTGGCCACACATAATATTGACTCTTTGGGCCCAGTTTGAACATTTCCACTTAGGGGTGTAATCACTTTTGTTGCCAACGGTTTAGACATTAATGGCTGTGTGTTGAGTTATTTTGAGGGGACAGCAAATTTACACTGTGTTATACAGGCTGTACACTTACCACTTTACATTGTAGCAGAGTGTTATTTCTTCAGTGTTGTCACAATTTTTTTTTATTTGTTTTAAATAGTTGCAAATATGTGAGGGGTGTGCTCACTTGTGAGATACTGTATATATTAAACACTTTTTATTATAGGTAAATATGTCAAGAAGAGTGTCAAAATGACTTTTCACAACACATGTTGCAAAGATAGTTACCACTTCAAAAACTCCATGTGAATGAACATTGTTACAGTGCTCCAACAAACTTTTTCTACTCAAATTGTCGCTTTGACACAAAGGGCACGTATACGTCAATCTGCAAAACATTTGAGATATAGTTTTAAATGTTGCCATCCTAGACTTCAATGCAGTCACAATGGAAATTACATTCAACAGTTTCAGTAACTAGTGTTGTGTACATGTTGGTCGAGAGATTCATTGACCGGTATAGAAAAAGCGGACCACGGATAAATAATGATACCTGCACACATTGTAACTGGGGTTGGTCACAGCTGTGACGTAAAACAAAAGCTTTACACCATAGTTTGAAATGTTTAGAATACTGATAAATATTGGTTTAGAATGGTTGCACAATAGCATAACTTAAGACAATTCTGGAAAGTTTTTTTCCCCCCTTCCAAAAGCACAATAGAGGAGAAGCCAGTGTAAAATGATAGACTAGAGAATGACACTTTGTTCATGTCACGCACCCTTATGCCGCACAGTACATGTAATAGGTGACTTTGCAGCTTGACAAATATCAGAGGCAATAAACCAAGCAGAATTTCACAGTGGCAGTCAACCAAGTAGTACATTTTATTTGAAAAAAAAAAAATTATATATCAATAATAAAAAGCTAAATCTCACTGTTGGCTGGTGTGCGGCTTGATATCATCCTTGGGCAAGGTTCCAAATTCTTCCTGATATCTCTTACAGTGTTTGTAGTGACTTCTCATGTAGTAAAACTTGATCTAGATTATATTAAAAAAAAAAAAAAACATTTATTGTAAATATTTACAGTTCAGAATTCTGCCACATCTGCATTTTCCAACTTTAAAGGCATAAATATGCCTGTATTTTCTGTTAAACGTTATGTGGGGGGTTTAAACAAATTTGACTGTTTTCAGAATTTGAAATTCTGTGAAAGCTGGCAGAATTTGCTATAAAGAAAAACTTTGCTTTTTAGATCACTTTTACAAATACAGTAACAATAATGATGGGATTTAACAATTTTTCTTCAGAACACTGGTAAATATCCTCCATTGTTTCTCTTCCCTTACTAGTGACAGAAAAGGGCTGATAATGATTGATAGAGAGATATAGATACAGCCAAGATATATTAATATATTTAACAAATGTGTTTTGGCAAATAAGTATAAATAGACAATGTTAATAATCCATTCCCCTTTAACCTATGGCTTTGTAAAAGTTAGATGTATATTGTCCGGATAGAGATAGATATATCTCTCCAGTGCCCATTTTGTCTCATGTGTTCTCAAAATACAAATATTTTTTACTTTAGATTTTTTAGATTTTTTTTTTTAAAACATGTGAAACCATTTAATTTGGTATCTATATTAAGGACAATTCATTTTGCTTATATGGGCTTCTTCCACCTTAGACATTTAAATGTTCTTACCCCAAGAAATAATGAGGATTATTTACAGTTACAACTCTATGAACAATATATAGGGGGGTACATAAGATACCACAGTCAAAACTGTGGGTACTAATCATTTTCACTAGGCAGTTGGGGAGAGGATGGAGAATGTGCCACCATTGGTTGTCTGGCACAGCATGCACAGAATTCATATTAACTGCCCAGAATTTTTGTTCTGGATTGGCTACTGACCATTGTTATATTTGGTTAGAGTAGGCACAAGTCCACTCTAACAAGTTTAGTTAGCAGTGGTCATAATCCCAGAGGACAGGCACTCTAGGTGGCAGGGACAACCAAATGGGCAGTGAGTAATATAAGGGATAATAGCCCTTTTCCCCCTGTAGTGATGCCATGTTATTAACTATAGGGAGGATTCAAAGTAGATTTCAAATTTAAGGTTAAAATACAAGTCCTGCAGGAACGAGTGGGAATGGTGTTATGGGCAAATGCAAATATTGTATTTTTCAAACTGTGTACATTGTCTTTAAGAGATATTGCAAACTGACAAGGTGTTAGGAATGGAACATTGTTTTTTATACAAGTTTCTTTAAGCAATAACCTTTTACCTACTTTCAGTGCATCATATGTTTACGCCATTTTGTCCCAGACGAAATACAATAATGCATAAAAAAGTTTCAAGGCTATGCTACAACTCGTTCAGTACATAATATACTGCGGTAACCCTAAATAGATAAAGATGTTCAGACTTTAAGATGCCATCTTGTCCTAAGTCAGGGAATTTTCCATGACGTGTACACCCTTTAGTTATGGCCTTTTATTTTTGCCAAGTTAAGGGAGGACCTAAAATGAATAAGAGTTAAAGAAGTTACTTTTTTTATATATGAAATTTGCTAACCCTAAAATGAAGAAGACCCCTAAGGTATAAATATGTGTACCTTTTAAATGTTAACACAGAGTGGAGACAGACACTCCATCTTATAATGATAGAGAGGCTGACATGATGACATGTTCAGGCGGGTATGTTAATCTATTAATGATATTGCAAGCATTTAGTTTAATCTTATAAACTCTCCGATAAATTATTGTAATTGATTTTATATGTCTATATTTACATTTTTATTTAATAAAATATCTAAAAGACAAAACTTTATTGCTTCTAAGACAATCCTTATTTTATATTGTATTCTCAATTATTTATATATTTTAAATAAAAGATCTTTTACTGACTATATAAAATTATAGCTAAGATATCTGTATGGTTAGCCCTACTAAGTTCTATGCTTTTCGACGTTATAGTGGTAAATAAGGGAACCAGCTGCAGTTACAACGGTGTTCCTGCACATTTTCCACAGCAGGAACGTCGTTCCAGTTAGTAGTCCTGCAGGACCTCCCCTTTGCCTGTAGCTAAGACCAAGTTCTGCAGCCTTAAGAAAAGATGGGGGCTCCGGTTTCCCTGGCAGTGACGTAATAACCCTGCATGCCCCGCACTGCCTGGAAGGCTGCACTGTTGACAATATGGACAGAACACCGGGCTGGGAGCTGTGGTTGGATGAAGTCTCATTCGTGTTAGAGCTGCCGGATTTCTCTGTACTCTCGAAACCCAGAGCCCAGAGTCCCATGCCTGAGAGGTGGCGCCATGTCCTCCTTCCGCAGGAAAGGTAACCTCAGCTGCCGGAGACCAGAGACACGGGGACTGGATGGCCCGGGCTTCATCCAGCATGGGGAGAGTTCAGGGCTGACAGGATCTGGCTACAAGTCAAGGACAGGCCCACAGTGACAGCCAAAAGTGAGGGAAGTGACAGCACAGGGAATGGTCAGTATCCCAGGGGGAGGGAGAGAGCTGGGAGAGAAGACCAAAGAGTGACAGCCTGAGAATAGGAGGGAGTGCACCAGTCTTCAACACTACGGGAAGTGACAGCAATGACAATAGATAATGTGTGGAATGTGACAGTTAGGCAGAAAGAGCTAGGAGGTAATAGTAGGTCAGGAATGGCATGTGACAGCTAGGGAAAGGACAAGGTTTGGACTATGACAGCTAGCTAGAGTGTTAGAGCTGGGAGGCAATAACCACTATGTCAGGAATGGGAAGTAACACCTAGAGAAAGTGCAAGGCATGGAATGTGACAGCTAGGGAAAGAGCCTGAGCAGGGATTTGACAGCTAGGTAGAGGGTTAGAGCTGGGACTCTGTAACAAGTAGTGACAGGGCACTGACCGTATAACCTGGCGGACAATTATGCGGCTCTTCTGCTGGGCAGTATTACTAATGGGAACGACATTCCTGCTGTGGAAAAAGTGCAGAAATGCCATTCCCACGCATTCCTGCAGGACTCGAGCCCTGGCTACAGGAGATGGTGTCTTACACGTTTAAAGACTTACTCCAACCACCATCATCACTTCAGCTATTTGAAGTGGTTATGGTAGTTGGAGTATGTTATAAACTGCACATACTGAGTTATAATTAAAAAGCGTCTTAGGCAGCCAAGTGGTGGCTGTCTAATGTCAATTCTGTGCATATTTTACATCAGGGCTCGAGTCCTGCAAGAACAAGTGGGAGCATTCCTGAACTTTTTCCACAGCAGGAACGCTGCTCCCATAAGCAGTCCTGTAGGACCTGCCTTTTGCTCAACGAGACAGACCGGCCTCTCACTGCCGATAACCGAGCCCAGTACCGCCAGCAGAAGAGCAGCATCATTGTTCGCCAGGTTTCACGGTTAGTGTTCTGTCACTGCTTGTTACCTACCCTGACAGCTCACAACCTGGAACGCCATCTTTGTTATGGGTAAACAGTGACACAAAACCAGGGCTGGCCTTAGGGGTTTGCGAGCTGTGCGGCTGCACAAGGTGCCATGGAGCAGGGGGCGCCCTGCGGCCGACACAGTTCACACATGGCCAGCTGGAATAAAAAAAAAAAAATTGCGGCGGGGCGGGGCTTACCGTGCGGCGGGGCAGGGCTAAAAGCGTCGGATAACTGCTGCAGGGGAAGCAGGAAGGCATCCCTGCTCCCCCCAACAAACAGTCTCCAGGAGCTGCACTGCCTCCACAATGAACTCCACAGGTAACTGTGTGATTGTCAGTTTGAGTGTGACTCTCTGCCTGTGTGTGTGTGTGTGTGTGTGTGTATGACTGCCTGCGTGTGTGACTGTTTGCCTCTGTGTGTGTGTGTGTGTATGTCTGTGTCTGTGTGTACGACTGTCTGACTGTGTGTATGACTGACTGCATGTGTAGGACTGTCTGCCTGTGCGTCTGTGTGTATGGCTGTCTGCCTGTGCGTCTGTGTGTATGGCTGTCTGCCTGTGCGTCTGTGTGTATGGCTGTCTGCCTGTGCGTCTGTGTGTATGGCTGTCTGCCTGTGCGTCTGTGTGTATGGCTGTCTGCCTGTGCGTCTGTGTGTATGGCTGTCTGCCTGTGCGTCTGTGTGTATGGCTGTCTGCCTGAGCGTCTGTGTGTATGGCTGTCTGCCTGAGCGTCTGTGTGTATGGCTGTCTGCCTGAGCGTCTGTGTGTATGGCTGTCTGCCTGAGCGTCTGTGTATATGGCTGTCTGCCTGTGCGTCTGTGTGTATGGCTGTCTGCCTGTGCATCTGTGTGTATGGCTGTCTGCCTGTGCGTGTGTGTATATGGCTGTCTGCCTGTGCGTGTGTGTGTATGGCTGTCTGCCTGTGCGTGTGTGTATATGGCTGTCTGCCTGTGCGTGTGTGTATATGGCTGTCTGCCTGTGCGTGTGTGTATATGGCTGTCTGCCTGTGCGTGTGTGTATATGGCTGTCTGCATGACTGCCAGTGTGTATGAGTATGACTGACTGTGTGTGTGTCTGTGTGTGTGCATGACTGCCTGTGTGTGCGTGTGTGTATGACTGTCTGCCTGTGTGTGTGCATGACTGCCTGTGTGTACGTGTGTGTATGACTGTCTGCCTGTGTGTGTGCATGACTGCCTGTGTGTACATGTGTCTTTGTGTATGACTGTCTGCCTGTGTGTGTGCATGACTGCCTGTGTGTACATGTGTCTTTGTGTATGTGACTGCCTGTGTGTGTGTCTGACTGTCTGCCAGTGTGTGTGTCTGTGTGTATGACTGTCTGCCTGTGTGTGTCTGTGTGTAGGACTGTCTGCCTGTGTGTGTGTCTGTGTGTATGACTGACTGCACGTGTGTGTGTATGACTGCCTGTGTGTGTGTATGTGCATGACTGCCTGTGCGTGTATATGACTGCCTGCCTGTGCGTGTGTGCATATGACTGTCTGCCTGTGCGCGTGTGCATATGACTGTCTGCCTGTGCGCGTGTGCATATGACTGTCTGCCTGTGCGCGTGTGCATATGACTGTCTGCCTGTGCGCGTGTGCATATGACTGTCTGCCTGTGCGCGTGTGCATATGACTGTCTGCCTGTGCGCGTGTGCATATGACTGTCTGTGCGCGTGTGCATATGACTGTCTGCCTGTGCGCGTGTGCATATGACTGTGCCTGTGCGTGTGTGCATATGACTGTGCCTGTGTGCGTGTGTATATGACGACTGACTGCCTGTGCGTGTGTATATATGACTGACTGCCTGTGTGTGTATGACTGCCAGTGTGTATGTCTGTGTGTGTGCATGACTGCCTGTGTGTGCGTGTGTGTATGACTGCCTGTGTGTGTGTGTATGTGTGTGTCTGACTGACTGTCTGCCTGTGTGTGTGTGTCTGTGTGTCTGACTGTCTGCCTGTGTGTGTGTGTCTGTGTGTCTGACTGTCTGCCTGTGTGTGTGTCTGTGTGTCTGACTGTCTCTGTGTGTGTGTGTGTCTGTGTGTCCTGACTGTCTGCTGTGTGTGCTGTGTCTGCCTGTGTGTGTGTGTCTGTGTGTATGACTGTCTGCCTGTGTGTGTGTGTGTCTGTGTGTATGACTGCCTGTGTGTGTGTGTGTATGTATGACTGTCTGCCTGTGTGTGTATATGACTGCCTGTGTGTGTATATGAGTGCCTGTGTATATGACTGCCTGTGTGTGTATGAGTATATGACTGCCTGTGTGTGTATGAGTATATGACTGCCTGTGTGTATGAGTATATGACTGCCTGTGTGTATGAGTATATCACTGCCTGTGTGTATGAGTATATCACTGCCTGTGTGTATGAGTATATGACTGCCTGTGTGTATGAGTATGACTACCTGTGTGTATGAGTATGACTACCTGTGTGTATGAGTATGACTACCTGTGTGTGTGTTTGTGTGTGTGTGTGTGCATGACTGCCTGTGTGTGTGTGACTGCCTGTGTGTGTGTCTGTGTGTATGACTGTCTGCCTGTGCGTGTGTGTGTATGACTGTGTGTGTGTATGAGTATGAGTGCCTGTGTGTATGTATAGGACTGTCTGCCTGTGCGTGTGTGTATATGGCTGTCTGCCTGTGCGTGTGTGTATATGGCTGTCTGCCTGTGCGTGTGTGTATATGGCTGTCTGCCTGTGCGTGTGTGTATATGGCTGTCTGCCTGTGCGTGTGTGTATATGGCTGTCTGCCTGTGCGTGTGTGTATATGGCTGTCTGCCTGTGCGTGTGTAAGAGTGTGTAAAACTGTATGTGTGGCTGCCTGTATGTGTGTGTGTGTGACTGTCTGCCTGGAATTGTGTGTGAGTGTGTTTATCTACCTGTAACTGTGTATGTGTGTTTCTGCCTGCTCCTGTGTATGTGACTATCTGCCTGCGACTGTGCATGTGGTGGATTTGACAGTGTATATGTATAACTGTGTGCACATAACTCTGCAAAAATATACACCTGCATCCACACACACAGGCTTAAATACATGTTTTTATCTGAATTAAATAACCATCACACACAGCCAGTAAACCCAGCACACATATCACATACAACCAATACACGCATATCACACACTGTTAATACACCCATTACACATAGTTGTGTCACATACACAGACAACACAAACATTACATCATACATTGATGACGGGGGGGAGGGCTAAGGCCGGCCCTGCACGAAACACACAGCTCCCACTGTCTAACACTGCTAGCTGTAACAAGGATCCGATTTGAGGGAATGTTATTGTCCTGCTGTTCTATAATCTCACAGCAACTCTTGGGTGAGTTCCCACACCTTTTCACCAGGGACTTGACCCCTGTGGATAACCCTAAATATAACTGGCAATGCTCCTTCAACAAAATTAGGGTTATGTCCATCTGCTCTTATTTTGCTCTCATTCTAGCTATCCAAGTATTGTACACAATATAGGAGTCAACACAGATATATGGAAGAAAAAAAAAAAAAAGTTTTAAAAAAAGGGTTTGTCAAGTGGCCCAATAGGCTAGGCCTAACTAAATGAACCACTAAACTGACCAAAAGAGAAGAGATTTGCCTGTGAATGGCAATTGTGTTACGCTATGGTAATATCTTGTTGCCCCTTCTGTGTGACAAAAATGTTAAATTAAATACAAAAGGATTCACAAAGGATTTTAATCTGAATAAGAGCCAAATTGATTACACAGGATGCACATTCACAAATTGTTTACTTCATGCAAGCAAACAATAATTTGAAGTTGGATTTGCTGCTAGCAGCCAGTGGGCAAATAGTAAAAAAAATATATATATAATCAAAAGTAAACAAAATTTTAAAAAAACCCTCTGCAGTGCAAGGGTTAATTATTTGGCAGCTGGCCAGTGCTTGCTAGCCAACCACCATATTAAAAAAGTTGGAATAAATCAAAAGAGTATGGGCTTACTGTAAGGGAGATTCAAACCTCTCTATGCCTCCGCCTGCCCTGTGGTGCCCCCCCCTCCCCAGTTATTTCACAGGCCCTTTCACCATTTCATGGGGCTTTTTCTAGTAATGGGTTTAAGCTCCCACTTGGAGTAATATGGGGAGTCTTATTGACCCCATAGACTTTCTTTATTGAACCTTTTTAATGTGGTGGCTGGCTAGCAAGCATCATAGAAACATAGAATGTGACGGCAGATAAGAACCATTCGGCCCATCTAGTCTGCCCAATTTTCTAAATACTTTCATTGGTCCCTGCATTTATCTTATAGTTAGGATAGCCTTATGCCTATCCCACGCATGCTTAAACTCCTTTACTGTGTTAACCTCTACCACTTCAGCTGGAAGGCTATTCCATGCATCCACTACCCTCTCAGTAAAGTAATACTTCCTGATATTATTTTTTAAACCTTTGTCCCTCTAATTTAAGACTATGTCCTCTTGTTGTGGTAGTTTTTCTTCTTTTAAATATAGTCTCCTCCTTTACTGTGTTGATTCCCTTTATATATTTAAATGTTTCTATCATATCCCCCCTGTCTCGTCTTTCCTCCAAGCTATACATGTTAAGATCCTTTAACCTTTCCTGGTAAGTTTTATCCGCAATCCATGAACCAGTTTAGTAGCCCTTCTCTGAACCTCTCTAAGGTATCAATATCCTTCTGAAGATACGGTCTCCAGTACTGCGTACAATACTCCAAGTGAGGTCTCACCAGTATTCTGTACAATGGCATGAGCACTTCCCTCTTTCTACTGCTAATACCTCTCCCTATACAACCAAGCATTCTGCTAGCATTTCCTGCTGCTCTATTACATTGTCTGCCTACCTTTAAGTCATCAGAAATAATCACCCCTAAATCCCTTTCCTCATATGTTGAGGTTAGGACTCTATTAAATATTCTGTACTCTGCCCTTGGGTTTTTACGTCCAAGATGCATTATCTTGCACTTACCACATTAAATGTCAGTTGCCACAATTCTGACCATTTTTCTAGTTTACCTAAATCATTTGCCATTTGGCTTATACCTCCTGGAACATCAACCCTGTTACATATCTTAGTATCATCAGCAAAAAAGACATACCTTACCATCAAGACCTTCTGCAATATCACTAATAAAAATATTAAAGAGAATGGGTCCAAGTACAGATCCCTGAGGTACCCCACTGGTGACAAGTCCAAGCTTTGAATATATTCCATTAACTATCGGTCAGCCGCCACGTAATTAACCCTTGTGCCGAGGGTTTTAGGTTATTTCCGCACTTAGCCTCTGCCCCCACAAGCATGTGTGTGAGATTTAAATAAGTAAAAGTGGGCAAAGAGACAGGATTTTTTTTGTAAGGTCTTGGATTTGATGCTTCTGGGACCAGATTTCCAGGATTCAATTCAGACCAAATTAATTATTACATAGTGTGAATGTCTGGATTTTGCAGTCCAAATGTACGCAGCAGGGTGGTTTTGCCCCACTCAGTAACAGGCAATTCAGATGAATATTTTCATATCAGGCATCCATCTCTCAGGGAATATCTCATGCAAATCCTGCCCTATCCTCGTGATTTAGCACTACATACACACACCATGGAATTTCTCACATTACCTTTTTAGAGCAGTATGTGCAGGCCCCTGAAAGCTTCTTCATTTCCATTTCAACATCAGTTGCTCTCGTTGGTGCAAATCTGTCCCTTTCACTCACTGTTCCACGACAGAGTGGGCACACTGTACCTCTTAATCTGGTGGCCATTACCAAGCATCTCCTGCAAAAGCTGATATGTGAAAAGTTAAATTAAAATTTTTAAAAAAAATAAAATAAAAATTGTTTTTGAAAGGTATAAACTTTTGTATGCCTCTACAGTAATATGACCACCCAGAATTTAAATGGATAGTCTCTTCAGTGTATCCATTATCACAGTTTTAAATCTAATACATTAAATATACAATATACTTAGCAACTGTACAGTACTTTTACTAGAACAGATTCTCAGCAATAATGCTTCAATAAGCTCAAGTGTTTTGATGCCCATAGTATCCATTTAATTTTGATCTTTTAGCGGTTTAGAAAATAACTTCCTAAATCGGTGCTTTGTAACCACCACCTTCATTAATTCCCCACAGCAAGTAATGGGCGTCAAAAAAAAAAAAAATGAATATTTCAGGTGGACATTTGTTTTGTCCAAATCTATATTTTTCAAGTTTCAGACAAAATAGAGTCAGAAAATGAACTAATCTAAAACAACATTGCTCCCGGTGCACATCTCTATGGATCAACAATACTAGCATAGTATTCTTGTTTATTTACTTGTTGATTAAACTGCAGAGTCCAGAATTTTGTGAAATTTGTACCCAGTATTTTGTAAAAGTTAGGACCTGTATAGTTATAGGTAATATTCCATATATTATTTAGCTATATTTTATCCTCCTACTCTCTTTGTTGTCTTGTTTAAACAATACTAACATAGTTTACTCACGTTGAATGCAGAGTTGGCACTGAATTCCATGCCCACTGACATCATAGGGGCCTCACATGGCCCAATCACAGGCTTCTCAAACTTTGTGCCACGGAGGGAGGCAGCACACAGGGGGAAGGGAGGGGGAAGATTTCTATGCCGGTCAGCATACAGTGCATGCTGACAGACTTTTTATGCACAGAAATTACATTAGGCAGCCCGAATGTCTTGTGTGCAGGGGATGCAGCTAGCCTCTGGCACACAATAGCTCTAGCTTAAACACTTCACATACATACTCCTACCACCGTGGCCACTTTAAATCACTGAAGTGGTCATGGTGGCTGGAGTAAGCCTTTAACCCCTCAAGGACACGACATGTGTGACATGTCATGATTCCCTTTTATTCCAGAAGTTTGGTCCTTAAGGGATTAAACTATAGAAATGTTGCAGTGCCACCTTGTAATGACATGCTTGCTATCTGAACCCTGCATGTAAGATAAGATACACTTACCAGGCAGGGACTCCTACGCCAGCTTGTGGATCTTATCGATTATTACCAGATGAGAAGTTTTTGTTAAACCGCCATCTCTTTTTACAAGGGTTTACTTTAAGGGTTACCACCCCTCCTCCACATCCCCAATGTCTACTAGATAACTTCACTTGACTCCTTCTCCAGGCATCTGTGTTCATTACTAGGTTTCAATTAGCACATTGATTATTTTATTCAAATTTCCTTATATCATATAATGCACAATAACACTGGCATAGAAATGGTAAAAAAAAAATATATATATATATATATATAAAAACTTATGAGCCCAATATGCAAGTTGCACATTGGAGTTTATGTACTAAACTCCAAATAGGAGCAAAATGGAATTTGATAGGCAAAAAAAAAAATTTGGTGCTAGAATTCAGAGTTTAGGGAATATCCACGATTGTTTTAAATACACACACACACAGTTTGCTGTGCCATGTGATTTAGTATAATTTACAGTGTTTCTGCAGATTATGAATAATTCATACAATAGAAGATATTGCACGGCACATGCAAATTCCACCTCGAATCTGATTGTTTAAAGGCTCAGCAGCTCTGTGGACAGAACACACCACACACATTGTTGCACCCTGAGCAGTCAGGCTCCATTCAGGATCTACATAAAATGAGATCACATACAGCCTCAGGCACCTCCAAAAAAAGTCCCAGTACAAGGCCGCAACTTAAAAAAAATAAAATCAGAATATTCAAAGAGGCCAAAAACTAAAATCTTTTAGTTAAAACAAGTATTACTCACATGTGTTCACAGTTTAATGTTTTCACAGGAGTTTGTAGGACATCCATACAGACTGGGCATATAAAATCATTAGGAAGAACACATGAGGATGTTGATGCTGTAGCCATGAATAAATATTACACAACTTGAAGTTTTGATTTGTGCACTAAAAGCTATATTTTAAGTTAGCATACACCACAAGAGCCACTACTTATAATTAATAATAGATGGCTATATATTTATTAAAAACAAACTTGACAAGCACGTAACAGAACAAATTTATACCATGTAAAGAGCATGAGTTAATTGCCTGCACTTGAATTCCCCATGCCTCTCCCCAGGTCTCCCTTTAACCCTTTGAGTCCTGGATTGTGGAGCATAATGGGGAAAGACAGTTTCCTCAGTACCAACAACAGCTTCCAACCCATACCCAAACCCAACAACCCCAGCCTAACACACAGATGGTTCATGTTTTCAATATTTTGTATACAGTTTTGGGTGTTAATCCAAGAGTATTGAATTATTTGAAATTATTAAAGTAATTCATTGGGAATATCAAATCAAGGTTTAAGTTTAGGAACAGAGTTTTATTGGGAATTATCCCCACATGTGTATGTTAAGATTATTTATATAGATTTCGTCAGTTTGTCACTTGCTCGAGAAAGACAGATTGCATGAAATATAAGAAAAACTGAGAAAAGTATGTTACAGAAGTTAAAGATTTAATTTTAGTCTCTAATTTGACTTTTAGCTAGGTAATAGATTAATTGATGTTGTATTGATCCTTGTGTTTGTATGATTGTAGAGACCGTCCTGGAGTGTTTGTGCCGTCTGATGTTTGGAACTACACACCAATCTCTCTGGCTGACCCTGCACTACCTATTTTGCAATTAAATCTGTTTGGTCAAAATCTGTGCATGCCAAAGAAACTGAGATGCTTACTTTTGAGGACATAAACTAACTTGGAAAGTCCTGAAGGTGCAGTGCTGTCTAATGCCGCTGGTTCTGTATTAACCCTTTCAACAATTGGGGTGTTAGCTGACCCAGGGAAGGATGTAGCAAGTGTTGTTGATGTATGTTCAGTGTGCCAAGGATGGATTCCCATGTTTTGAGGAACTGAGTGTGGATCTGACCGGTTTTGACGGGACCGTTGGAATAGGGACATGATTAGGAGACATAGGAAGTAAGGTCCTGGTTGGAATTATTGTCAGAACTGCAAGCTAGAATATAATTTCTCTCATGATTTAATATGTAAGTGGGCCTTTTCAGTCAATCAAGAAGTGTTTCCTAATTTCTCCCGATGCCCAAGCTACTCAAAGGTGCTGGTATCATAAGTCACAAGTGGTGTTAACGTGAGGGATGACATGTCTATACAGTTGTGCCCCCTCCCCCCCTCGGGGATTCACCAGATGTGCTTTTTTCTCGAATACAAGCTTTTTGTCACTGTTTTTTTTTCTTTTTACCTGGCCCCAGAACACTGGGTGGACTGGTAATTCTAGACCCTGGTCCACGGACGAGGGATGGGTATTTTTCCCACTTTGTCTATATGCATTCACGTTGTGAACGAAGGAGGGAAACCAAACTGTTGGGAATAATACTGTAATGGCACCCCGGGTATAGATAGGGTTAAGGCAACCAAAGCATTAACGTTTCGCAACCAAAGCGTTAAGCATTTTGCGAAGTCAGCTACCAAACACTCCTAAGCGCCGAACAGGAAACACACGAATAATCCCCCCAAGTACGAGACGAGGCTCTGTATTGAGGGTCAAACAGGATCTGTTTAATGGGGGCTACATGTCAGCCTTTCATGCAGGTCTTCCAGCAAGGGACACTCCCAGAGGGACATTGTGGAAGACTGAGACAGTTTTGTACAGCAACCAATCACATACATTTACAGTAATAAGTACCTGAACAGTACAACGCCTCCTCTCTATCCTGGAGATAATTGGGTTAAGTGCTAGAAGTAACTCAATTACCTCCAGGGATAGAGCATATCCTCCATTTTATATCAACAGTAAAAACACATAAAAATATATATTTCCAAATGTACCGAATAGAATCCCCACATTCAACGTATCCCCAGATAGCTTAGATCTGAGCGCTCAATATAACCGAATAGCGCTCAGATCCCATACATGTAGTTCAATCGCCATGGAGCTAAAGTCTTGTACAGCGTGCTTTCGACGAAACGAATGAGCTCCATGGGATGGCTATCTAGGGCAGTTGTGTTCGTACATTGTCACTTTACCGAACGGCACGGCGTTCATATGAACCTTGGAAAGAACGATGAAGCAGAGTCCGAAATTAGTTCCATGAGTTAGTCGACGAACACTGCTGGGCGTTTGACTGTCCAAGATGGCCACGGCCACGTGTTCGTACATATGAACGACGACCACCCAGCCGACCGTTCGGGAGTTGGAGGTGTCTGCGGTTAACCACAATGTTAATGAGGGCAGAAAGGTTAATGAGCAGCACACTTCCCTGCTGGATGGCCTGCCATTCGGTAGTTCATTCGTGTTTAAGTGAATGAAAGCAGAACCATACGAACAACCGGCAAAAACCGAACAAACAGATGAAACAGTAGTAATCCAAAAGGCAGAGAGGTCTGCCACAAATACACTTTGCCTATATTGACCCAAGGCTCCAGCTACAGATGACCGGATGCTCAGACTGTTTAGAATTGGCTAACTTGGAGCATGTCAGCTATTTGAAATAATATATTTTGTCTATATACAATGCTAAGTGAAAATACCTCTAGACAGAGCTATAAACTTTCCAGTCTCAGAGCGTTGGTCTTATTTGCTGATTCCTATTTCTGTAATTCTAACTGCGTAGTAGCATATCTATTTTATGAGTGCGTAGTAACTTTTTATTTCAGCTGCGTATTTAAACTGAAACTATAATGAGTACTCCCCCATTACACCTGCAAGCTAGCTATAGGATAAGATATGTTGAGATAAGATTGATGAATGATGTTATTATTGGATAATGTTTATAAGACCACCCCTGTTTCCTGTTGAATATAGCCTGTTACACAGCCTATTAAATGTAAGGAGTCCCAGGCTTAGCACTGTATAATAACAGAGTAATTAATGCCCTAGCCTGTTCCCTCGCAAATAAGGTTTCAATGTGACATCCCAGGCCCTGGAGGAAGTTCTTGCTAGATACCCAGACCAATAGAAAGGCAATCCTCGAGAATAGGGCGGCCATAGACTATCTTTTACTAAAACATGACTTAGGGTGTGAAGCTGTAAGCGGAATGTGCTGTTTTAATTTATCCCACCATGGAACTATGATCCATGAACACATACAAAATCTACACAGCTTGGTTTAGGACATTAAACAAGACACTGGGTTCTTTGACACCTGGGACAGGACCTTTGGGTTGGGAACCTGGCTAAGCCTACTAGTAAAGAAAATATTGTACTTCCTGCTTATTGCTGTGTTGATTATTTTATTGGTTTCTCTACTTTTCAGATTGTTTTTTTGCTGAGGTATGGACACTGAGATATGATGATTCATGGGTAGTCTCCAGCCAAAGGAATAGTGGTGAAGATGTAATTAAAGGCCCACGGGCATGGCTAGCATCCCCGGAAATACCTTGGTTTCAGGATTCTGCCTGTGAATTCCTCCTACCCGTTACTTTGTGAAGTATAGATCACGATGTGATCTAAGAGGGGATTGAAGGGTTAATCCATGCTTGTAGAAGCAAAACAGTTTGAAATTTTATGCTGAAATAGCTTGGAACTTTATGCTGAAACTGTAACTCATTATCTCTGGTATGTGCTTACAGGACAAACTTGCAATTGTAACATTTCCTATGTGCGTACCGGACAAGCTGTATGCAGCAATGTTAGAAACCAGCCCACGCAATCATGTATAAATATTATGTTGTAGTAATAAACCAGAGAACTCATTTGAAAACAGCTACCTTGTGTCTGTGTCTCCTTACTTGTTCCCGAAGCGCTTTGAGGGAAGCAGGTTCCTGTCCGTCAACCAGAGGTTCTTAGATTGTTCCCCGAAACACTCAACAGCGCAAGGGTTAATTAAGTGACGGCTTGTCAGCGCTTTCAACCCAGCCACCACATGGAAAAAGTGAAAAAATTTTTTTTACAAAATACAATTAGTAAATATGGAGGTATTTTACCTCCATATGCCCAGTCACTATAAAAGCCCTCATCTCATAGGGATAGGGTCTGAGAAATAACGAGTGAGACATAGTGGGCATCAGGTGCGGGATAATATGCATTTTAAAGGAGAGGGGCCGCTTCCACTCATGCTGTTGGATGGGGAACCTAATATTCCTAATAAAGGTGGCACCTATGGCTTGATTTAACAATGTCTCACGAATATAACAGCACCCGAAGTATCAGGGGAAATCATAGGGCCAAACATATTAGATTCCCATTTAAAAGTTGGAAATTTGACGTAGTGATTTTCTGGGCCTATCTCGCCTTTGAGAGAGTATGGTAGGCTGGGTGATAACATGCACACCATTTTCAAAAGAACGCAACCCAGGACCATTTTTTATATTCTTCATATGAGTTAGTGCAATACAGCCGCAGTAGTTTTATTACACATTGCGTCACAAATACAAGAGTACCTCTATGTACTGTTTTTGCAGCGTTTTTTGGGGGAAGTCATAGGGCAAAATATAAATTTTAACCAATAAGAGCGTAAAAAACAGTGCTGCTAATACACATTACTATAAAAATGATTCTATAAAAAAGCAGCTATATACATATACATACATACATAACAAAACTTTCCCCAAATTTCAGCATATCCCATAGAGGTGTAAGTGCTTAGTAGATCAGCCCCTAATTAAAATGATCAGGGATGATCAAAAAATACATTACATTACATATTGTTTTTTTTTTTTGACATCCCTAATCAGTTGAATTAGGGTCTGACCTACTAAGCGCTTACACTTATTTGCGATTTGTGACAGGGCAAAATATATGAGATACTCTTTTCAACTTGTAAAATGGACAAAGTGATTTTCTGCGCCTGTGTTGCCTTTGAAAGAGCATGGCACCCTAAGAAAGAAAATTCCCCCCATGATGGCATACCATTTTAACAAGTATAAATGTGTTAGAGATATTTTGTGAAGTCACTTTATAATGGCTGGTTTTAACGCAAACAGGCACAAGTCAAGGACAGGAGAAGTTAGAGTAGTCGGTATAACATGCCTATAAGTCGGTACAGGCAGCTAACAAAGAGTAATCAAGACAAGACAAGATCAGAAATACAGAATAATCAAACAAACTGACAAAGTTCCATACAGAGTGATGCAATAGTTAAGCTCTGTATGGTAGACTCTTAGTTATGGTGACAGTTTGACTAATTTAGTGTTAATTTTGTAATTCAGATTTTAAGTTGCTATAATTCAGCATTTAGTACACAAGCCTGTCAATATTCATACAACTACTGACAACTAGTGATGTCGCGAACCGTTCGCGAACTTGCCCCGAACGGTTCGTGGCGAACCGTGGCGAACGGTTCGCGGCAAGTTCGCGAACGGTTCGCGGCATCACTACTGACAACCAAAGAAACATCAATTTTTTTCCTGCAGAATAACACAATCTGATACTGTCACTCTCTTATCTTTGCTTTAATGACAGACACATGGATGTAACTGATGCCAACACTAAAAGCAGCAAAATGACAGGAAAATTCATCTTCACATGTTTGACTGTGATGTTTCTTCAACAGCAATTTGGTTTTCAGCTTCTTCATCAAGACGAGCGTTCTAGAACATAGAAATATCAGTTTACATTTATAAAATACAAATATATTTTATAAAACAATACATATGAAAATATATCATATTGAAATAATACTAATGGCACGCTGGGCAGTTGTCTGGGGGCCACATGAGCATAGGGGCCCTATATGCTCGCCAACTTCTCAGTATATTATTTAGGTAGTTCCGGGAGACTCACGCATTTTGCATGTGGCTCCCTGACACCCTCTTATCATAAATAATATCCAGGAAATCACAAACACAATCTGACATACAATTTATATCAGATTGTGTGTTTTGGGTTTTTTAGGCTATTTATACATAATTTGCGCCCCCCCTTTCCTCATACTCACTAAGCAGGGGCCCGGTGTGGTGTCGGCCCTTTAAGAGGCAACTATCAACAGGCAGGGAGGAAGTGATGTCAGCCTGTCACATCCTCCCTGCTTCACAGAGAGCCGCACAGGAGGACTGGAGGAATCATGGAGTCTGCAGAGCCACACAGCAGCATGGATGGAGAAGAGAGGTTGGAGTGAGCAGCCACTGCACGCTCACTCCCATTAGCCTCAGACAGCACCGAGCAAGCCACCATCTAGGAGACAAATGTAAGCTAACTGGAGTGTATCTGAATGTTTGTGTCAGTGTGTGTTTCTGTATACCAGGGTGTGTATCTGTGTGTTTGTGTCACTGTGTGTCTCTGTCAGTGTGTGTATCTATATATCAGTGTGGATGTGTCAGTGTGTGTATCTGTATGTCAGTGTGTGTATCTGTGTGTTTGTGTCAGTGTGTGTGTATCTGTATGTCAGTGTATGTATCTGTGTGTTTGTGTCAGTGTGTATCTGAGTGTGCGTATCTCTTTGTCCGTGTGTATCTGTGTGTATGTGCCAGTGTGTATGTTTGTTTATCTAAGTGTATGTATCATTGTGTGTATCTGTGTGCCAGTGTGTGTATCTGACTGTATGTGTCAGTGTGTGTATCTGTGTGTCAGTGTGTTTATCAGTGTATGTACCAGTGTGCATATCTGAGTGTGTGTTTCAATGTGTGTCAGTGTGTATCTGAGTGTGTATGTGCCAGTGCGTGTATCTGTGTGTCAAGGTGTTCATACATGTTTGCGGCCTGTGTGTGTCTGTGTGGGAGGAGGGTGTGCGCGCGTTGGAAAGGGGTGGAGGGGGGAGGTTGCGCCTTAGCTGGTAAAGCCACCTCCCTGAAATGCATTTTTGAAAGTTAGGATTTCTGTTATTCAGGGAGATTTATTCATAACCTTTAAGACTACTTTATTAAAAAGTTTAGGTGGACTAATCACCTCAGTATGAGCTGTTATCTGAACATGTGATCTTGCTGTTGCATATACATATCTTGACCTTGACGAAAACAATGTACACATACTAATTGTACATAAGCAAGACAAAATGAATGCACATTATTTTTTGAAGCTGTAATGCTATAATAAAGTCAGTTGCCTTCCCCTGCTACCTACTAAATGTTTGTATGGATTAATCTCTGCTGTACAGCATGCTTTTTAATGTTTAAACACTGATTTTGTTGGAGGTACAAATAAATACCACTGAGACTAATGTATATACTTTGGTTTATTTTGTTTAGGTCTCTATAATATAAGATTATATATATATATATATATATATTTTTTTTTTTTTATGCCAGTACACAGTAATAACTATACAACTATACATATATCCAGGGGATGCAGCTGATCTTGGAGCTTTGTATGCTTTGTATGCACTGAGACTAGCAGCATCTATTTTCTGTTTGTTTTTTGTACTTTACATACATTGGGGTTAAGCCCCTTGAGACCCCTGGAGTCTCTCCGCGGTACTTAAGATATTGGGTTAGACCTGTCCCATTTGTTTGGGTTGAGTGTATGGGAATATACCCATATTCTTATTTTCAATTTTCTCTTTACAAATAAATATAAGCTTAATTTTATCAATAATCAAAGTTTTATTCCTGTGAGTGGTTGTGTATGCAGGGCCCCAGTGCACTTTTTGACCAGGATCTATAATGCTGTTAAGATGGCCCTTTTTTTCTTTTGAAGATGAATTTTAATGCAGAAAATGCTATAAAAGTTTTGCACTTTGGGGTAAAGAATTCAAAAGCCACTTACACCCTAAATGGTAGTGATTTAGAGATAACAACACACACTAAGGATTTAGGAATTGTTATAGACTAGTGGCTTGCAAACTGTGTGCCACAGGGGCATTCTTGGCAACCAGACTTCACAATAAATATGCATCAACAAAAATAGCCAATGTTGTAGGAGAGGATGGACGAAAACAAATAGACCTCAATGAGATTAGCCAAGAATTCTCAAGGTTCTATTGAAAACGTTATAACTTACAAGACGCAAATGTCCATACCCCAAACAAGAATAAAATTTCTACTTACTTAGCGCGCATTCTACTACCACTGGTAGACCAGGCTCAAATGCATGATTTACTATGACCTATTACTTTGATGGAGGTGCAAGAGGCCATAAAGGCGTTACCTCTGAGCAAGTCCCTGGGCGCGGATGGCCTTCCAAACTCCTATTACAAAAGGTTTGCAGACAACTGCACCTACTGAAAGTCTACTGTAAAGCTGCAGCTGAGGGAACACTCCAGCCAGAGATGTTGCTCGCCACTATAGTAACTATCCCTAAGCCAGACAGGTTTCGTAGCAGGGAGACAGGATAACACACATAAGCTGTCATTGATCCTAAAACATCTTTAGAGCTACATCCGAGGGGGGTTCTTGTTAGCATTAAATGCTGTAAAGGCATTTGAATGCCTCGGCTGGGCCTTTCTGAGGCAGACCTTAGCAGCCTATGGGTCCTCCCTTCCCCTCGATTATTCAACAAATCTTCACCTTATACGCATGCCCTACAGCCCAAGTCCTATAAGCAGGGTTTCTATTCCATACATTTGCTATCACAAATGGTACGAGGCAGGGCAGCCCTGTTATACGTCCTGGCCTTGGAACCCCTTTTATGTGCTGGAATCACTCATCCATTCATGGTATCACACTCTGTGAAAGCGAATTTAAAGTCAGTGCCTTTGCGGATGACATCTTGCTGTATATTACACAGTCCTCTGTATATTTCCCACCCTTACTAGACATAATTTGTGAATATGGTCGGAACTCGTTTTATTCCTTAAACACATCCAAAACCCAAGCACTATATTTTGGGATACTCCAACCCACCCATGGCCCATATGGAAGTCCTATCCCTTTGAATGAAAAACAGATAATATTAAATACCTGGGAATAGTTTTAACAAAAAAAATAAAAGATCTATACGCAGCAAACTATATTAAAGTTTGGAACGATTGCAAACAGCTCTTAAACAGATGGGTACCACTATTCCTGACATGGATGGAGAGGGTCACAAAGTTTAAAATGTCTCTACTCCCGAGGCTCCAGTACTTGTTCCGCACACTCACAAGTCCTCTCTGTCACAGGAGTCTTACCTCAACACGCAGGAAAGTGAAAACCCACAAAGGTGGATCCAAAAGACATATTACCAAGCTTTAGAATGGTCAGACTTTACGTATTAAAACAGCAAGAAACAAGGTCAGGAATACAGAAATACACAGTGTATATACAAACTGGGTCAGGATACCAGAAAATCATGAGTCAAATATGAAGCTGAGTCAGGATACCAGAAATCACAAGTCAAATACGAAGCCGGGTCAGGATACCAGAAATCACAAGTCAAAATACAAACCTGAGGTCAGGATACCAGAAATCACAAGTCAAATACGAGCCGAGGTCAATAACAGGAATACAACAAGAGAGACTTATATATAGCACTAACGTGTATCAGGACAGAAACCACAGTAGGGCAATGAGTAAGAGCTAGAACAGGCCTTAACTAGGTTCAGAAAAGTTCCCATTGGTCCACGTCATCTCTGCGACCCCAAACAACATGAGGTCGCCTAGACGACGCGGTCCCTTTAATGGCATGATGTCATGGGAATATAATTATTTAAGGAGCTACAGTTCGACAGACGAACCATCAGAGGGAGCCGTTCGCGGGACCGAAGGTGAGTATACTATTCAGGCTGCGTGACCATGAGCAACGTTCGAACCACGCAGCCTGAGGACTGCAGTAGTTCAGCCACGCAGTGAGTTCTGCCCGCGTGGCCCAAGGAGAGGAGCGGCGCAGGCACCGGGTACAGATAACAGAAAGGGGTGCGGGGAGACAATGCCTGTAGAATTGTTCTCAGATCCAGTGATATATAGAATGAACAAAGAAACTTAATATAGTGTAGTATATTAAAAATCTTGATGGAGTATAGATAACAAAAGTGCACTTACAATTTTCTGGAGCTTATGTTCAGCTCCAGATTGATGCGCATGGATGGAACAATCCCCGTCTGTGGATATAATGGTAGATCCAGGTACTTCTTGGTGAGTTTTTTTGTTCTCAATGTTTGAATTATTGTACCACTGGTCGGCAGTCAGATGTCCTAAGCAGAGAGCAAATACAGGTATTGCTCAATCCTATAAGGCTTGGGTGGTATGATCCCCACCGAGGATGTTCCTGTGAGAATCTTCAGGATAAAATTCCAGAATAAAAAATGCCAGGATAAAAAATATTTTTTCAAAGATAGGTCTAGAGTCTCCAAAGCAGTATAAAACAATAAGCTTTATTTGGAGATAATAAAAGGTATAAAATGTAAGACCTCACTAAATTTATCTGGGCAGTTGGTAGACCCAGGGTAGCAATGAAATTATTGAAAGCACCGAAAATATTACCTCAAGCTCACTGAATCTCCCCACCTTTCCTTAGCAACACCTATCATGCCCCTCATGCATTCCCACATTCCATGCCAAGCCTTGGAAACAACATGGGATTACCCACTTATACCATCTGTACTCTAAAAGGAAACTGATGGATTTTGACTCCTTGAGAATCAAATATGATCTGCCTCAAACTACTCATACATACAAATAAAATCTTTCTAAAGGCACAATCCTACAAGCACACAAACTACAAGCAATATAATGGAGAGCAAAAAAAGGGCACAAGAGAATACTGAGAACAGGCAGCAGCTGAAATAGCCTGCCCTTCGGTGGGTCCCCGCTCAGATCTCAAGCTGGTTTTAGCTCATCTTGTGCCATTACAGAGAGGACATTGTGGGATCTCCCAAAAATAGTGGGATAAAATCCTTAGGGCACCTGAACAATTTATTAAATTGTCTGTCCTTCTGGAAAAACAGCACAATATGTTATACATGTGACATATGGTCCCAGAGAGACGACACTAAATTTTCCCTTCAACCTCTGCACGATGTTGAAGATGCAACAGACACGTGGGCTCTGACATACACATTTAGTGGCAATGCAGACTATTAGACACCTTTTTGACCTTTATTAAAAAATTTATATTAGAAACTACCGCCCATTCACTGCCCCTTACGCCACTTGTATACCTAATAATGTGTCTGTCTGCAGACCTACCAGCCCATTTGAAAAAACTAACTTTTTACATTCTGTTGACAGCTCATCATTTAATAGCAAGAGCAAGGAAAACTCAATCGGCCCCCTTCCACTTCTAGCTTGTTTTTAGAAATGGACACACAACGCATAAATGAATGCCAATATAGTGACATCTTTCCTCCCTCTAAAACTACTACTTATGTAAATCGGTAAACATAACAAACCTGTAAATAGTATATGGTACATTGTATTAATCAAAGACTGTGGGTCCCCATGCGCAGGAAGTGAATTAAAGCAAGCCTGTTGATGGTCCCCACGAGTAATTGTTACTCGTAGTAATGGTCACCTTTGTAACCATAAAACGTACTAGATATAGTACAAACTCAGGTACAAAACAAGGCTTCTACTGGGTGGATATCATATGCAAATCTGAGCCTCCTACTATGATCTGTGAACTATGATCTTTAAACTACCATGATCTGTGAACTGCATGTCTGTGACTGTACTACCCTTCTTTCCTTCTGTATCCTTCCTGTTCCTTTTTGTTATAAACATAATAAAAATTACTCACATTTTAATATATTACAACCAATTATGATATATATAAATATATATATCACTTTTGTATGTGTTAATTTCAGATTGTGTGTGTGTGCATATATCAGTGTGTTTCTGTGTGTATCTGCATCAGTGTGTCTGTGTGTCAGGATGTGCATCAGTGTGTCAGGATGTGTGTTTTTATGCCAGTGTGTGTATCTGTGTCATGGTGTGTGCATGTGTCAGTGTTTGTGTGTTTCAGGATGCGTATATCTGTTTGTAAGAGTGTGTGTATATGTCGGTGTGTATGTATATGTCGATGTGTTTCTATGTATGTTTCGGTGTCTATATGAATTTGTGTGTATGTGTTGGTGTATTTATATGCATCTGTGTGTTAATGTAAATATATATCTGTGTAAGTATGTATGTATGTGGTAGTACAGTCAAACACCAGCACAACATTCAAACACACAAATATTACATACAAACACACCCCTTCATTCAAACACAAATACTTCACACAAGTGAACATCTGCATTTAAAACTGAACATTACATTTAAACACACCTCTGTATTAAAAACTAAAATTATATACAAGCACCCCTTCAAAAACCAACACTGTAAATTACACTGTAGTACCAGTATATGCCACAGTGCTGTACAGATATACAACTAGAAAATGTTTTGACTTCGGGCACCTTTGGAAAAATATCTAAATATTAAGGGAGCCTTGAACCTAAAACGTTTGGAAATCACTGTTATAGACAACAAATTAGGCAACAATGTTAATTCAACAGTTGCTAAGGCGAGTAAGGTATTGTCATGTATAAATTGGCTCCTATGAAAATATAATTTTGCCTCTTTATAACTCACTGGTAAGAACACACCTTGAAAATGCTGTGCAATTTTGTCACCTGTTCTAAGGAAAGATAATTTGGCACTAGAAAAAAAATGCAGAGGTGGACTACAAAATTAATGGAAGGAATGGAACATTTTAATTATGAAGAAAGGTTAACAAATTTAAATTATTTTAGTTTGTAAAAATGGAGCCAAAGAGAAGATATGATAGAATTATACAAATATATCCGGGGCCAATACAAACCGTTGTATTGAAATCTATTCATAAACATGATTATACATAGGACACGAGTTTACACATTTAGACTGGAAGAAAGGAGATTTAGGCTATGTCAAAGGAAAGGGTGTTTTACAGTAAGAACAATAAGGATGTGGAATTGTCTGCCTGAAGAGGTGGTTTTATTTGAATCTATACAGATGTTTAAAGGGACACTGTAGGCACCCAAACCACTTCAGCTCATTGAAGTGGTCTGGGTTCAATGTCCCATGTCCCTTAGCCCTACAGTGGTAATTATTGCAGTTTCTCAGAAACTGCAATAGTTACCTCTGAGGGTTAACTCCTTCTCTAGTGGCTGTCTACCAGATACAAACATGCTCAGAAACACACACACACGCAAGTAAACATACACATTGATACACAAGTACACACACACAGGCGCAAGTATACATTCACACAGAAAGACACACACAGCCACACACACACACACAGCCAGATACACACACTGACACAAACACTGCCAGATACGCACACAAAGCCACATACACACTGACACAAACACAGCCAGATACACACTTAGCCAGGTACACACACACACATACAGCCAGATAGACACACACATACAGCCAGATAAACACACACACACATATAGTCAGATAAACACACACACATATAGTAAGATAAACACACACATATAGCCAGATGCACTGACTTAGACCCGGGTTCCCTAACATATATCAATTTACATCATATTTTAGCCACCTTCCTGTCTCCTTACCTTTTGGGCACAGATGGGTGATTTCCCTGGGTTCCAGTGGGAGCTGGATGGCCAAGGCTGATGGGAGTCTGACTTATTCAGTCCCTCTCCTCCTCCTGTGTATGCCTTCTCCACCTCCGCACTGTTACTTGGGAGGAAGTAATCTTACTTCACTTCCTCCAAGCAGGCAACATGAAAGGGGCACGGTCAGGAGCACTCTTAAAGGGCCGGGGGCCCCTAAATAGATCAGGTGCTGCAGCCCACAGGGTTTGGATGATGGCAGGGGGCCCACGGAACAGCTACTTTGGGCCCCCCAGGAGTAAATGGGGCCGGGGCAGCTGCCCTGTTTGCCCCCCTTTAAAGACAGCCCTGCATCTATCTCTCACAGTATCAAAATGTCCCCACATTAGACATGTGCACCAGTGAAATTTTTGTTTCGTACAAATGATTTTGTACTAAATAAAAATGTAATTCGTCAATCCTGAATTTTGGCCACAAACCATTCATTTTCTAACTAAATTCGTTAAAAAAATTATTTGTTTTTCGGCCATTAGGATGAAAACAGCACTGTGCATGCGACAAAAAAAAAAAGCAAGGAGGGAGCCAGTTACCAGTTCCCTCCTTGTAATAAATAAATAACCATTCCTACCCCTCTCTGCATTAAAACCTATGGGGATCTCTATAACCCTCATATTAATAAAAAGGGAGGTTAAATCCTCCTGAATGCCCCTACTCGGGGTATGCCGGGAGTAGGGGCATGTCGCCTAAACAGCAAGCAGCCAGTGGCTGCTCGCTGTCATAAAACTAATATATAAATCAGTATGGGGGTTACTATGACCCCCATATTGATAAAAGGGAGGTTAAATCCTCCCGAATGCCCCTACTCGCGGCCTGCCGCAAGTAGGGGCATGTCGCCTAAACAAATTTAAAGCTATTGCTGCCCAGTCACTAGTGCAATAAGGGGAGACCTGGCACAGGTTAAATCCTGCTGCATGCTCCTACTGGTGCCAGGTGTAACCGTATAGTAGGGGCATGCCACCTAAACAGCGAGCAGCCAGTGGCTGCTTGCTGTCATTTAAAACTGGATATAAATAGATCAGTATCTTATATAGAAGTGATATAGAGCTAAGGTAAGAGTACACGTAACCAATAGTTATAGCAAAAACTATAACAATGTTGCAATATGAAAAAGTAGCTATGTAGATCTAAATAGCTACTTTTTACACGTACTTATACCATAGCTCTAACACTTCTATATAGGATACATTTATATCCAGTTTTAAATGACAGCGAGCAACCTCCCTTTTATTAATATGGGGGAATTTTTCCATGCTGTGTAATTTGACTCATAACACTGTGACTGGTTGGATTTCAAATTGCAAACAGCAAACCAACCAATCAGCACTCTGAGCCTAATTGCAGGGCGTGCGAAGGCTTTATAACATTAGGTTTCCCCCATTGTTTATTTAACTAGAGTCCCCACCCGCCGCTCATGGGTGGGGACCAGGGGGGACATTAGGTCCCCCCCTTTAATATTTTAGACTCCCCACCCGCCGCTCATGGGTGGGGACATTAGGTCCCCCCCCCCATTATTTATATAATTAAGGTCCCCACCTGCCGCTCGCGGATCACGGGTGGGGGTGTGGGGGAGACTATGTCCCCCCCCCATTTTAGGTATTTGTGTTTCCCACCATGGGAGAACGGGGGGACCTGTGCCCCCCTTATTGCACTAGTGACTCACTAGTACTTTTAAATTTGTTTAGGCGACATGCCGTGTGTAGGGGCATGCGGGAGGATTTAACCTCCCTTTTATTAATATGGGGGTCATTGTGCCCCCCATAGGTTTTAATGCAGGGGTGGGGGGTAGAATTAATATTTATTACAAGGAGAGAGCTGGTAGAGCTTCCGGCTCCCTCCCTGTTATTTTTTTGTTGTTGTTGTTGTCACACATGCGCACTGTTATTTCTCCATGCTGTGGGGGTTAATTCCCCTGCAGCACGGAGTCTATTAAACGAACGTAACGAAATGAAAAGGTAATGCATTTGGCATTTGCCCTTTCGTTTTGTTTAAATTTAGTATGTAGGGCTTTCGTTTACGTTTTAGTAAACGAATACGAGAAAACCCGAAATCGTATTTGTGCGAAAACGAATGCACATGTCTACCCCACATTCTTCCCCTGTTCCGTAGCACTATGTCTGCTCGATGTGAAATGCTGCTCTGCTCCTGCTTCATTAAAGTGCTGCTACTTATTATTAATGTACTTGTCGTTGTATCATTATCTGAAGAGTAGCATTACCAGTGTGTCACATGTACTGGGGGGATGTAACTTCTGCCTCTATCAAACTGTTATGACTATTATTATTACCACTGTTCTCTCTTGTCCAAATTTAATTCCTCCTCGTGCCCCGTGCTTCTTCCAAAAAAAATTTGGGTGGAGGGTAACATCGGCAGGTGGTGACTGACCTTCTTCTACATCTCTCAGACTTGTATTTTGTGCTGATTTACTTCCCTGAATATGCACAGTAATAGTAGTAGTACTCCTTTGCATTATAGGGCTCCTGATGACTTTTAGGGCACTGAAGACCCCCTGACTTGTGAGGGTCCTGCTGATGCTACTCACAGTTGCTTCAATGAACAGTCTACAACTGCATTTTTGCAGGACTTGGGTTCTTCTTCAACTGTTTGCTACTTATACAATGCTCTAACACTCTACTTCCCCCTGTCTTTAAAGTTTAGAATATAATACAGGCATTGCAAATGTAACTTTTTAAGATTATTTTTACCTTTTTGTATGCCCCTGCAAGTAAGCTAAAATGTCAGTGTTTTATAGGGCTCAGTCCCCCTAAACTGATGCTATTTTCCTTGATTTTCTTTCCAAAAAACAAACAAACAGATTAATTCCATCTATTTATTATTTAGCTACAACTAGCTGAATTTCTCTTAGTACTATTGTAAGACAGACTGCAGACTGCCAGGAACAGAGCACAATACAACAACCCAACACAATTCTGCTAGACCACAGTTATAAAAATAAATGCAGTAACTAAAAAGCACTGTATAGTAGCACAGCCAGTTGAGGCCTAGTAAGCAGGCAGTCCTACCGTAGCTGACAATCCCTTCCTTGTTCTTCCACACAGTGCTTCTAGTTCACTCTCTGTGTCCAGCATCATGAACACTGACAGGCAATCCTAATTACAGCCAGCTATCTCGCAATTAGCCATCTCTACATACAACCACATTTAGACAACTCCACACACAATTACACTCAGTCACCCATATATATCACGTTCAGCCAACCCCTGCACAATCACACACCGCCACCATACACAACTCTTGGGTTTTCAGAGTGTAGAGATGAAGGGGCCTTCTTTGATTCTTGGAGCCTAGTAGTTGCTAGTTACACCCTTGAACAGTACAGTAACTAAACAGTAGTAGTCTGAGAAAATAAATGTTTTTATTAAAGGCTGACTTAATTCAATGAAAGTACAAGGGCATGCGTTTAGGCTAAAAGTTTTATAAGCACCAGAAAATATTTAATTTACTTTCTATATAAGACAGTAAAAGACAGTGATATTGTTTTCATTGGCAAAATTAATTAATTAAATAAATAAATAAATAAGGAGCAAGATGTTAAAAATGTGAACAAATACAACATAAATCGGAGATCTTTATTGACTAAAGTGTAAGGAATTCAAAGCAGTTTCAAGGCATTCACATTTAGTCCAAAATAATCTAACTGAAAGCAAAACAGAATTGGCTATTCAGACCTAAAATTTGAAATTGAATTAAATTTTAATTCCCGACGATTAACCATTTCGTAAATAGCCTTGACAGGGAACAAAGCACATCAATATTGTGAAAAACTAGATCTGTCAAAACAATAAGATATGTGGATTGAGCAATACTAGCAGAGTCCAGTGCATAAAGCAGAAAAACATTTGGATTTGAAAGATAAGTAATGCATTCTTGAAAATTAAGCAAAACATTCAAGAGTACAAGATGTAAAATGGAAAACAGATGAAGTATATTAAATTAAAGCTAAGAGGCTTGAGCAGATTGTATTTTCCAACTAGCACAGACAGCATAAATATGAAAATGCCCAATTAACAAGTACAGTATACATACAAGAGGCTCCCCCTAGTGGATTTTCTGCAGACAACAAGCAAAAGATAAAAAAACAGGTCCCAAGCAAAGTACATATCAAAAAAACAAAGTTAATAGAAATGTATACATAAGTTAAAAGCTAATCTCCAATATATGCACCAAGGCTTAACCCTTAATTACCAAGTAGGGCATACCAAGACAAAAATAAATTGCAGGTTAGTATTTACCAAAAAAGGACTACGTACGGACACCTGAAATCTGTTTCAGTAGTATTTTATTGCTAGAGCAGTTGAGTACTTATAACCCAAATGTTCTTAAATAGCGAGAAAATAATAATAAAAACTCCTCTTTGAACCCTTTTCATAAATAACAACCTCCAGTTTATTACCATACGTAGAAACCAAAGTTATTTAAAACTTAAATGAAGGTGGGAGGCATGGAAGTGAAGGCAACTTGCTCCACTACAAAACATTGACATGGTATTACAGTTTTTGTTTTTTCTAAACACTGTTATTTTTCTCTCCTGAAATTTACTGTATTCTCCTGGAATTTACTGTTTTGTATTATGGATGTCTAATGGCAACAATTTCTGTCTTGATTTGATCTTCCTGCCCCATATGTGAAATAAGAAGCATTTTTCACAGTCATCTTTGGCAATAAACGCTCGCATGTAACGTCTGCTGCAACCTGACAGTACACTAACACTGATCACTGAATATTGTGCAAAAAAGTTTACCGTATATACTCGTGTAAAAGTCGATCTCGTGTATAAGTCGAGTGCAGTTTTGTGATCAACAATTGTGAAATATGCTATGCCTCGTGGATAAGTCGAGGGTAAAACTTGGGGCTATGAAATTCTGTGATTTTTATAATTTTGTCAGATTTTACCTAGGTAAGATCATGGAACATAATCCTGCATATAATGCAGAGTGTGTGTGTGTGTGTATAATGCAGTGTGTGTGTGTGTATATAATGCAGAGTGTGTGCATTGTATACACACACTCATACAAACACACACTCTGCATTATATACACACACACACTCATATAAACACACACTCTGCATTATATACACACACACTCTGTGTGTATATGATGCAGGGTGTGTGTGTTTGTGTGAATGCAAAGTGTGTGTGTGTGTGTGTGTGTTTGTGTAGTGTGTGTGAACTGGGTGGGGGGGAGTGCATTTTTATTATTTTTAATTTTTTTAAATATTTTAATTTTTTTTAATTTTAATATCATTATTTTTTTATTATTTTATTATTTAATATTTATTTTTGCCCCCCCTCCCTGCTTGTTACCTGGTCAGGGAGCGGGGCTATTTTAATCCCTGGTGGTCCAGTGGCATGGGCTGTGCAGGGGGGAACCCGGCAGCAAGCTGTTACATACCTTTGTAGCAGCTCCGGTCAGCTCCCTTCACCTCTGTGCAGCTCCCCTGTCAGCTCCCAGTGTAAATCTCGCGGTCTGCGTGCCGCACGGAGCCCGTGGCAATGCTCTGACGGCCGTGGGTGTTGCGAGATTTACACTGGGAGCTGACAGGGGAGCTGCACGGAGGTGAAGGGAGCTGACCGGAGGTACAAAGGTATGCAACAGCTTGCTGCCAGCCCCCAACGGGAAAGCCGGGCTTGTAATGAGCCCGGCGATCCTGGTCTGTATTATGGCAATGTAAGTTGCCATAATAAGACCTTGACTCGAGTATAGGTCGAGTGGGTTTTTTCAGCAGAAAAAATGTACTGAAAAATTCGACTTATACTCGAGTATATACCTCCTTTCCAGTGCCAGAACTCATCAACTGCAATCTCCAGCTCTTTCTCCAATGATGTCAGTACCCATGATCTCCATTAATCCACTGGATTGAAAATACACATGCACGACCAAATGATCGAACGCAGGGTCTGGAGGAGGAAGCACCTCTATCGGTTGTTTGTTTACATGGTTAAAATGAAAGGACCAGGTCCATGCATTTTTTCTTTTCTGCTGCTATTTTCGTAGTCTTGTTGCTATGTTTAGTTTTATTCATAGGCATATCAGTGGTCACACTAATGCCAAGCTCTGCCCATTCTAGTCTCAGGAGTCTACCTGTCATTTGTATGGAATCACTGATCTACATATAGCTACTATTGTGCATTCATGTTCATTGGACCGATACTATAAATTAAATTCCCACTCTCTGCAATTTGTTCAGATAATAATTTTCATATACTACCTGTTTATACCAATGCTATGCTGAAAACTATTGGGGTGGGGGGAAGTTATGTGCTATGAACAGTGATGAAAATAAATAAAAATAAAGATTGGAAAAATTCCTGGACGCTACAAAATAAATCAATAATAAAATATGCAAATCTCAAAACATGTGTCCTCTGCAAGTCAGGATGGATGGGAGGAGGCCTTGTGTTGTGTCACTGGTGATGCCCATGATAAGTGGGGCCACCCAGAAAAGGGACTGTCTTGTCCATAAAGGTGCTGGCCCGCCAGCTGACAGGCAGCCTGGCCAGCCCCCAACTATCAGGACCATGCATGGTGCGTGGTTAAAGCACTCCCTGCATGGTCCTAGTGCCGACTGCACAGCCCATGCATATCTAATGATGCTCTTGTACTGTGCTGCCTGGGGACAATTCCCTGATAACTGCAGATGCAGGACACCACGGTACAAAAGCGGGGCCGCACCCCTCATAAATCGGGACTGTCCCATCAAAAGCGGAACATTTGAGAGGCATGACAATGAGATAGTATTTAAATAGCATATACCTTTTCAGGGTTATTCACTAAAGTGAGAACTGCTGGGAAAGCCAAGCAAATTCAAAGTAAATATCAAACTTTAGACCAAATTAGTCTGAAATGGAAACCTACCTGACTTGAAAAATGTTTCCATACCTGCTATTTTTGTCTTTTGTTTTCATATTCACTTTGAATTCTTAACAACTCCCACTAAAGTGAATTACCCTGTAAATAATAATAATATTAGTAATAATAATAATAACAAAGTATTTATCAAGGAAATGTACATTCAGGTTACTCTGGTTTCCAAGTACATCCTGGGGATGTTACTTTTGCCCAACATCTAGGGGATGTTACCATTACCCAATTTAATGGTACTCATTTTATCTACCTCAGAAAGCTGAAGGGAAGATTTAACCGCGCTGGGATTTAAAACTGCGACTCCCAAGATGTTTCCAATATGTGATTCTGAGATAATTTAGGGGAATTGGTGTCTCAACAGTCATATTGCATCGCCTTGTAGGACCTTAAATAGCATTTGCCTATGTGAATTTCTTGCTCTGTTTTTTTTAATATGAATGCATTCAGCCTTGAGATTGCCTCTTATGTACCCTTTGAGATTAATGTTCTCACATAAAGCTTCACATGAAAGCTCAAAGTTGGACCTTTGTTCTCCGTCTGGATTCTTAAAACAGACAGGATAGTCTAGTGGACAATCTCAGCAGGGGGTGATGGAGCCAAAACATTTGGGAACTTAGTAGATCTTTCCATCAAGTGACTACACATTTTGGAATGCTTTCAATAAATCTGATGACCTTAGTCCATACCCTTATTAAGACAGGACAATCACAATTTTCTGGATGCCCTATCATCTCTATTGCATTCACCTGGCACATATTTTCCTCTTGATATTCATGTTTTCAACAAAACTCATGTTTTCTACAAAATCTGATTGAGTCATTGTTATTGGCATCAAATTCCCATCTCCATTCAACTGCTAGCTTTGAAGGTCATTTTTGCAAGTTCTTGAAGAGTACTTTCATCTGACCATGCAATACATTACTAGTGCCTCGTCCTAAATTCAGGACAGAAGTACTTAATTCAGTCTGCAGATTAAAATTGTCCTTTATTAGAAAACTTGAACATATCCGGACACGATTTGCAGGGGGAGCACAAAAAAAGTGGGAGACGTTAACACGTTTCATGCCATGCAACATATGAAAGATATTAGCGTCTCCTCTTTTTTTTTTTTGTGGACCCCACACTGCACATTGTGTGCGGATATGATATAATTTTTTGATAAATTAATATTCTGAATTCTTCTTTTTAACCACAACTCACTTTAGGACTGTAAATAAAAAATATGAAAAAGCACACCACACTTGTGCATTCTGTTGAGCTATCTAACAGAAACAGATATAATTGCTGTGGCAATGGGATTTTTTTCAGATAGCTTAATGTTGTAGTTTTTTGGAGTATAGAATAAATGTTTTCATACTTTATCAGTAGAATATACAGAAGTTCTCCCTCTACTGGTTTCTAACTTCATGTACATGGAAGCTCTCCCTCTAGTGGTTTTTAACTTCATGACATATTGTACAGATAATTATTGCAAATTATCTGTAGTCAAAATTGCCCAGGCCAATTGTCCAAAGCCCAGCAGAGTGTGTGCTAAAAAAAAATAATACATTCATATTCAATATCATTTTCCAATAATCCTATATTTTTGGATAAAATAGAAGAGTTGGAAAAATAGTTGTGGAAACTTTCAAATATTGGCTATTTTGGCTAAAATTATAAAATTCCTTCCAATTCTCCACGATTGCTGACATTATGAATTACAGTTGTAATCAAAATTATTCAACCCCATTGAAAATCAGATTTATTGTCAAAATTTACAGACTTTCAGCTGTTTGCAATAAGCAAATCAAACAAAAGCAATTAAGTGGTTTCCCCAAATTCAAGTGAAAATGCAATTTATAATTAATTCTTCAGTCTCAATAATTATTCAGTTATTCAAAATATTCAAAACACATGTTGTCTCAAGCATACCTGATGCAACCAATGACAAAGTCAGAGGAACATGGAAGGTCCTCAAGAATGAGCTCAGGGAACTAGGAAGTAAGCTAAAGAAAAGGACCTCCAAGGTAATATTTTCAGAAATATTACCTGTGCCACGTGCTACAGCAGAAAGGCAGCGGGAGATTAGAGAGGTCAATGCATGGCTGAAGTGTTGGTTCAGGAAGGAGGTTTGGGGTTTTTAGAGCACTGGGGCGATTTTGCGCTTGGGTACAACCTGTATAGTCTTGATGGATTGCACCTAAACGGAAGAGGGTCTGCTGTGCTGGGGGATAGGATGGCTAGAAGGCTGGAGGAGATTTTAAACTAGTAGTAGGGGGGAGGGTCAAAGCAATCTAGAAAATGTAGATAGGATAGAAAGGAGATGGGCCTTAGCTCAGAACAAAGGGGGTGGAGATGGGGGAGGGGAAAGCTCAGAACAGAGAAGGTATGTAATATTGATAATTCACAAAAAGTACAAATGACTTATGATAATTTTAACTGTATGCTTACTAATGCAAGGAGCCTATATAACAAAATGGGGGAACTAGAGGCAATAGCATACACTAAACAATATGATATAATAGGCATAACAGAAACATGGTGGGATGAGACACATGACTGGGCAGTTAACTTAAATGGGTACACGTTATTTAGGAAGGATAGGAAAAACAAGAAGGGTGGTATGTTTGTATGTCAACCATGAGTTAAAGTCAAATCTTAGGCATGTGGAGTGTGACGAGGAAAATGTGGAAGCTTTATGGGTAGATATCTGCTTGGGGCAAACAAAGGGAAATCAATTATTGGTTGTGATATGTTATAAACCACCTAATGTAAATATTAATGAGGAAGAACAGCTGTTAGAGCAAATTGGGAAAGCTGCAAATCTGGGTAACACGTTAATTATTGGAGATTTTAATTACCCGGACATGAATTGGGATAGAGGGACAAGTACTTCAGCAAGGGGAATCAGGTTTTTGAATGTGTTAAATTACACTTTTATGTCACAACTGGTACAAGCACCAACTAGAAAGGATGCTTGTCTGGATCTCGTTTTAACAAACAATGATGATCTTTTAACCAACATTCAAGTAGGGGAGCATTTGGGAAATAGTGATCACAATATGGTAAATTTTGAAATAAACTCAAAAAAGCAAAAGCACGTGGGGTATACTAAAACGTATAATTTTAATAAAGCCAATTTTAATAAGATTAGGGCATCTCTACAACATATCGACTGGCATTAACTCCTTAGTGATAAAAACACTGAGGATAAATGGAAACTATTCAAACAAATATTAGAAAGGTACATTTCACAGTATGTACCATTGGGTAATAAATATAAAAGAAACAAATTAAAACCAATGTGGCTTAGTAGAGAAATAAAACAAGAGATAAAAAAAATAAGAAAAGGGCATTTAAATCGGACAAATCAGAGGCATCCTAAATAAGATATAAGGAAGCCAAAAACGCTTGCAAAAAGGCAATTAAAGTGGCTAAACTAGAAAATGAGAAATTGATAGCCAAAGAATGCAAAACCAACCCCCAAATTTGTTTCAAGTACATCAATTCTAAAAAAAACAAAAAATGAAAGTGTAGATACACTGGAAACAGAGTTGGGTTTGTTAGCTAATTAAGACCGGGAAAAAGCAGAAATTTTAAATAACTATTTTTCTTCAGTATATATTAATGAGGATCCTAAGGCAAGTGATTTGCAAATGATTGCTGCAAAAAACTTGCAGATAACTTGTGTTTGGATAACTCGAGACAAGGTGCTACAGCTATTAAAGAAAATTAATGTAAATAAAGCTCCAGGGCCTGACGGTATTCATCCACAAGTACTTAAGGAGCTAAGTGGGGAAATAAGTGAACCTCTGTATTTAATTTTTCAAGATTCTTTTGTTTCAGGTATTGTACCGGAGGATTGGAGGAAGGCAGATGTTGTTCCTATATTTAAAAAGGGTTCAAAATCCTTGCCTGGAAATTATAGACCTGTGAGCTCAACATCTTTAACTGGGAAAATATTTGAAGGGCCATTAAGGGATAATATTCAGGAATTAATTGGGAAGAACTTTGTTATTAGCAATAATCAGCATGGTTTTATGAAACATAGGTCATGTCAAACTAACCTAATTGCATTCTACGAAGAAGTAAGCAGAAGTACAGATCAGGGTGTTGCATTGGATGTGATCTACTTGGATTTTGCCAAGGCATTTGATACGGATCCTCACAATAGGTTAGTCTTCAAACTAAAAGAAATTGGTCTAGATGAATATTCTTGTTCTTGGGTAGAACATTGGTAAATTTTCAGGCTGGACAAAAGTGGTAAGTGGTGTCCCTCAGGGTTCTGTTTTGGGACCGCTTCTATATAACATATTTATAAATGATCTTGAAATAGGCATTGAAAGCCATGTATCAGTGTTTGCAGATAACACAAAACTTTGTAAAGTAATAAAATGTAAGCAGGCTATTGTTTTGCTGCAGAGGGATTTGGATAGATTGGGGGACTGGGCACTAAAATGGCAGATGAAACTTAACGTAGAGAAATGCAAAGTTATGCACTTCGGGGTTAAGAATGCACAAGCAATTTACACCCTAAATGGTAGTGAACTAGGCATAACCACAAACGAGAAGGATTTGGGAATTGTTATAGACAACAAATTAGGCAGCAATATGCAATGTCAATCTGCAGTTGCTAAGGCCAGTAAGGTTTTGTCCTGTATAAATAGGGGCATAAATTCTTGGGATGAAAATATAATTTTGCCTCTTTATAAATCCCTGGTAAGACCACACCTTGAATATGCTGTGCAATTTTGGGCACCTGTTCTAAAGAAAGATATCATGGCACTATAAAAAATGCAGGGACAAGCTACAAAATTGATCAAAGGAATGGAGCATTTTAGTTATGAAGAAAGGTTAAAAAAATTAAATCTGTTTAGTTTGGAAAAACGGCGCCTGAGAGGGGAAATGATAACATTATACAAATATATTCGGGGGGCCAGTACAAACCTTTCTCTGGAAATCTATTCATAAACAGGGCTATACATAGGGCACGAGGTCACACATTTAGGCTGGAAGAAAGGAGATTTCATCTAAGGCAAAGAAAATGTTTTTTTACAGTAAGAGCAATAAGGATATGGAATTATCTGCCTGAAGAGGTGGTTTTGTCAGAGTCATTACAGATGTTTAAACTGCAATTGGATAAATACTTGCAAAAACATAACATACAGGGATATAATTTCTAATTAGTGGGGTAATAGCTGCTTGATCCAAGGAGACATCTGACTGCTATTTTGGGGTCAAGAAGGAATTTTTTCCTAGTTTGTGGCAAAATTGGAAGCGCTTCAGACTAGGTTTTTTGCCTTCTTTTGGATCAACAGCAAAAACATATGTGAGGAAGGCTGAACTTGATGGACGCAAGTCTCTTTTCAGCTATGTAACTATGTAACTAATCAAGCGGTTCATTAGTTGTACCAGTTGTGCTTGAGCTGGAACACTTGAAATACCTGAACTGGCTAGGTGTTCGTTGAGGGTCACATTTGACTTAATGTTAGAAATATAATAAGTCGAAAGAATGGTCCACGGCGTTAAGAGAAGAGATCACCACCAAAAGAGGAACAAGATACCAAAAAATAATCAAGGCATTGAATGTACCTAGAGACACCAGGATTCTGTTCTGTGGCGCGATGAAATAAAAATTGAACTTTTCGGCCCAATGGATTAATGGTATGTCTGGAGGAAGAAGAATTAAACATATGCTGAAAAGAACACTCTGCCTACAGTTAAGCATTGTCGTGGCTCGGTAATGCTATGGGGCTGTTTTGCATCCTCTGGCACTGGAAATCTGCAGCATATGAAAGGCAAGATGGAGTCATTGAAGTATCAGGAAATCCTAGGGAAAATGTTATATAATCTGCTGAAGCTGAAACCCGGGTGTCATTGGACCTTCCAACAAAACAATGATCTCAAGCATACCAAATTCCGCCGCTTGGTTGCAAAAGATGTCCTGGAAAATTCTACAGTGGCCATCACAGTCACCTGACTTGAAACACATAGAACATTTGTAATAGGATTTGAATTAGGAGGTTGCAGCACCCAAACCCAAGGACATTTCTTAACTGGAGTCCTAATATTACTCTGAGCAATGGGCTAAGATACCTCAGGAATGCTGCCAGAAGCTAGTGTATGGCTATGCATCAGGTCATAAAAGCAAAATGGTGCTCTACTAAGTACTAAAGATGCTTGTCCTGAAGGGGTTGAAAATTTTTGAGACAGAAGTCACTATAATTTACATTTTCAGTTAAATTTGAGGAAACCACTTGAAACATTTGTTGTGTTGAGCGATTTCAATTGCTTTTGCAATTGAAAGTCTGCAAATTTTGACTATGAATCTGATTTTCAATGGGGTTTGAATAATTTTGATTACAACTCTAATATTAATCAACAGATGGTAAACCAGCAATTATGCTGTAAAACCAATAAGTTTTACTTACCTTTCAGTCCTTGCCACAATGGCATCCACAATGTCGGTTCTGCCTCCTCAGCTGAGATCATCAAAGCTGATAATCTCAGTCACAAGGAGAGCACTAGGACACTAGCTAGCAGCATATATAACTTGATCTTACTTGGTTATAGCAAAGGAAGTGGCTCTAGTGGCTGTCTACCCTGCAAAGTAACATTTTCCATTCGAACAGAATGTTACTTCCCTTTTCTCCCTCCCAGTGTCTCCTTGGCAGAGATCATCGAAATAGATGAACTCAGCCAATCAAATGCTTTCCCGTTATATTTCTTTTTTTCAAGTTTTGGTAAAGCTGGCAGTATAGTGTTTGTAATCCTTTTTTTGCCAGTGATAGAACATTAATAGTAAATCATTCAAAAATATCCTAAATACAAGACCCACTGTCATCTTGAATACATGAAGACCTGTTAATATCTGATACAGTGAGATATTACTGTCACCTAGTCACCCAGGGGGCTCCAGCCTGGGGGGTGAAATATTTGGGTGACTGCACAGCTCTCCTCCTGCTGGTCACTGCATGTAGAGTGGACAAGAATACAGGTAGATGTATCTTTCCTGGTCTGATAGGAAGCTGAGAGCAATGAACAGCTTCCTGTCAGACCAGGTAGAGGATACATAACATTCTTCCCCGCTGTCTGCTTGGCCACACTACATGAAGGTACAAAGAGACACACATGGGGGCTGAGAGGGACAAAGAGACACACAGAGGGGCGGGGTTGCCAAAGAGACAAAGGGGCCGGGGTGCCTATAAGAGACACACAGAGGGGCTTGGGGACAAACAGATACACAGAGAGTCTGGGGGTCAAAGCGACACACAGGGAGCTGGGGGAGACAAAGAGATACACAGAGGGTCTGGGAGGACAAATAGGCATATAGAAGGTCTAGGGGGACCTAGTAGTTTCAAGCTTTATGCTTCCAATTTCTTCTTCAAATCTGTTTTTAAAACTCAAAGATGGCGATTCTTTTTTTTGGGGGGGTGGTAGTTTTGGGGGGGAGGGAGCATAATTGTATGTGCAAGTAGCTGGTCTTGCCTAGGTTGAAAGATAGTCTAGCAGCGGCTCTGAGTAAGGGACTCTATTACTTACCACCACACATGCATAGAGTACTTACCACGGAGACAATGTGAAAATCATGATCCAGTAACCCTCTTCTGTCAAAGTCTGCTTCCAAATATATGGGGAACACATAGGTAGATTGTCTGTTAAAAAGCAAGCAGTGGAAAGTGAGTACATATTAAAGAGTTTTTCCAACTAAAAGATAGTGTTTAATTATCCTTTGAGGTCTGGCTGAGGGGAGGGGCTGTGCCACCATTGGTCATATATCACCGGCTTGCTATGAGTCCTGATGACAAACACCAAATATGCACAGATTTAACATTAGCCATTCCCGAACTCTTATTCTTGGCTGGCTAATGATGCTGCTGAAAATGATGTTGACAACTCTTTCAGGGTTATTCGCTACAATGAGAATTCAAAGTGAATACAAAAGGAATTTCAAATGTAAGGTCAATATAGCTGCACTGGTAAAATTCTCTCTGTCTGCTATGCTTTCAGTTTGGGTGTTCTGGCCCTAAATTTTAAATTCTCTAAAGTTCACTTTGAAATCTGATTTTAGTAAATAACCCTGATAGTGTACACCATTTGAAAAGTAATCACTGCACATGCAGACTCCAAGCACCATGACTACTTCAAATCACTGAAGTGATCATTGTGTTTGGAGCAACCGTTTAATGTTAAGAATATTGCTTTAGCCATTAAATCTTAAAGAAGGAAAAAAACTAAGAAAACAAGTTTAGCTTAATGAAGCGGTTTTGGCATAGAAATCATGCCCCTGTAGTCTTACTGCTCAATTTGCTGCGATTAAGAAGTTAAATCACTTTGTTTATACAGCCCCAGTCACACCTCCTTTACGTAACTCACACAGCTCTTTCATTGGTTTAATAGATAACTGCCTAATTCATAGTCTTTGATTAGACCAATTATCTCACTAATATTCATCAGCAAGGGGAGTGGGAGGAAGGAGTTTAAAAAAAGTTGAGCTGATTGGGAAGCGGATGGGCTGCACAGAAGAAGGGGGAGGGGACAGCCAGGTTTCCCTTGCATGCTCAATATGTTTATTACCAGCATGCTGTGCACGCTGACAGCTGACTTAGTCATGTAGGGAATTGACACATTTGTTATTTCGGAACTGAGTTCTGTGCTGCCAGAGTCTTGTGTGTAACTGGCCCCTGGCAAACAAGTAAAAAAATCTTAGAATGTGCAGTGTTTCAAGCTGAAAATCTGCACGTACTGACTCCTACCACCATGACTACTTCAAAAAGTAGGTATGGTCATGGTGGTTGGAGTAAATGTTTAATTTATGACTTTCGGTAATTTATAGGTTCGAAAAAAGAATACTCACCTACTTGATGGGACGTCTTCGGATGTGCTCGATTGACTAGTGTCATTTGTTGATGCTGTCTCACTGCAATTTATTTTAATTAATGGGGAAAAAAGAGTGTTAAGGAAAAGTATTTCAAAATCTTTCAAATGACTGGACATTTACATGAGATTAACTAGGTTTTAGTGTCTAGAGTGTTGCTTTTATATCAGCAGTCACCAGCTCACACTCAAGTCCACAAAGTGCCAGTAGATATCCGAATGTACAACCTGCCTCTTAAAGGTCCCTGTGGGATCCTAATCCTCTGTCCATAAACCCTGTATGCTGATGCTCACATGCAATTGTCCCCTTGTCAGTGCTCCCCTAATTGCATCCTAGGCTTAATAAAGACTTATTATAAATAAAAGTGTTTATAAGTAACACTGTGATGAGTGAATACTAATATTTCATTCCACTTTGGGGTGTTGCAGAGTTATTACTACTAGGAATTATCAACATTCCTCTGGCTGTGGCTTAGCATGACTGAGAATGTTGGGAGTTGCACATATTGCATTAATAAGCACACACCTGTTGCCTGCAGAATCCTTGTGTGAGATCAGATTATCCTTAACTTTAACAAGACCATACTCTTCTTGATACCGAGAACAGGTCCTATAGTGTCGTCTCATATAATGATACTTGACCTGAAAAAAGAAAATGGATAAAGCTAAAGCAGTTTAGGTAGTAGCAGATGCAAATCAACAAACATATCCTAAATAAATATATTGATTGAGGTTTTATTACTAAGCAATGGATTAAAAAACTGTGGGGTTTCCGATGAAACCTTTTTACCGATTGGTTTTCTACTGTTAGCAAGTACTGTTTACTGTTAGTACTGTTAGCAACTGTTTACCAACTGCAATTTTTTTTTTTTTTTTTTACAAATTCTTTATTTTGGATGTGCAAGGATATACGTACAGACTTGGCAAAACCTATCAACAATATTGTGATAGGCATATCATACACTTGACATGACAAGGTAGTTGCACTTTTTTGTAAAAATAAGAGATAAATAAACAAGAGTAAAATGGGCAACAATCAACACATGATCGGGCAAGAAAAGTTGGCACAATTATGTACTTGGGCATTAAGGTCAGAGAGGTGTTGTTTATTATACACCTCAATGTTAGGCATAGCTTGTTAACATAAAGGCATTTATGATGTGTGTTATTGATAAGCACCACCCCATAACTCAGTAGAGCGTGTTCAAAAAGACATCTTTTCAAAACTTAAAAATAAAGCGTAATACGGCTTATCTGACATGGTATGCAAAACAGTGCCCAATGTAGAAAGAAAATAAATAGCAAAAGAAATTAGAACATGAGATCAACAAGTGTAACAAAACTAGTAGGACCACTGGAGTCTCGCAAGGTAAGCCCCGTTTTCCTCCAGACTCCGTGCCATGAAACCATTGTTGTAGACCCACAAACAGGCTCTGCTGCTATGCTGGACTCTGCTCTCTACCGCCACCGACTTTACTGGATGCAGAGGTAGCAGAGACCTGACATGAGTCTGGTTGATTACACTCTGCCAGCCCTAGACTCTGTTTGAGCCTGCATCCAGTGCCCAACTCAGGGCCTGCAACAGAGATACTTGGTAGGGTGGTTCGCCCAGGTTTGGGCTGCAGTGTAGGGAATGTCCCTTCAGTGCTCGATGCCCAGGAAGACGGCTGTGAGGACCGGACCTAATTGTCAGGAGACTTGCGCAGCCGATGTCCCTCTGCTGGTTTCTGATGCTGCTATAGATTCCAGGTATGGGTGCTGCAGCAAACATACACCACTGCTGTTAGAGTTGCCCATTGGCTTTCAGCTCTGCCATGCCCCTTACTGATCATGAGGTGGCAAAGAGCGGGAATCCAAGGGCTGGATAAGCTTGTTAAGTGAGTAGCATCGAAACCTCCAGTGGGGACCGGGATAATTCCCACCAGACCATAGGGTGGGGACACAGAACCGGAACAAGGCATCGGCGTTCCATCCCGCTACTCTCCCATGTAGGCCGTAGACATCAAAGTTTTGTAGAGCCCTCAGGGGTCTCAAAACTCAGAATCTTGGAGTCTGCAGTAGCGCCAACATCTGCCTGCACACATCGCAGTATTTCACGGCTTAAAAGATATAGGTGTGCCATAGATTTCAGCCAATAGGGCTAGGTTCTGTAGGAGTCAGCATGGCAGTCAGGCCCCGTTCCCACCAACTGCACAATTTCACCAGTAATGGCAGAGAGTTACCAGCTGCCACTGCTTAAAGCCAGTTGCTAGCTAGCAGCTGAGAGCTCCCTTTATTCTCCATTGGAACTGCTAGCAGTTACTAAGCAACAGGTGTCCAACCATGTCTCTACTGTTTTTAATGGCTGCCACTAACCCTCAAAACTTAAAGCTGGCTTCCTGCCTGGTAAAAAGTAGTTAATAAAAGCTAACTCTACTCACATCCTATAGATTAAGTACCCAAAAATCTGGACTTATCTCCATGATAAATTAAGGTTCTGTGCAGTTTATTTAATGAATTACCTGTCTCTCGCAGTATTTACAGCGGCCGTGATGCTTATGCATTTCAGCTTCTCTATCAAGGGCTCTTGTAGGTTTGAATCTCTCCTTCCTTTTAATATGTCCACGGCATAGAGGACAATGAATACCACTAGTTTTCATGGCTGTCAAAAAGCATTTTCTACAGAATCTAGTGAATAGAATGTACGTGTGTTAGCTAAATACTTACAAAATTACTATTTTATTTTTTTACAGTGAAATAATTTATTGAATTTTCAATAATACAAAAAATCAGCAAATATGAAGTGATGAACTTTAATGTAACAAAGTAAGATCATATCAGTAGTATGAAAAATCTCTAAAATCACGTTGTTCAAGGTCAAATTACTAGCAGACCGTAGACAATCTTTCCAGAGCATAAACAACTTGAAACCTTTAACACATATAAAGAATCAAACAATGTGTATATGTTTTACATAACAGAAGAAGCAGTTTTTGCAACAGTAGAGTCCAAAACAAAAACAAAAAAAAACAGAAAAAGAACTACAGAAAAAAAATTAAAAAAATTGCATTTGTGTATGGTAAACAAAATTACAAATTCCCATTAATTCTTTATATTTTACAACATAACCTTTATTGGTGAAAATGTTATATCATAACTACTTTCTATTATGATGTTTCTCCTGCCCCGCCACCCCCTTTTTATTTACTTATTTATTTTTTGGTATTATTATTGTTACATCCTATTTTTCTTATTGTTATCTGTACATTTTATTCATTGGCTATATTGTTTATAATGCATGATATAAAATTATTCTTATTTTTCTAAATTGTAAAAAAAGAGTTTGGCGAGAAAAAAACCTAAATAATATAAACAGACAAATATTCAAAATGATTAATTTCATCCAATCCTGATCTTTTACTTGTGTATGTAAAACAAAACATGCATTGTGCAATTTTTTGCCAGTGCACACTGGGCTATGACACACTTCCTGGGCACAATGGGTTTTCTGGAAAATGGAAATATATAATATGTAACGTAAAGTAGTGACAATAAACACATGACTATTCATTTTGTGCATTACCACACTTGCTATTTTCAGTGGGATCCTTGGCACACAAAGCCAAAAAGACAAAGCGACATACAGTCAGGTCCATAAATATTGGGACATCGACACAATTCTAATCTTTTTGGCTCTATACACCAACACAATGGGTTTGTGTATACTTTAAGTGACCAAAAGTAATGGGACAGATTAACAGTCATAAATCAAACTTTCACTTTTTAATATATGGTTGCAAATCCTTTGCAGTCAATTACAGCCTGAAGTCTGGAACGCATAGACATCACCAGACACTGGGTTTCATCCCTGGTGATGCTCTGCCAGGCATCTACTGCAACTGTCTTCCGTTCCTGCTTGTTCTTGGGGCATTTTCCCTTCAGTTTTGTCTTCATCAAGTGAAATGCATGCTCAATCGGATTCAGGTCTGGTGATTGACTTGGCCATTGCATAACATTCCACTTCTTTCCCTTAAAAAATTATTTGGTTGCTTTTGCAGCATGCTTCGGGTCATTGTCCATCTGCACTGTGAAGCGCCGTCCAATGAGTTCTGAAGCATTTGGCTGAATATGAGCAGATAATATTGCCCGAAACACTTCAGAATTCATCCTGCTGCTTTTGTCAGCAGTCACATCATAAATAAATACAAGAGAACCAGTTCCATTGTCAGCCATACATGCCCACGCCATGACACTACCACCACCATGCTTCACTGATGAGGTGGTATGCTTTGGATCATGATCAGTTCCTTTCCTTCTCCATACTCTTCTCTTCCTATCACTCTGGTACAAGTCAATCTTGGTCTCATCTGTCCACAGGATGTTGTTCCAGAACTGTGAAGACTTTTTTAGATGTTGTTTGGCAAACTTTACATCTTGTGGTGAACCCTCTGTTTTCACTCTGGTGAAGTCTTCTCTTGATTGTTGACTTTGACACACATACACCTACCTCCTGGAGAGTGTTCTTGATCTGGCCAACTGTTGTGAAGGGTGTTTTCTTCACCAGGGAAATAATTCTTCGGTCATCCACCACAGTTGTTTTCCGTGGTCTACCGGGTCTTTTGGTGTTGCTGAGCTCACCAGTGCGTTCTTTCTTTTTAAGGATGTTCCAAACTGTTGATTTGGCCACACTTAATGTTTTTGCTATCTCTCTGATGGGTTTGTTTTGTCTTTTCAGCCTAATGATTGCTTGATTCACTGATAGTGACAGCTCTTTGGATCTCAGATTGAGAGTTGACAGCAACAGATTCCAAATGCAAATAGCACACTTGAAATGAACTCTGGACCTTTTATCTGCTCCTTGTAAATGGGATAATGAGGGAATAACACACACCTGGCCATGGAACAGCTGAGCAGCCAATTGTCTCATTACTTTTGGTCCCTTGAAAAGTGGGAGGCAAACTGTTGTAATTCCTACACCGCTCACCTGATTTAGATGTAAATACCCCTAAATTAAAGCTGAAAGTCTGCAGTTAAAGCACATCTTGTTCATTTCATTTCAAATCCATTGTGGTGGTGTATAGAGCCAAAAAGATTAGAATTGTGTCGATGTCCCAATGTATGGACCTGACTGTATTTTAGGACAATTAGAACAAATACATAGTTTTGGATTGCTACACTTGCAGGCCACAATAGTTTAAGAATTTGGGAACTTTGGCAAACAATCGTCATGTTTTCTTATAGCTCTGAGGTGTAAGAGACTGTACTGAGCTTTACTCAAAGAAAGAAAGACAACCCATAAAATTACTGCCAGGAAAATTCCATGTGGTGTCTTTTTTTCTAATCAATCCATGTTGTGGAAGAAATTGACAGTGACACTTTGTGCAGATTTTAGACATCATGGAAAACCAACTATCTTTAAATTACAGCCAGTTTTTGCATGCTTTTTCTGCAATGTGTACGTTTTCTTTAAATCAGGCTGCAAGGTTGTACACTTAACTAAGGAGATTATGCATATGGACAGTGTGGATCATTCAGAAATGAAGGAATATAAAACCACCATTCAATATAATGAGCATTGCAATAAGTGCAATGTCTGTCAGCAAGTAGAATACTCTAAGACCCATAGTGTAGACTGACATGGATCTGTGGTATTGTCCAGGGCCGTCTTTAATTTTGATTGGACCCTGGGCAAGCATTTACTTGGGCCCCCTGACCATATATAGATACACACAAATACACTACCTGACACACATGCAGATACACACTGACCGCATGTAGATACACACAAGAACATACAGATACACACAGACTACATATAGATACACTGACACACACATAGACATACACTCAGATATAAACACTGACATACATGCAGATACAAAGGTACACCCATTGACTACATATAGATACACACACACACTGACACACATCCAGACACACAGATACACAACCTAAAACACATGCAGATATACAGATACAAACACTGACACATACAGATACACACACAAACGGAAAACATACAGATACAGAGACACATTCTGACAGACGTACAGACACAGACAGCCATACTGAAACACACATACACAAAGACATACTGAACCACACAGACACTGACATACAGATACACTGACAGACATACTGGCACATATACACACAGACAGACGGACATACTGAAACACACATACACACAGACATTGACAGACATATTGACAAACACAGACATAAAGAACCACATGGACACTGACAGACTCACACAGACATACTGACAGACATAGAGACATTCTGGCACACATACACACAGACAGACATACTGAAACACACATACACACAGACACTGACAGACATACACACGTACAGACATTTTGACACGCACAGACAGCCATACTGAAACACACATACACAAATACATACTGAACCACACAGACACTGACAGACACACACACACACAGATTTTCTGGCACACTGACAGACATACTGGCACACATACACACAGACAGACAGACATACTGAAACACACATACACACAGACACTGAAAGACAAACACACATACAGACATTTTGACACACACAGACAGCCATACTGAAACACACATACACACATACATACATACTGAACCACACAGACATTGACAGACTCACACACATACAGACATTTTGACAGACAGACATACTGAAACACACATACACACAGACACTGACAGACAAACACACATACAGACATTTTGACACACACAGACAGCCATACTGAAACACACATACACACATACATACATACTGAACCACACAGACATTGACAGACTCACACACACACACAGACATACTGACACACTGACAGACATACACACATACACTGACAGACATGCACACACACAGACATACTGACACACTGACAGACATACACACATATACAGACATACTGAAACACACATAGACATACTGAACCAAACAGACACTGACAGACTCTCACACACACAGACATACAGATACACTGACAGACATACTGACACATTGACAGACATACACACATATACAGACATACTGAAACACATACAGACATACTGAACCACACAGACACTGACAGACTCTCACACACACAGACATACAGATACACTGACAGACATACTGGCACACTAACAGACATACACACATACTGACACACTCATGCAAAATTTGATAACCACCCTCCAGTTTCTTACCTTTTTCTGGAGGGTGGCTTCCCTGGGGTTCAGTGGGCTGGCTGGGGTGACTGGGAGTTAAGCTCTCCCGGCCTGGCCCCCTCCGGAACAGCTGGTCCTCCTTCCTCCCACGCGGCTCCTGTTTCTGTGGGAGGAAGTGACGCACAGCTGTCACTTCCTCCCAGTGCTGCCGAAAAGCAAGGGCCTGGTCGCGCTGTTAAAGCGCCACAGCGCCTGACCGGGCCCCGGCTGACACAGGCCCACTGGGTGGCCCTAAGTGCATGGGCCACCCAATGGGCCCCCATAGTTTGCAGGCAGAGGGCAAACAGGGCAGTTACCTCGGGCCCCCCAGCAGGGACAGGGCCCCGGGGCAGCTGCCCTGTTTGCCCCGCGTTAAAGACGGCTCTAGTATTGTCATAGCATGTGAGCCTTGTTTAAATCCCATAGCCCATCTAAATATCAACAGCACCCCTTGATTTAAATACATAATTAATTCCTATATATCTTATATTATGCCAGAGGACAATTTTACCCAGGGAAGATTGATGCAACAGTTTCCAGTCTACTATTGCCATTAAAAGGACACTATAGGCACCCAGACCATTTTAGCTCATTGAAGTGGTCTGGGTGCAGTGTTCCTAATGTACTTAGTGCAACAATGTTAAACATTGCAGTTCCAGAGAAACTGCAATGTTTACATTGCAGCATTAAATCTGCATGCAGCCACTGGTGCTGCTTCCTGCATCACTCTGCATGAGGACATCCAGCGTCAGATTATTAATAAGAAAGATTCAAAGCTTTCCTATGTGGAGGGCTAATGCGTGCACGGTAGTTGCTGCTCATGCCCATTGCCACCCTTTTGTCACGGGACGTCATAGGAGGAGGAGCCATAACCCAGCATCATAGGACATCGAAACTGGGATAAGGTAAGAAAATAAAGGGTTTTTAATCCTTTATTTAAAGGGGAGGGGGGCGTGAGCCAGGGGGAGGTAATGCGCGCGATAGTGCCAGGATTACAGCTTTGTATTCCTGACACTATAGTATCCCTTTAAAGCAGCTGACCAATCTGCAACATTTTTCTGCACTGAATTTTGTATGCTCCTTCTAAAATCTTTATCTCCCAATCATACTTGTGAGAGAGCAGATTTAAAAAAAGTGAATGATTTTTCAAAGTATGGAAAGCCATACATATAGAACCATTTCACATATGATTATACGCAATTCTGGTAACCCGGCCCAGTAAATCCTTTCTACGGCCAAGGGTCGTCAAACTGTGAGAAATATTATATAATACTGTAAATATATAGTGCTAGTTCTTGGACTCACACATGCTCACATAGTAAGGTCCTTATAGGTGTCTGGAGAACTTCATGACACACGGGGCATAAGAAAAAATCATCCAGATCAATCACAAGTGAGGAAGATTCTTCAGCCATAGCCAAACTGTTGTGGTTTAATGGTTCCCTTCTAATATGGTGCTTAGTGATTCACTCCTGAAAGAACAAGTGGGAATGTTTTGCAATGGATGATAACATAGTGACCAAAGATCTCAGATTAATTGTAATGTTATACTCACTCAAGTTATCTGTATATTGATATAAATGCCTCGCCAGCTAGCTGAGGTTGCCAACTTTACCTTAAAATGTTTTTAGAAGAAATATTTTATATAATAATATCAGCATTTATAATTTATTGTGATCTTGCCTTATATTTGACCGGGCCATACTCTCTAAATGTATCTTAACTTGTTTTTATTTTAAACTCTTATCTCCCGTTTGCTTTATTTCAACTACACTTGCATCACGACTACAATGTGCTTGCATAACAAGATTATGTGTGAGAAAAAGGCAAAAAGCAAAAGACCAACGTTACAATCCAACGCCCAATTTTTGAAGTCACTACAAATGTTTTTGAATCCTACTTATAATCAGGTGAATGGGAATAATCATTTTATATGAAGAAATATACAAAGGAATAACATATACATACGAACTTGTACTGTTTTTTTCATGCCTGTTTTGTTGATTTTTACGTTTTTTACATATGGGCCTATAAGTTAGATAGTTGGTAGTGCCAAATCCAAACCTCTTTCTACACGTTATCAATATATAATTTGTATCAAAAAGTTTCCTCTCATAATATCATATATAATAAGACAACATATGTATATAAAAGTTCAATATATCAGTCATAATTAAGTCGAATGATTGTTAATTATATGTGTTTTTCTACATAGAACACCTGACAACAAGCTATGGAAATCAACATTTTCTGAACATTTTTAATATACATACTGTGTTTGATAGTGATTGTCCAGTACACAGAGAATGGTATAGATATTTGGAAGTAAAATATCCGTTCCAAAACAAATTCATCTCCATAGGACTGTGGCAAACAGCAGCCTCTCATACCTCCTGTGCCACTGCCAGAGATAGTGTAGAGAGGGGATTTAAAGGACTATGACATCATGGTTAATGCTACAGATGATATTGTTAATGAACAAGTGTACAAACCACATGATCTAGATTGATTTTCTAATTAAATGGCATATATCCTATGTATTCATCCTGCATTATATTCAGCTTGGGAATTCTTTTATGTGTGCAAATGATAAAACAGATCACTTTGAACCAATGGTGGCTCGTCCATAGGGGCAGTCTGGACAGCTCCCCTGCACTTTTTATTTTAATAAAAATATAACAATAAAATAAACTATACATTACTGGATTTTTCTCTGGACGGTAAAAAAAAAAAAAAAAAAAGAGCCAACATACATCTTTGAAATAAGTGTATTTTTGAAAAGAAATGTGTCACATCTTTCTCTTGAATGATTAGTACTGCAGACTCCCCTACTTTCCTTTTCTGGAAGTTCTCTGTACCTGTTGGGATGTTGGGAAACTAAAAAAAGCATGTCCACATTTTTGGTTGTTTTTGAAAAAAAAATTAAAAAATAAATAAATAATCCCACAATCTGCAAAGCATTTGCTGGATGCTAAAAAATGCTAAACAAAATGCTTTCTTTCCATGGTTGGCTGTCTGGCAGTCACCTAGACCCACAATGCTCCATTTCGGGATGCAGATTGGACTGTCTACTTCAAAAGAAAAGTTATAAATTCAAATTTAGAGGTCACTCCAGGTACCAACACAAGACCTGAATAATTTAAAGGCTACGGTTCACTTATTTTTTTGTATTTTTTTTCAGGTTTATTTAATTTTTCATATAATAATATTACATATATAATATAATTAATACTCTCCAAGTTCCCACTCAAGTATTATTCCATTATTCTGAGGGGCTAACTAGGTCTGCTTATACACCTGCTGTTTTTATTTCCTCTCCTTTTTATTATGCTTTAAGTAAAAATCTTCATATAGCTTCAGAGAAATTTCTATAAGTAAAATTTATGTCCTTTCTCTATAGAACAATGGGCAATCTTGGTGTTCAGAATGGTAATACAAAGTGAGGCTTGCCTCCTAACAGTCAGCAGGACATCACTTTTAATGTGCCTTTGTGGACTGTAAGGGAGAACCACTGTCCCTTGTAGTCCTGTCAGCTCCTATGCTTGTTAGTAGTGCTGCAGGAACAGTTATAGTGTAAAACTCAGTGCTATCCCAGCTCCTCCAGGGTCTGTTTGTGAGGCTGCACAGGAAGTGGAAAGGATCAGGTCTCATCTGCCCACTAACAGCCTCTCACACAGGAAGTGCCTTGCAGAAACACAGGGACTGCACTGAGTGATGCACACTGTATAACAGCCCCTGCAGCTCTACTATCAATCATATGAGGCTGCCTGTATTACAGAAGACATAGGAGGGTAAGCATTTTGTAAATTTCCCATAAAGCTCCACATGCTCTAGGCCATGGGTCGTCAACCTGGTCCCTACCGCCCACTAGTGGGCGTTTTAGGATTCCAGGTGGGCGGTAGGGATTTCTGAGGCTAAATCCTCTTTTTAAGAGGATTTCTCCTTTTGGGCGGGCGCGAGCGGCTCTGCATGCGCAAGTCTTCAGTGACCGGCAGGAGGAAGCGCTCCCTCCTGCCAGGCCACCTTCTGGACCCCCGGCATGGCAGCGTTCTAATCAGTCGCGGCGAGGGAGCTCTAACCTCTCTGCTCTGCTCCCTCGCGCGATGTTTGCTGATGCCGCGGGAGCCGGAATATGATGTCATATTCCGGCTCCCGGCATCCGTAGACAGTCCGCGAGGGAGCAGAGCAGAGAGGTTAGAGCTCCCTCGCTGCGTCTGATTAGCCGCCCGCCTAAGTGAAGCCCCACTGGACCCCAGGGACAGATCCACACCAGCTCTCCAGGTAGGGAGGCTGGGTGGATATTTAATATTAATAATTTGTGTGTACATGTGTTTGTCTCTAAGTGTATGTGTGTGTGTCTGTAAGTGTATGTGTGTGTGTCTGTAAGTGTATGTGTGTGTGTCTGTAAGTGTATGTGTGTGTCTGTAAGTGTATGTGTGTGTCTGTGTCTGTAAGTGTATGTGTCTGTCTGTAAGTGTATGTGTCTGTCTGTAAGTGTATGTGTCTGTCTGTAAGTGTATGTGTCTGTCTGTAAGTGTATGTGTGTGTGTCAGTAAGTGTGTGTGTGTCTGTGGGTCTGTCTGTGCATGTGTGAGTGTCTGTAAGTGCATGTGTGAGTATGTGTATATTTGTGTGTATGTGTTTCAATGTGAGTGTGTGTGTGTGTGTGTATGTGTTTGCCTGTGAGCAGAGTACTTGTAGAATAGAAGAAAGAAGGTGCAGAGTACTTGTAGAATAGGAGAAAGAAGGAGTAGAGTACTTCTAGTATAGGGGAAAGAAGGAGTAGAGTACTTCTAGTATAGGGGAAAGAAGGAGTAGAGTACTTCTAGTATAGGGGAAAGAAGGAGTAGAGTACTTCTAGTATAGAGGAAAGAAGGAGTAGAGTACTTGTAAAAAAGGAGAAGGAAAGAAAAGGAAAAGGAGAGAATTGTTGTTGACTAATAATAGTAAGTGGGCTACCTAGCTCAGCCTTCCTACTGGGCATTGCTATAAGGAAGGTTAAAAAATAGAAAAAAAGGGGAAAAAGGTGGGAAGGGGAATTGAGGAGGGAGAGGAGGGGAGCTGACGCACAGATGAGAAATCATTTTATGAGCAAACAAAGAAGTCTTCCGATTATCACTGAAAGAGGAGACCTTCGTTTGTTCCTTATGAAAATCGAACCAGATATCAAATATTTAGTCTCGCAGCATCAACCTCAAGGATCTCATTAATCACTAGTAAAGGTAAGTTCAATTTACTTTATTGCTTCCTCATTAAACTTTATAAAGTTAAAAACATTATAAACATGCATAAAGTAGAAATAAAAAGATAAATGTACGTTCATTTATGTATTTTTTAAAACACCCTCCTTTCTAAAAAATATTCCGCGCTTGCGCGAAAACTGGTGGGCGGTAAGGAAATTTTTCCATCAAGAAAGATGCATTAGTGGGCGGTAAGTGGAAAAAGGTTGACTACCACTGCTCTAGGCAAATATTTTCCCTAACACTAAACCAAACCTTTACCTCAATTTAACCTTTCTTAAACTCTAAACACCCCATGTACCCCAATACGAAATTTAATTTAACCCTAAGCCTAAACTCAAAAGTGATCAACACTGCCTATACCTAAATAGTAAATAGAAATACTATAGCGTTATCATTACAAACCTGTATTCCTAATGTTACAAAGGCCCTCTACCTACCTCTTCATATGTTCCTTCCCTTTTTTTTAGTAAAAATGAAAATAAAGTTGTACTTATCTTTTTCCAGCAGTGAGGCTCCCTTTGATGTTATTCACTTTTCTGTCTCCCGCAAGGTCACGAAGGAGGCATGGTTACCCTAACTACTGCTAACATTATTGTAACCCTCCATACATTTACAAAACTCTTGGATCCAATGTTACCAGCTGAAATACACACATTGTGTGTAATAAACTCATTTAACTCACTTTATCTTCTGTTTATTTTTGAGGGGAAATCAGGGGCATCTTAGAATTCTGTGCACAGGCAACGGACATGTTAATCTGACTCTGAGTGTAATAAATCATTGTATGTGGACTACAACTGTAAATATGCAGCAAAAAATTCAGTCATGTATGAAATGACACAATTCTAACAGGATTATTCACTATACTCAAAATTTTCATGAATTAAAGCTAATTGGGATAACTGGGGTGAACAGGCAAAATTCACTTTAAATTCCCATCAAATCACACTTTATTGAACATGCTTGAGATTGAGCACGAAAAGTAAAAAAATGGGATTCATATATTACCAGTCCTTAGAAAGACTATAGATAAAACTCCAAGGACAATAAAAGAGAGGATGAATAATCTAAGAACTAGCAGGGGAAGAGAATAACCAAGAGGTAGCAAGCAAAACCATATGCCAGGACACCCAAGATAAAAGGAAAGTGATAGACAATAGATTACAATATACAATACATAGTGCTTTCAAAAGCAAAAACCACATGACCAATCTGGCATTAGGGCAGGGTTGTCAAACATGCAGCCCCCCAGATGTTGCTGAACTACAACTCCCATGATTCTTTCAATGAAACAGATAGCCAGGGAATCATGGGAGTTGTAGTTCAGCAACAGCTGGGGGGCCGCATGTTTGACAACCCTGCATTAGGGTATAGCTGGGCACAATGTAGGACGTGATATAGCAGGTGGAGAAGAAGGAAACCAGCATTAGAAAGATGATGATGAAAAACCACTCAGATGCACGTGATATTAAACTTGGTAAGGATTACCAACTCTGTCACCAGCAAAATAACCACAGAATATGGCGCTGCTTCTTCTATATTTGTTGGCTTGACTGTAAGCACTCCATATGCAGTATTTGTGCTCATCTTCTGGTATTTGCTTGATACTTGGACACAAAGATTTCAAAGCTGGATGAAATCAAAGGTTCGGAGGAGCAGAGGCACTTGGGAGAATCAGGTAAGTCAAACCATTGGAAACACTTTTACTATTTATAATAGTTAAGAGAGTCATAGGACTCCTGGCAATATAATCGGGAAAGTGAGCTTGATTGCATTTTCAAGGTGGTCTTGTGCACAGCTCTGGTCTTTTTTTAAAGCTGCAGCACCTTTAAAAGGCTTTTTCCATCCAAAAAAACATTGCCCTAAAAAAAAGATTTTTTTTTTTTTTAAACAGAATAACCCTTCCTGTCTCCCTCAAAACTGTAAAGAAAAAAAAAAAAGAATAGAGCTAAAACTTACCTGCGTTTCAGTGCTGAGGCTAAGTTCTCCTGGCAACCTGATCCTTCTTTGCGGACATCACTCCGCCTCATTTAATGGGGAGGGATATAAGGGACGACAGGATGAGGGGAGTAGTTGGGTTACAAGGACGGCGGGGTTAGCTGTACCAGCATTGGTCATCTTCCCCAGCATCCTGTGTGTCCCGACGACACACATCCAATAAGCACTTAAGTGACACTAGCCATCTGGTCATGGTGCTTGAAGTAACCCTTTAATATTTTGAGTGACTGGGAAGAATGCAATGCTTTACTTGCATAATTAATACATCCTATTGAGGAGCAGACTCACTCTCCAAATATCCAGTCTGTGATATATTTGACCCAGAGAAAATGTTAAGAGCTAGCTGCTAAAGTGAGAATTCAAAATGGATTTCAAATTTAAGGTAAGTATAGCCAAAATTAAAACCTCTTCAAGTCAACTATGCTTTCAGTTGGGCTACTCTGGCATTAAATTTGAAATTAACTTTAAATTCTCACTTAAGTAAATAGCCCTATTTGTCTGTTAGCATGTATTTTTGACGTTGGTTACTTTACAGACATTATTTAAAATTCAGTAATCTAATCTGAATGGTTAATGTGGTGACATCTTTAATTGAGGTAGCAGAGTTTAAATATTTCAGGTCAGGAATTCTCAACCTTATTAGACATGGACAAATACACTATACCCCCTATAAACACACTACTATTGCCATTACTTTGAGTGACATACAGGAATTAGGATTTGCAAGGAACATTTAACAAAAAACATTACTTAGGATTCTTTATGATCTGGTACGGGAGGAGGTCCATGGGAAGGGTGGCACCTTGAGTTACCATGCTAGCCAACTTGTCCAAACTACACAAGTTGGGAAAATTGATGAATTTCTTGAATTTAGCTACTTTGGCATATGTCTTACAAGCTGCATTTTCAATTCACCTTAGTTCACTGGTTTATTCAACAGCTCTGAAATATAGTGAACTGAACATGGAATTTAAACATTCTGATAAAAAAGTAAATGAGTTGGAGATTTTTTTAAATCAACAATTTTTGACTATATTTTGGAATTTGGTTTTCTTTTCACTAAAATTCAATATTTAATGAATAAACATGTGTGTGTCCAAAGTGGGTTCTGATGTTGCTGGCCAAATGAAGTACTTTCACAGAGATTAACTTGAGACACAATATTTAATATGAACTGTCGTTTAATGTTTTCACTGTTTAAAGCAAATGAATAAAGACATAGTCACAAAACAAAATGAGGCATAAATACGATAAGATAAAAAAAAATCTTTTATTTCATCTTTCAGAACATATTTATCTTCAGAATTTTCAGTTGTAAGAAAGTGTAAAAACAAAGAGTAAGAAACGAACAGAAAAAAAATATTAAGAAAAGTTTTGAAATTCAGTTATGAAAAATATTGTGAAAAGGAACATTGGCAAAAATGTTTTATCAACAGACAGAAAAAAAATACATGTACATATTTACATTTTGCAATAAACCAGTGAAATCATTTTGAAGCAAATTGTTCTTTTTGCTCAGCTCTGAGCAATCTTTGAGTCATTCATGAAATACTGTCAGAGTAATTTATTTAAGTTAGCATTGTGAGGAATTAATAGTGAATTTCAAATGCAGAAAAATAATCACTCACGCTACTAGGATACTTATTGCCACTACCAGAATAATTTATGAGTACAGTACTTTAATAGCCAACATGGACATATTGTTTCTTTTCTGTTTTCTTGCAGAATGTTATATCAGTGTAATATTTAATGAACAAGGTCCTGTTCAAATAACAAAAATATATTAAAACATTTTAAGGCAAAGTCCCTACTTCCTTGTTAGTAACAACAATTCTTGTCTTCTGCCAACTAATTCAGTCTAAAAAAAGAGATAAAAATTCTCTATATATAATGCTTAACTTATACCTGAAGATGGGTAAGAACTGGAGGCGCCAGGGAAATCAAATAAACATCAAACCACTTACACAGTAGTTTCATTACTTATTCTGGGACTATGCCAGGGGAATCCTGGCAATCTAATTACAAAAGCGACCTGTAGTGGCTATGGTGTTTAACCCCTTAAGGACACATGACGTGTGACATGTCATGATTACCTTTTATTCCAGAAGTTTGGTCCTTAAGGGGTTAAAGTGCCTCTTTAACTAAGACAGACAACCCAAGCATAGCTTAACTTTCTTTAAATCATATTTAGAATTTTGAGTGAGAGGGAAGAGTGCAACACTTTGCTTAACAAAATCCATAGATCCTCTCAAAGTCACACATATGTAAATAATACAGTAATACCGGGAGGTCGAATCTTAGTGCTTAAAGGGAAACTATCACATCCCAAGGTTTTAATATAATGTTTATCTATCTCCTATACTTACACCAATGTATTTACCTGAATCCTGGAACTGATTAGCTCCATCTTGGCTCCCTGTGAATCATTAGTATGAGCTTTGCTATATGCACATGTTGGGTAGCATAGAGAGAGCACAGTGTGAGGTGGAGAAACAGAAATATTGCTTCTGTTCTCTTCTTCAAATGCAATATGTGCCCTGGCTGTGACAGTATTGAAATGGATTGTGATTTCAATTGCAATTGATAAAGTGCTAACATTTAATGTTTAATAAGAGATCATAACATTGGAAAATAAATCTCTATAAACTATGGACACTATAGGTGATTTTCAATCTTTTTTTCCTATTGTGTAATTTGCAGAGAAGTGACAATTCCCCTTTAAAATGATTATTAAAGTGCAGAGTTCATATGAAAGGGACACTGTAACTGCTTCATATCATTAATGTGGTTGGTTACAGTGTCTGGAGTAACCCCGACGCCATCCTACCATTCAGAGTAAAACCATTTTTAATGTTAAACAACTCACTCTGTGCTGTGTGGGCCAACGAGGAAGCATTAGTCTGAACAGCAATGATTGGCTGAGAGTGGCAACTGACCGCAACCAGCCTATCGCTGCACCAATTGCAGGTATGAAACATTTTGGCTACAAGGCTACAAGGAAGTGTGCAATCTCTGCCTCAGCCACACATCCAGTGGAGGCCGGCCTGTCTGGGCAGGTATCCTAATCTAGTGTTAAACTGCTTTAAAACACTAACACTGAATGGAGGGACTGTCCCACTATAGTGAATAACCCTAAGAGAGTGTATTCAAGTAACACGTACTCATCCTTAAACACCACAAATTACCTCCCAGCAGATCAGACTCATCTATTCAGATCACTAAATATTTGGATTTATCTGTAAAATCACTGCGGAGAATTGACAAGGGAACTGTTTATTTTTCAGGAGATTATTGTCAGTATTTCAGCTTGATTACTTTGGAATTAAATGTGTAATTCTCTTGTGAATTGTTCACAATAATTGGTTTACTGAATACATCCAAATATGTACAAGTGCAACTGTATTTTGCCTAAAGGTGAAAGGGTTCATGCAGTACCAGACTGTATCTATGAACCCATAAGAAGATAAACTGAAGGTTGGCATAAATATAGGGACCTGTTGGCATTTATTGTATCGATTGCCTACGTGGATTGAATCAGTCTGATGATGAGAGCCTTTTTAAGACCTTTGCTGGCACTAACTAAAGTATAAGCTAACTGGTTTATGCTTGGTCCTAGTTTTAGGATTATAGCAAGCAAGCATCACCTCTACAGCCTTATGTAGTGGTTATGGTGCCAAGGTCCCATTGCCTGGGTCCCCACATGGCTCCAATGCTCCTGGTGGTTTGTTATTGCAATTCTAGCTTTGGCTTGGTGATTGTAAAAAAAAATTAAATACAAGCAGCGTAATGCCACTCTATGGTCTCTGTTATTAGAAATGGATAAGAAATAGGCTCTGGGTTACCCCTTCATGTGCCTAATCTCCTTTTTTCAGCTTTACCTGACACTTTTAATTAAATGTTAATTCAGAGTTAAATGAATTGTATACATCATAAATTGAATATAAATTACATAGTATGATAGGTATAAATAATAAGTAACTGTGACAAAACTAAGCGTTAATAAAACATATAAAGATAATTCAGAAATAGTATTGAAAACAACCATGCTTGCACATTCTAAACAAAACTATTTAGACAGAGACCATAATTATATACTAAATTATGAAATACATCACCTATATATTACTGAAATCAAGTGATTGAGATCCATCCGCTGTTAATATTTTATTTACCTATTCACTTGCAGTGATGCAATAAAACTGCATCAGATGTTACACTAATTAAGATTAAATTGATTAGAAATTATGTTAATTAAAAGAAGCACCTGCAAAACCTAATACAATAAAACCATGAGATGGGTGTAGGGATGAGTAAATGCTTTATTATAAAAACACCATCCAACTAGCTTTAGCTAATGTTTATCATTCATTAGTTTAAAACAAATATCGTTGACGTGTGTGTTTTCACAATGTAAAATAACGTCAGTGAAATTCCAACACAGTCAATATGTCTATTTCAAAAGGATTTTAAATTATAAAATACTCTTTTTGCAAGAGGGGGTGACAGTGCCATTTTAAAGGGACACTATATTCACCAAAACCACAACAGCTTAATTTAGTGATTCTGGGGTCTCTAGCATGTCCCTGCAGCTAGAGACAAGGCAGTGTTTACATTGCTGCCTAGTAACACCTTTAGTGGCAGTCACTCAGACGGCTGCCAGAGGTGCAGTGCTGCACAGTGTACGTTCAATGTCTGCATGGAGACTCTAAACGCTCCCCATAGATATGCATTGATTTAATTACTGGTGCAGTGTGTTGCTTTGCTGCGCATGCGCAATAGCCTCCCAATGCTTTCCTATGTGAAGGCATTGCATAGGCTGAGATCATCAAGACTGATGATTTCAACCATGGAGGCGGGGAAAGCTACAGCAATGCAGAAAAGGTACGTTTAAATACCATTTTACGTCACATAGAAGGGGTTCAGCCATCTAAACAGCAACTCCAGCACTATAGTGTTAGGAATACATGTTTGTTTTCCTAACACTATAAGTGTTCCTTTAAGGCCAGAGTACCCAAACTGAAAGCAAGGCTGACAGAGAATTTTCCAGATCGGCTATTTTGACCTTAAATTTGGAATTCACTTTGATTTTTCACTTTAGTAAAGAAATCTGTGAGTGGCCATAGCTTCCTGATCCTGATAATTAACTTCAAAACTGTAGAATTTTTAGAGGATATGCTAAGAACCATTAACGAGGAAGCAACTGTTAAATGAAAATGTGTGAAAAACAATGGTCAGTTAGACAGGACAAACTACAAGGTTAGGCAACCTTTGGCACTCGAGATGTTGTGGGCCACATCTCTGCTGATGATCTCCCAGCATTATGACTGTAGGAGCATTTTGGTAGATGTAGTCCACAACATCTGGAGTGCCGAAAGTTGCCTAACCTTGAACTTCAACATTCCAATCCCCTTAATAAAACTAAACTATCCCCTTTTAACCATAACACTACAAATTAAGGATTATTCACTAAATACCAAATTACAGTGATTTAAAAAACTGAACTGCAACATTTAGGCAAAAATCCCTGATTTAATCTGAACTCAACTATTGTCACAGCGTGTCCATTTTAGCTCAAGTATTAGAATTCAGTTTTGCTACAATTTAGCTTTCATTTTGCTACAATTTACAACTTGTAGTGTTCAATCACTACGGAATTCTAAACTGTTAATGTTTAGACATGGCGTTAGGTTGGTTGGATGTGCATAGCAAAGGTAAAATTCCAACCTCAACCAAATCACCACTTAACATATTTTTTATAAGACAAAATGTATAAAAAATGTAAGCAATGCTTATATCTACTTCTGAAACCATACAAATGTGTGTATTTATGAATAAACATGGATTCCATAAAAATATTTGAAATATCTCCTTCTTCTTTTGTAAGCCACAATGCTTACACTTCAATTCTACTAATTAAATAAGCCATATTGCTGCTACAGCTACTCAACAGAATTATAATGCATTATAAAATCCATCTATGTTGTCTTTAAAATATTTCAATGTCTCCTTTAAAAAAAATAGCATCAAGCTGAGCTAGACTTGAAAGACTTGCTAGGGAAACGTTTACAGCCAGATAAAAGACAATACAACAGTGAAATATTTGTACATAAATCCTGCTAGACTACTCTAATACCTTAACAGCTCAGAAAAATAATTTCATGTCAGGGATAAAGGCCAGACCAGGCCAACTTGATCGCCAGTGACCTTTGACTTTTCCAACCAAGTCATGTTACTGATTCAATACAGAAGTTCCTGTGTCAATGATCATACTATAGGGCATTAATAGAAGAATGAACATTAACTTCATACACTGTCTTTGGCGGGAGTTAGAAAAATTACAATAATTCGTACCATCTTCCTTTCCCTTTCTTAAATCACGGTTCTTCCATTCAATTTTGCCCCTGGAAAGCTGGCCTCTGTTACGGCTCCTAAGGGCTTGCTCATATTTCTACTGACCTCACTCATCTGCAAGAAACAACATGCAGAGATTTCTACATAATCACCACCATTGTAAAGCAGATTCATGACAGACCATTCGTCAAAAAAAGAACAAACAGTGCAACTGCTTTTTTCTAGATTTTCCCAGAATTTAGTGATGCTAAAGGGGTGTTTAACAGTTTTTTAAGCTGTTATTAAGAAAATTCTGTTCACCAAATATATTCCAGCAATGCATAATTCTTAGGCATGGATACTAGAAAGATCATAATTTCAGTAAATTTTCACAATGCAAACCAATCATAAATAGAGATTAGATGCTTGCAGAACAATATTTCACATTTCCTTTGTGTTGTAAATATGCATTTTAAAAGACATACAAACACAAACGTTTATATATGCCTGCATATGTAAACATGCGTGCATATTTATATATGTATGTGTGTAAATTAATGTGGTAATTATTTTCTCCAGCAATCCCAGAGTAAAAGGCCTTATTAGTGTGCAGGGTTCCGTTAAAAACTAAAACAAAAAAACAACTTGTCATGTTTAGTCCAAAGTAATGAATCACCCAATCCAAAATGGCATAAACATTAGCACCCAATGAAAGTCTTCTTTTGTTGGTCTTGGGATCACTTAGGTTCTTTGTGAAGGCCTCATCCAGTGTATCAGAGAGATATCAATGACTCTTTCAACAACAATGTCCTCCACTACATCTATATCCTAAAATACAAACAATATCATGTTAGCAATCAAGGGTACATGATGAATCTGTGAATCCTTCCTAAAGAGAGTTAAAGACAATACCTTTTTATCTGAGCGTATAGCTAAAAGGCAAGCAATGATTTTCACTGATATATTAGTTTTGGAGTTCAGACTCCTACAGAATATTTAATTTGTGTTCTACATTACTTAAATTATTATGGTAAAGGGTACTCCAACCCTATTTCCTTTAAGATTTAATTTTAACTATATGTGCCCTATTGGGCACTTTACTTCAAGTCCCCCTTTAAAAAACCCCTCCCCAAAAAAAAACCAGAACTAAAAGGTTTGAAATTTAGCAGGAATAGAGCTCTGAACCAAGTCCTCCACGGTCGTGTCCCTGTCTCCTCTGATGTCACACCGTCTTCTTTACATTCATGGTCCAATGAAACGCTTCTCCCAGAAGCATTGTTGGACCACTGAATACTACAATTTGCATGCATAAACCATCAGATGAGTTGAGTGACAGCCTGTCCTATTTCCAATCGCTGAAGAGGGAAGGAAGGGGAATGTACAAAGAGTGGTGGACAAGGTTGGAGAGAAGTTGAGCTTTTACTTGTAGGTACGCTCACAGCACGCCTGCAAGTGAAGAATCTAATTACATTCGCTGCTAGCGTGTTGACAACGGATATAATTTTTTTACAAAATTGACCATGGGCAGTCCAGAACATGTGCTTAAATGCTGGGCATACAGATGGCTACTACCATGACCATATGCTGAAATGCTGCACATACAGATTGCTACTACCATGACCACTTCAAAAAGCAAAACTGGCTATGGTGGTTGAAGTAACCCTTTAATATTGGATGTGGATATATCTAACAACCATGATCCTGACCTGTTTTCATTCTGATTGTGTCCATTCCACTCTGTAAACCTTCTGTACAATTGTTCTATCGGTACACTGTGATTACTATTAAAATTATTGGCAATGCATTATTTAACAATGCATGTATATATGCTGTATTTAAAAAAAATGAAACAATCTTTATTATTTGTGACTGTTACAGAAAAATATCATTGCCAGAATATTCTCAAATAAGCAAGCAACTAATATCTACCTATGGACATTTAATTATGACAAGGCAGCCATAAGTTGGTGCATTTATTTGAATGATCACATAAGGTGGCCGTTTATGCCTACATGCTGTATATCTGCTCAAGCTTGATCTGCCACTGCTGAAAGGTGGGCAAACATCACTGCCTTCGCAACCTAAGGATAAGGGCTTTTTGTAGCAAAATTGCATTTAAATATTGGGACAGAATACAAAGGGAAATACATAGTCCCAGGCTAAAATGATAAGCTCAGGACTAAGAGAAATGTTATCCAATCACTTTGTATATTACCCCAACTACATTCCCACGGATGCACGCTATGCCAATTAATCAAGTGTATGCGGTGTGCTTGATAGAGATCAGACTTCCTAATTTATTTATTATATAATTTACAGAGTAGAGAGGGCATTTATGTTAAAAAAAATACTTTTGTTGTTTTATGAATGATGTAACTATATATAAATGCTATTAGCTATAGTTTGTGTTGACATACATGAGGAATGTGCAAATGAGATGGCTTGCACACCAGACGCCAACAGCCTGCTAACCCGAAGGATTATCCGAAACTCAGTGATGCCTAAGCCCGAAAGGATGCGTTCCAAGGACTCCTGGGCCTGTTTAATGTACTCTCTCTAACGTACTCTCTAAAAACGCTTCAACATTTATTTTTATTTCTAGCAAGAGCCCTGACATCGCCTAACGTATTTAACTGCCCTCACAGGTTTTACTATTAGCACCGTGGGGTATAAGGGTCTCAGAGGCATATACATCGCAGACCCTCGCTACTAGATTTCAGCGTATTTAAACCCTTTCTAATGAACAATAGATTAGCTTGCATTTCAACACTCAGCAATTAAATAATCATAACGCACTAGCTTGTTATAACAATTAATACACTGTTTTTGTACCAATTGTTTTGATACAAATGATGCCTCAGTAATACTCTAATAATTTCACACTATAGTTATGGGCAGACTGTTACTCATCTTAACTAGCAATGGTTAAAGGACCACTCTAGGCACCCAGACCACTTCTGCTTAATGAAGTGGTCTGGGTGCCAGGTCCAGCTAGGGTTAACAACAGAGAAACTGCTATGTTTATGAATGGGTTAAGCCTTCCCCCAAAGCCTCTAGTAGCTGTCTCATTGACAGCCGCTAGAGGCGCTTGCGTGCTTCTCACTGTGAAAATCACAGTGAGAGCACGCAAGCGTCCATAGGAAAGCATTGTAAATGCTTTCCTATGTGACCGGCTGAATGCGCGCACAGCTCCCCGCCCAGCTCCCCGCCAAGCGCAGGAAAAAGGTAAGTTTTACCCCTTTTCCCCTTTACAGAGCCAGACGGGAGGGGGTCCCTGAGGGTGGGGGCACCCTCAGGGCACTATAGTGCCAGGAAAACAAGTATGTTTTCCTGGCAGTCCTTTAACTCTTGTTATACTAACCCCATAAAAAGTGCATGTATTATCTGAATGTCCCAAATATGTTTAAATGCATGGTATGCTCTCTGCTCGTCAATTGCTTTTGGGGCATGACAAGCGTATATGTAATGATGATATGCACAGCAAAAAAAAAAAAAAAAATATATATATATATATATATATATATATATAAAAAAAATATAGGATATAGATTTCTCCATATACAGAGTGTCACTTTGCTTAAAGGTAAAAACAAACAGAAAACATGGCAAAAACAAACACTGACTAATAAATGCTGAAGACACACTCACACTTTATAGAGCCACTGAGAGCTCTAACAACAACGGAGACTGTATAATCCCTATGTCAGGATGTTGTCCACCACAGCCAATACACGCCTGTGATGGATAACATCCCGAGACAGGGATTATAACATAACTATTCATAAAAATAAGATACACAAACATTATGAAGTGTACTCACTATGTAGTTTTCATAGTATGTAGCGTGCCTGTTATGGAGATGCTTCAGAAAGCTCCTCCTGTAGCTTATATCTCCTCCTGGCATCAGGTGACAAATCGGACACGCCTGAAATATTGCAAATAATAATCTAGTTATTGAATTAGTAGATCTCACAGCAAAACATGAATTAGAATTGTATGTCTGTATACATGAAGTAGGAGATACCCCAGATACATAGTGTACATAACTGACCTCAATTATGTTTAAAAAATCGTTCATTTTTTCTTTTACAATATGTTTAAAAACGACCTCAAACCACCAAAAGCAAGTTTTAACGTAAATAATTCCTCCCAATATTGGGAGATATGAATGTGGGATGAGGTGAGCCAGAGACACTTAAAGAGATGGGATGGACCTACGTGAGAATGAACCATGCATGACAGACTGACCAGCAACTTGGAGTTAGAGAAGCCCAACTCAGGACAGCCCACAATGCACTGCTGCAGCTCTTTTGTATGGGCTGGATGCTCTGACTTACATTTGCCCGGAAAGAAAGAGTATAATTATGTGTTCATATATTAGGGTCTTGTCTCTGGTGTCTCAAGACAAACAAGAGACAAACCAGGCAAATTAAGACTGTTCCTCAGAAACTGTGACACTTCGGAAGTGTGCTTAAATTAACTAGGTAAAAAAGGTTTATTTATGTGTTATTTAACGATGCAACTATATAATAATTACATATTATATAGTAAAAAGGCACTAAAGAGTGAGATAGATAGATTAGATACATATATATATATATATAGAGAGAGAACGAAAAGTGTTTAACCACAAAAATGACATTGAGATGATTGCTGTTCCTTAAAAGTTTAGGAATGTTTATTTCAATGTTATATTATTTGTTGCCTTCGATTTTATAATATGGGTTAATGAGTACCCTTTTATTCAGAGCAATAAACAGTCATCGTCACGTAGGATTCTGTCACGGGACAAGGATGACAATTTTCTTTTTCAGCTAACAACTATACTCATTTTTGGGTTACACTGAAGAGACAAAGGATCCATTATGACAGTGTATCAGTTAACAAATATGCCCAGAGGCATTGTGAATGAAAGTATAGAGGTTATTAGTGATATTACTAATCATGCAACCTCAAAGGATTTAGCATGCATGCAGTTGAATGTTAACACTGTCCATGCAAACAGAAGTGTTCAACACTGGGAATAATTATAGATATAGCTTTCAAAAACTCCCACTGATAACCTATCACCAAACACAGTTATTTGTGGATTATCAGTAAAAGGCATGATGCAGCAGAAGGTACTTGCCACTGGTGTGGTTTCTCGGCCGTGGTTAGTAAAGCAGTGTTCTACAAGGCCATCTACATCTAGCTCCACGTGACAAAACGGACATGGATACACATCATCTCTAAAATAGACAGACAGATTTACTATTTGGCTTAATGGTTTGAGAGGACAATAATTTCTTTGAAAATACAAAATTCTATCCTTTCAATAACATCTTCAAAGACTACCTGTCATCTGAACAATAGGGTATAATACAGATGGCAAGGTAATATTCAGGCAGGTATAACATCTTGAATAGTACAAGGTATTAAAATAATCAGCCAAATGTACAGACTGCAAAATATGTTTACTTAAATTTTGCTTCTACATCTATTATTGATGCCACAACAGAACAGTTTGTGGGATGCATCGTACAGGATTTTCGGGTGGGTGGATGGATGCCCCATGTCTGCTGTGGCAGCTCTATTTATAATTCAAATTAAATAATTTTGAATCTACATATTTGCTAACAGTTTCGCTATAACAATCTATAGATTACATGTCATTCTCCTAATGTGACGTACTGCCATTTATGAATGACAGGCTTTAAAACATGAAAAAAAATGACTGGTTTTGTAAACTTTGGATTTACAGGGAAGTACAAAACAAATGTTATGTCAAATCAGATTTTGATATTTTCCATTATTTTTGAACATCTGATGTTATTATTGAAGTGTTGGAAATGAGTAGTGTTCTATATTATATTAGACTCTTATTATAAAAGTAAAATAGAATAGTAATTAATCTTTTAAGTTAAGTGAGAGGCAACTTCAATGTCCGTCCAGCTGCTAATTCAAATAATTTTCCATCTTATATCACACCGCAGATATATTTGGGCAGTGGAATAATAATTATTCTAGATTTTACAAGAAGGAGAAATTGAGAAGCCAACTTCACAATGGACACAAGACTAATTGCAAATTGTATTAATTGTGGATGAGCTGTGCTACACTTTGCAAGCTGACTAAATACATATCCCAAACTTATCACGAATTTGATATTTCTTTGCAAGTTAATGTATGAAAATCCTTATACACATTTTAAAATAGAACAAGCAGAGAGACTGTACTCATACTTGTATTGCTTTTTCTCGATATCCTCGAGGGGGCCGTATTTCATTATGTATGGCTCACATATATTTAAATGTGCTCTCATGTCACTCAAGCAAACCTATAAAATAAAGTAAAACAATGTAAATTTTCCAACATACATAATACTATTCCCTTTTTAAATAATTCAATATTTAATTCATACAAACATATGTTAATACCATAATATTCTGATATCTAGCTAAAATGTAGCATCAAGCTTTGCCGTGCTCAGATTACAAGGATTTTGGTAATTTTGACTGAAATAACTTACAGTAAAAAACGTACCATTTTACAAAACTGAGATTTTGGAAATAAAAAAGTACAATGTTAAAGGAACACCCCAAGCACCATAACCACTACAATGTTCTGCACTGGTTATGGTGCTAGGAGTGCATTGGTGTCTTCCCCTCTATGTAATGGTTTGAATTCTCATCTGGGGTTTCCTCCCTGCCTCTCTGCATATTTAAGCTTTCTGCCTGAGAGATTGATTCCAGCTCTCCATTCTGGAAAGGTGAGTAGAAGGGACCAATGCTAGATGGACCCCAGGTAAGAAGTCAAAACATTATCAAACAGTTTGTCTACTTTCACTACTTAGGTGCTTAGGTGTCAGACCACTCCTGGCACCCATACACTGTGTTTTTTACAAAAACTTTTTAAAAATATCGTGACATTGTCATTTGTGAATTGAACACAGCTTCCCTCAACTCTGAGAGTCAGCAATTCAAAGGGATTTGCAAAAACAGCAATGTTTTTGTAAGTGACACATGTCCAATATTTTAAAAGATCACTATAGGGTCAGGAACACAAACATGTATTCCTGACCCTGTAGTGTTAAAACCACCATCTAGCCCCCCTGGGCCCCTCATGCCTCCATAAATATTGTAAAAATCTTACTGTATTCAAGCCTGAAGCTATAAATCTGAATGCTGTTAGACTCAGAAAAACAAGCAGTCTGCTGACATGTGGTAGCCTGATCCAATCACAGTGCTTACCCATAGGATTGCATGATTCAAACACAGCCCTGGCCAATCAGCATCTCCTCATATAGATGAATTGAATCAATGAATCTCTATGAGGAAGGTTCAGTGTCTGCATGCAGAGGGAGGAGATACTGAATCACATGATGCTGTGCACAGTGCTGCCCGGTGCTTTGCTGACAGCAGATCTGAGTGGATGGAGGCATATTATGCCTCCATCAACTCCGAAGTCCCTCCGAAGTTCCTCTGGTTCACTCTGAGTGACTGCAACTGGAGGTGTTCCTAGCTTTCCTAGCTTTCAATGTAAACACTGTATTTTCTCAGAAAAAATACAGTGTTTACATGAAAAAGGCTGCAGGGAGCTATAGTTCTCACTTGAACAACCTCATAAAGCTGAAGTTGTTCAGGTGACTATAGTGTCCCTTTAATTTTTTTCAATAAACAAGTGCCATGACAAGACTTCTTTTCAGATTTATATAATGGTGCTTTTATTGCAACTGAACGTTTATTCACTAAACAGCATGTTGTGTCAATTAAAAATAAATTGTAACATTTAGGAAATAGCAAAGCTAAGAATTTTTTCTTCAAATTTTACTTTTGTTACCTATATTTTGCAATGTTGTTTTAAATTTGCTATTTTGTAGTGTTTAGAGGATAAAGTTTAAATGGCAAACTCTTGCCCTGATTTAGCCATATATACTATTCTCACTTCTTATTGAATATCTAGTCAACAAACCATTTATATGTTTACATAATTTTTTCATCTCCTTACCATTTTATCACACTCCTCACAGTTTTGAAATACAGTTTTCATCTTCTTAATTATATCAACTGCAGGTGTTCCTTCTGAAACAAGCTGAGTCCGGCAGTATGGGCATGAATATGTGCTTGCCCTCAAGCTGGCTTTAATACAAACATAGCAAAATCTATAAAAACAAAAATATAAAAAAAGAATAATTAATTGTGATATAATTTAACATATGCAAATATGTGACTATAAAACATATATAAAACTATAAAACTGAGCTAAACCTCCAATTAGCACAGCCATGAGCATGGTACTGTTTAATTTTATAGTGAATTTACTCTTGTATCCTCAGAAAAAATTCACCCAGCAGAATTTTACAGGGCCCAAAATCATGACTGTCCTGTCAGACGCAAGACAGTTGATTTGTATGGCTGCTATGAATTAATATGACAAATTACTGGGCCTCCACAGCATATACCATAGATTAATATCAGTAATTATCCCATTGCTATTGGAGACCAGGGATTTGCTCAGTGATCCCAGTCAGTTTTTTGTTCAGTTTGAAGGATCATTGAAATATCTCATATGTTTCAAAATAAGAACATCTATTATCATTATTAAGGAGCACTATATGGTCAGGAACACAAACATGTATTCCTGAGCCTATAGGGTTAAAACCACCATCTAGCCTCCCTGGGCCCCTCATGCCTCCCTAAATATAGTAAATCTAACTTGTATTCAAGTCTGGAGCTGCTTACTTTGTTCCTGTTTCCTTTTGACCTGCCCACTGCCTGCAGACATAAGCAGAAGTGGTAGCCTGATCCAATCACAATGCTTCCCTATAGGATTGGCTGAGACTGACAAAGAGGCAGACCAGGGGCAGAGCCAGCACAAGTCAAACACAGCCCTGGCCAATCAGCATCTCCTCATAGAGATTAATTGAATCAATGCATCTCTATGAGGAAAGTTCAGTGTCTGCATGCAGAGGGAGGAGATACTGAATGTTTGGATGCATTTTTGGCAGCCATGACCCAGGAAGGATCTCTAACAGCTATCTAATGAGTGGCCAGTGAAGATATCACTAGGCTGTAATGTAAACACTGCATTTTCTCTGAAAAGACAGTGTTTACAGCAAAAAGCCTGAAGGTAATGATTTCACTCACCAGAACAAATTCAATAAGCTGTAGTTGTTCTGGTGACTATAGTGTCCCTTTAGTATACCATTCATGCATATGCTGTTTTATATCTCTCTACTGAATGATAGATGGTTATTCCGCCTTGGAATATCCCTTTAATTAATCATAAGGCTTGTACCCAATGTGAAGTAGATTATTCCATGCACTGTCCTGGGGTCATATTTGGCAGAACAATATTAATGATTTCTCTGGCAGCCTTTTCTTTGCAGGCTGGTTTCCAAAATAATCTTTCATTCAGGTAATCGAGTAACAGGTTATCTTTAAACCTGTAAATATACTTTTGTATTCAGCCCTTCAATAATTATTTAAAGGGAAGGGAATCAAGGGAGTTGTTAATCCAGGAAGCCACTAAATTGTCAGGAAAGGGGATAAACTTGCTGTGTAAACTAGTTTGGAACTTTGCCTTTTATCTGACAAGTTAACAAACAGAAGCTGCAACTCTTGCAAGAAAATACGTGATAGGTAAACTGAGCTTGAAAACTACAAAATTATTATATTTTTGAATTATAGCTTTGTCTTTTTATCTTAAGTACGTCTTTAGACAGTAAGTAGGTTTTCCTTGGAATTCTAAAAATTTTTTTTTTTTAGTAAATTACCCAGTATTTCTTGCAAACTGAGTGATTTGGACATAATGTAATAACAAATAATCCCCTGCGCACTGCTTTCGTTATCTCACTCGCTGCAAAGAAATTCTGTCCACAAACATACGCATGTAACTTGCCCAGAGAATATAAACGCCTCCCTGCTCTGCGTCAGGCAATCAGACCAGATGACTAGATTTAGTCACTATTTCATAAAAACACTGTCTGCTGAGATAGCACCCAGCATTAATGATTAACCTGGCAAAATACATGTAAATCTTTGTACAAACGTTAAAACGTTATCCGCAGTAACTTATTTATGGGAAGTAGTAAACAAATATTTATCATTGAATTTAGCAGCTGCGGTTTGACCTATTTTTGCTTGCACTCATCAGGTGACAGCAGAGTGAGAATTTAAAAACTAGAATAACCACTTCAAAGTCCACAGCACATGGCAGGCCAGAGTGTGCTGCACATAAGTTAACCATTTATTCACAGTTACAATAATAATGTATGGTATATAACAGTGCTTCTAAACCTTCTTGGGGCACTTTGGGCAGCGAAGTGAATGGCTATGGGAGTTACAAAGGTCACCCTTTTGAATGGTAAAACCTTTCTTGGGTAATTGCATTAAGAACGTTACTTATATAAGCTTGCAATTGTATACAGTGTAGAGTCCTCCAAGTATAAAAGTGAAACACGCTATATCAGCATTTAAAGGGACATTATAGGCACCCAGACAACGTACTCTCAAAGAATCCTTGAGGATATCAGCCAAACCAATAATTTCCCATTTAAAACCATTGGGAGACCAGTGCACATGTGCAGCAAAATGCTGTGCCAATCAAATGATTTCAGAAATTTCAGACAATTTTTTAATTGTTTGAGGAAGAGCATTTACACACTACAATGCAAGCATTGGTGTTTCTATAGTATAGAAATGTTTCACACTGCAAGGTTAAGCAGTCAGGGACGTGGCACTAAAACCTCTGGGTGCCTATAGTGTCAGAAAATAAATATTGTTACTAACAACACAGATGACAGACAGTCCAATCTAGTGTTGTGTATTTATTTTCTACTCTTTAATTCTAGATTTTGAACTTTGCCAAATAAAAGAAGCTAAAAAAAAAAAAACTAAAAACATTTCTCTCTAAACAAACTCTTAATTCCAAAGTCTACATAGTCATTAGGAAAAACACATGGCACAAGAAAATATTATTTTAATCTTTCGTCTGTGAGGAGAGAGAGAAAGAGAGTGTGTGTGTGTGTGCCCATAATGACTGTGTTGGGAACGTATATATTATTATTATTTTATTATTTATATAGCGCCATCAGATTCCGTAGCGCTGTACAAAGGGTGGACTAACAGACTATCAATTGTAACCAGACAACTGGACGTACAGGAACAGAGAGGTGGAGGGCCCTGCTCAATGAGCTATGAGTGATATTTACAGGAGGAAAATGTATATAATAAATGTATGTCCAGCAGTATAGAATCATATTTATCAAGTGTCCCTATTTAGGAGGGGCAGCCCCTATTTTAACCCCAAATCCCTCTGTCCCTATTTTATATCCTAATGTACCTCTTCTCAAGGAGCTCCATATTTGGTGTGTGGTAGCAGAGCTCCAGAGAAATACTACTCAGAGTAATGTGTCTTTCAACTACCGTACATTAAATCAGTCTGTGTAAGAAGATAAATTCTTCCTGCTCTAAATTACATTTTAGCTGTTTGTTATTACTAAACTTTCTCAGAACAGTCCAGCCCCCAGACCACACCTCCATTCAGACCTCTATATGTAAAGGAGATGAGTTATTTTCATCTAAAAGGTAGATGTTGGAGAGTGTTGTGGACCTACTAACGCACAGTTCTGGGTTTATTAGGATCATAAAATAGCGTTGATAATGAGAAGTTAGAAAGTTCTAATTTAGCCTTATATACCACTGAATGCTAATAAACAGGCCCGGACTGGCCATGCCCAAATGCCCGGTGTGCCGCGATGGCCATGGGCTGGGGGTGACGGGAGATTAAACGATCACCCAGGCCGGCCCCTGTAGGGCTGGTGCTGCCTGAACTCCGGCCCATAGAGGGAGCTTTCTGCAGTGGGGAGATCAAAGATCTCTTTCACCAGCCTGCACACTGATGCACAGAGCAAGCCCTGTGCACATGGTCTACACCTGTCAAGGGGTGTAGACTAGACGCTTCTTCCACTGGACCACCAGGGAAAATAATTCCTCCCCAGCATCTTCTCCTGCCAAGGATCAAGGTAAGGATGAGGGATGGGGGAGTATGTAAGTTGGTTTTGCCCCATGTCTCCCTTTCTCATCCAGAAGTCCCAGCCTCTCCCTCTCTTACACCTTGCAGCCCCGCTCCCCTCTCACCAAGAAGCCCCACGTCCCCTCTCACACCCTGCAGCCCGTCTTCCTCTCTCACCCTGCAGCGCCTGTCTTCTCCTCTCACCCTGCAGCCCCTGCCTCTCTCTAACACTGCAGCCCCTGTCCCACTCTTATCCTGCAGCAACATGTCTCCTCTCATATGCTGCAGCCCCTGTCTCCCCCTCCCACCCAGCAACCTCTGTCCCCCCCACCCAGCACCCGTCTTCCCTTCTCAGCTTGCAGCCCCATGTCCCCTCTCATATCCAGCATCCACCTTTTATACTCTGCATCCCCTGTCTCCCCCTCTCATACCCTGCATCATTTATTTAATCCTCAAACCCAGAAGCTTCTGTCCCGCCACCCAGCACTTCCACCAAGACTCCCCCTCTCCACCTCTCACCCAGCAGTCACTGCCCTCCCTCTCATACCCTGTATCCCATTTCCACCTCTCACACAGCAGCCCGTGCCATCCACCTGCAGCCACTGTCCCCACCTCTCACCCAGCAGCCACTGTCCCCACCTCTAATGTAGCAGCCACTGCCCCCCTCACCCAGCAGCCCCTGCAACCCCTCTCACCCAGCAGCCCCTGCAACCCCTCTCACCCAGCAGCCCAATGTCCTCCCTCTCACCCTCAGCAGCCTAATATCCCCCTCTCACACAGCAGCCCCATGTCCCCTCTCACACCCTGCAGCCCCTTTCTTCATCCCACCCAGAAGCCCCATTACACCATCTCTAACCCTGCAGCCCCATGTCCCCTTCCAACTCCCTGCAGCCCCATGTCCCCTTCTCACACCATGGAGCCGCATGTCCCCTTCTCACACCATGGAGCCCCATTTCCCCCTTCCACACTCTTGATCTCTCATTCTGGGCTCACACAACATCCACTATTGTCTCCCCCTCACACACACATCACCTATCAGCACCACGCTATACGTGGACTGCCCTGAGGGGTATTAAACAAATGTGCCCACTTTGGAGAGGCATGAATGTTATTGGTGATAACACAACATGCACACTCTTGGGCCATCCCCCCTCCGAGGGCTGCTCTGCCTTTAAATGCCCGGGCTGAATTTTTGTCCCAGTCTGGCCCTGCTTACAAATAATCTATGAAACTATCTATCAATTTCTTAGTTAATACAATGCTAAACAAAAATCTGCACACCAGTCAAGCCATGAGACTTGCTTTTCCCACAGAAATCTATTAAATATCTATTTCTATTATTTATGAATTTTAGTCTTAGAAAACAGTGTGTGCTCTCATATTCTCGCTGTGAAATAACCGACTTATTCCCCACGGGAGTTTTTTATATATTGTTTTCCTGGCATCATCATGAGTCATGCAGTTCTCCCACTATCATTGTTTCATGTCAGGAAATAAACTGTGCTATTGTTCACGACATCATTTCCCTTCTGCACAGTACGACCAACAAGTTTAGAAAACTTCAAGGGAACTGGACTTAAGTTTTGTGAACTGAGAGGAATATTGTGGGTTATGTATAAAAAGTGGCTGTTTTTTGCACTATGAGCGAGATTTACACACTTGGCCAGCATCTGGATTCCTTGTTGGTGTATTGCGCCACTACGCCCTCATTCCGCCTTTTTCTACTCTCTTCCTTGTTTTATTCCTTTTACGGATGTTCATACATTAAAAGAAAAAACTTATTTTCGGAGTTTAGGGTATGCTCTGTGTCAAAAACATGACTGTGGGCAATGTACTTATTAACATTTTCCCACAGATGTATACAATTGCTTTGTGTAAGGTTGATGTATACGATTGTCTCTATGTTCATTGTACACCACATTTGTATTGGTTGCCTCTTTAAAAAATGTTTTTTTTTTAAAAATGTATGTATATATATATATATATATATATATATATATATATATTCTGTTCTGAAAAAGGGGAGAAGTTTGTGATGCAAAATGTCTGCTAGTTCCAGTGTGACTTCTGGTTGCGTGGGTTTCCATGGTGACTGCCCAACTTTTAGAACACTTTGCAGAACACTACTTTTTATACAAAACCCCAATTGTTTCTATTTCTCCCCCTCTGTGCTAACAGGTGTAAATAACAAGGATTGACAGGGAGACAAGATGGAGGCACTATGTCCCAGGATAAAGGAAAAGTCAATGGTGTAGATATCTACATTTAATTTCCAGGCCTCACAGACATATTTATTAAATATAGGGGTATAATAATGATAATATGTTTGAATTTGGGCTACTAAGTGGTTTAAATATATTTTATTGATAATTGTTTTTGGGGGGGTTTTTGCTCGGTGTCCTACAAAATTTTCTATCCTTCAAGTAAAGAGTTTTTTATGCAACAATATGAAACGTGTGAATATATTTGTTCATGAAAGGGTAAAAAATACAGAGGCACTTTTTCTTTAAGAGGTTTAGCCCATTTGACTTGCAGCTCTTGTTTCAAATGAAAATTGGAACAGATTCAACAATTCCTACAGGCTGGAGATTCTACTGCAAGGAGAAATGTAAAATAAAACCTAAACATATGGTTACTCAACAGCTGTCTGCACATGCTTCAACTTCCTGCAACACACAAAAGCAACAACACATGACCGTCTAATGTGAACTGGTAATAATGGAAGCTGTAGGTCACCAATCTGTTAGCTGCTGTCTGAATTTATAAAATTAAACAAATTCACTGTTAGTAGTATAACAAATAGTGTTCATTTTTTCTCACCAAAACCATAAATATCAAAAGTTTAATATCAGACACTTAAAGGGAAATCTCACTTAAGATTTGCTTATCCAGAAATACATAAGGTCCAAATGGAATCTTGGGGCACAAGGCTCTCTCCCAGAGTAATCTGTAAACCATTTTATTTTGGTGTAATAACTTACCTGGATCCTTCATGTGCCTGCGAGGTGTCTGGACTGAACGCACTCATAGGCCTTAAGTACTCGGCTGACACTCTCTACCAATGAGCATGGCCCTCCACAGCCCTGCTTAGCACAGTGATGCAGCGACAGACGATAGCACCCAGTGAGATCCACGTGAGTTTCCAAAGCGTTCTAAAAACTTTGAGTAATTACTTCCGGAAGCTGCCAGGGCACATAGGCACATAACCACTACAGTTGGGCTATAGTGGTTATGGTCCTTGGAGTATTCCTTTAAAATGTTTCAAAATGTTGAATTTTTTACCAGTGCAGTACCATTACAGTAATGTTCATTATTGTGTAATTTTTAATATCACTGCTAAAGTTAGGGAGCTACTATTGTGTATGAAACCATCTCCATGCAGATCCTAAACACTAAACCAAACACTATTATTTAACAGTTCCTACATAACGCTCGTATGTATATTATAGATATATTAGTATTACAGGGGGAAAAGAATACACACTGAAACAAAAGGAGAAGAGAACCCTGCCCATTAGTTTACAATCTAGAGTCCACAGGTTTGTTTTTTTCAGGTTTCTTATTCAATGTTTAAAGTGAGTAATCTGTATAATGTATTATTTTCATTGGATCTGACTATTCAAATATAATTTTGAAGATCTAATTATTGCACATTGGTTTTCAATTGTGCACGATACACTTTCTGAAACTAAACTATTACTTTACAGAACTCAATTAACTTTAAATTTCACTTATTCTTCTGAGTCTATTTAGTTCATGCGGTCACTAAGGCAGCCACATCCAAATGCTAGGCCACCAGTGTGTGTTTTCAGTTAATACGTCTTATTAGGCAGGCCACATGCAAACACAAAGGAGAATGGTGGTGACTGTATATGACAAGGCACTGGCCACATTATAGCCTCGATAACTGATACTTTTATGCTTTTTGAGGGCCAATAATGTGCAGAAATCATTGTGAATCCCTACAACACTCAAGAAGTTAATAGTACTTCTAGATTGTCAAAAAATTCTGACAAAGCAAAACTATAGGCCCGTTAAAACAATAGTCTGTAACAGATTGTGTGCCTTTAACAAACTTCTTTGTAATGATCACCCAAGTTTGTGAAAATATATATTAGGGGGTTTGTGTGGTGCCTCTTTAAAATGTATCCAGAATCAGTAATTCTACAAAAGCACTTTTGTGTATGCTACATTTCAATAATTTTAGGGTCAGTGCATAATACAAACAGTTTGCAAGTAAGATGAGCAAGTGGGTTGAAAACCCCATCTAAGGACAAAGTGCTGTGAGTGTGCACTCAGGAGAATAGCTGCTAAGAACAAAGAATATGGCAGCCTGGTTTAACCCTATAAGTGCAGATCCTGTCTTATACTGTTCACTGCCACATGCTACTCGAGAAAGAACAATGAAGCCAGCTGTACCACCAGCCAGTGGACACATTTAGTTAATGTATCAGCCTGACAACTCAAAAGCTGAAAAGCAACAACAAAGAGAGATTGTGGCCAGCTGAGGAAATGTGGGGCCGACCAAACAATCTCACAGTCACCATTTTCCATTCTAGTTATATTTATTAACCATCAGTTGATGGCCACATTGTAAACAGGCCAGACAAGTTCATCTAACTCGGGACAGATATAGTTAACCAACTTCTCTTGTGTGAGGAAAGCAATGAAAAAAAAGTATGTCAGAACAAAGAAAATGTCACAATGCTGAGGACTAAGCTTGTAATTCCATAACAAATCTGCTTAATAGAACTAATGTTGCTAGAAGGGAAAAGCAGTCCAGACATTTATTATCCCAGGAGTCTGAACTTTGTATGTCTGAAAGCAGTGTGGATAGGGAACAAGCTGTTTCTACTTGTTGGACTGCAACTCCCATTACTATTATTTGAAGCTGTCAGTTTTTTTTTGTTTGTTTTTTTAATTTAGGCATAATATCGACCTTGATGTAAAAGATAACAACTGAAACTTGATAATATTGGCAAAGTATTATTAATAGCACCATTTATACAAACAAATAATAATCGTGGACATAAAACCAGCAATACTATGACAACGTTTATTCTTTATTCGGTTAAAATATAAATGATAGAGATTACAGTAAATTAACCCATTCTATCACCGTGCATGAATCACTTCATGTGCTATCTTATAATGGTGCAAGGCTGACAGGCTGATGAATGTTACACTTACATATGGCCGCAACGTGTCCTCACTGGTTGGTCCAACACCTGCAGGCAGACTGCACAAGTGAAGTTGGGATCAGGATCTTCAGCAGGAATGACCTGGGAGTTGGCATCCCTGTTCTCTTCATTGTTGAAGACAGACAGCTTGATACCCATATTAGACCTGAAGAAAGATCCTTCCTGAGGATGAAACGAATACAAAGAGGCAGCTGCGAGCCTGCTATCACTGATGGAGAAAGTAATCTTTTTAAAGTGTTGCCCAGAGTTCTAAAGTGAAGAGGTTGCTGGAAACAGCTCGGGTTACAGTTCCATGCGCTTGTGATGCTCTGGCCAATAGTCGACGACGTGTCCTATTGTTAGGAAGCAGCATGTGCTTAGTGCCAGGACTACAGCTAAAGTAAACAGCAGGGCTGGTAATAGGAGACAGGAGTGAGGCAGTCTGATGGGCCCCCTCCTTCTGTCCAAAGATGGGCTTGTTGCTAACTGATACTAAAGAGAACAAGGAGGAGCTAATTGTTCCAATCCTTCCAGCAACAAGAGTTTTGCAGTGTGATCTGAGCATATAGTACAAAGGAGGGAGGGTGGAAACTTTTGTCTTGGAGGCAAGTACAAATGAATGCTGCATTTTGCGAGCAAACCAACCTACTGTCCCGCCCCTTCCTATTTCTGAGATTGTGGACTACCAGCCCAAGTGTTGCATATGAACCCAGAAAACTCTGGACTGGCAGTTTTGGCCCTTGACAATTGCAATCTGCCAGTTCTTGCATGCAGTGCTATGCCAACAGACAGCCCAGTGCACCTCCTGCTGCATTTAATTATCCAGAATGGTGCTGTGAGGCTGGAGATCGTAATCTCGTTTTTGCAAGGCTCTCTTCACCCACTGTTCCTGTATGTTTTGTTAAAATTAAACGTTTGTCTTGTTTACCCATTGTACAGCGCTGCAGAATATGTTGGCACCATTAAAATAATATTTGCAATTGTTGTTCACAAATGCATGCTTGTTGCCAGGAAGCAACAGCCTCTCTGCTATTCCTTTACTGATTATATTTCTATGTTGCTTTTAGAGTTCAATAGAAGGCCTAAATAACCTCCCAACTGTGCTGATTTCAGCAGAACAGTAACAATTTTCAGGACTTGTCTTGCAGTGTCCCACTTAGTTACCCGGTGTCCTGCGTTTGGGGGCTCAGTGGGCTGGCTTTACATGACTGGCATGCATTCCAGCGTGCATTCCTGCCAGGCTGACTGGTTAGTAATTCCTTTTGCCGTAGTCCCCTTTAGCCCATTACCTCCGGTGTCCTGCTGCATAGAACGAGTAAAACTTCACATAGGAATGCACGGGTACTTTTCACGGCCAAGTCCTGGCCCCCCAAAGGGGCAGTTGGAAGATCGAGGTGACAACCGCCGCCAGCAATATGCGACCTTCCTCCTGTGTGGTGGATGTCTCTAGGTCATGCCTCTGTTGGCTTTTGGCCTAGGCCCACAGTCGTTGGTGTGGATAAGCTTTTGGGTGGTTGCGCTGCCCAGGTGTCCCTCCCGTCGCTGTCCTAGAGCTTCACTCCGTCCTCTGTTTGGACCGGATGACAGTGGAACGTGCCTGCAGCTTGTCCCAGAAGGCCTGGAATAGTGCGTCCAGCCTGGATTCAATGGTGCCTTGGTTGGGCAGTTGTGGCTGACTGAAGGTGTATGATGCTTGAAGAAGGGCCTCCGCCATCTTTTGTGGTCTGGGCACCGTTAGGTGTCTGCTGTGAGTGGTATGCTGATGCAGCAGGGAGAGTGTTAGACCGTTCACCCAGTGGGGACCGGGATAACCCACACTGTTCCGGAGGGGGGAGGTAGGAGACCAGCAGATTCGCTTGGTGAGTCCGGTGTAAGGGAGAGCGGCCGCCTCTATCCAGCTCCAACTCTAGTAGGCCGTACGTGGTGTTCCGGTGTCACTCGAGTCAGCAGTGCACCCACGACGTGGGTAGTGCATCCCGGTAAGTCTTGTGGCTATGTAGCCGCCGATTATACCCCAAAATCTGCCCTCCAAGCGAGAATTCGTACTGCCCATGTATGCATAACTCCGCCTCAGCAAGGTTAATTATTCGTGTAGGACCACCTAAGAGGTTTGCCTTGATGTGGCAGGTGGGCTTGCATCTAATGGCTTTTGGAGTGGAACTAAAAATCTCAATTTATATAACTATGCACAGGGATTTGGAATAGTGCGCAAGTAACTTTCTTCATTGCTGCCGCCCAAGAGTAGTGGGAGTTCAAGCGCAGGACTTATTTTTGTGTATTTGTATTTACTATACTTTAAGTCCATATTCATTATTTAACTGTAACTTGAATTTATTTTGGTAAACAGCTTGTATCAAAAACTTGTGTCAAAGTCCAAATATTTCTGGATCTAACTATATATATATATATATATATATATATATGTTGGAAGGCCATTTGGCCTGTATTTGTGGGAGGAGTTTTGATCCTATATAAACCCTACCCCCCCCTACTTACCTTTGTTGTGCAAGCTGTTTGTCTCCATAGTTACCTGCACTTCCGGTCGTTGTTCCTGCTAGTCCTGCCTTGAACAAATACTCTGTCTTCAGCAGCTCCTGCCGCCGACATCTGTGCTCGTCCACCGGCTACCCCGCTGTATTCCTTACTCGTTACCCGGCGTTCTTGCTTCCGGTCACAGGACCGGCACGCACACGTAAGCATCAACCTGGGAAATAGCGTTCGGCTATTTCCCACGTTCGAGCCTAAAAATGCAGGGATAGGCTCCCTATATTACTTACCTGTTCGTATAATTCTGCTGTTCGTGTACTTCTGCGTTCGTGCGGCTGTTAGCCGACCGCAGAGTACACACTCGTTCGTTTTTCTTTTGTTAGTATTAAATACCGACCGCTTAAACTCACCTACGTTCGCCTGTTTCTTACATATGTTCATTAGCCGAAACACGTACGAATGGCTGTTTTACTAGCTTTTAGTTTGTCCTAATTTATCACATGCGGTTCTGTTATATCCCTCTTGCACTTTCATTAACCGTACGCATGAGGTTTTATGCAGTTATTTGTATAATTTTAAGTATGTTCCTCAAATTCGTTCCTTTTATAAAACATATGTACACAGTTCTCCCTATGTTTTCCTTAATTCAGAGTGTCACTATTCCTCACCCATAGTCACATTTAATTATGCATAAATTCCCAGGGGCATTCTCTTAAAGACACAGTTGGCCCCCTTACGCTTTTTTGATGTCAACAGGTCAAGCCAATCAAACCGCTTAAATTTATCCAGCTCCACGCTCAATTTGTTCATTAGCTTTCATTTCTAAAACCTCTGTTTATATAAAAAACACTATACTCTGGTTCCTTATTTTTAAATAATGAACGTGTTTTAGGTTCTTCTACTCTTCTTCAAGAAAACTCCAGGAGGTGGTACCAGTATCCCGTCTCACGGTATCAGGTATAAAAAGGTTAACATTATTACGTTTCTCCTGAGGCCTCATTCAGCCTCCACAGCCTTTTTTACTATACCCTCCCTTCTCCTTCAGTGGGTTCTAACTTCAAACACACCAGGTCTAAAGATGCCTCACCCTCCATGTTACTATTATATTAATGTGTTAAATTTGTTTATCATTTCTAATTATCATTACTTAGACCTGCACCATGTCGCAGATTCACTACGCCATCAACAAACCAACAGGCTACCTGGTCCCTGACGTTTCAGTATCAGGTATCATTAATCTTACTCACTACGATTACGTTCCTTCTAAGGCCTCACTTTGCCTTCGTATCTTTCACAAGTAATCCACATTTGTGGGAATCCAGGGGCTTGTCTCAAAATATTTAGACCAACGTTCAGGTCCCTCAGCTTACACTGGTTCTTACGCTACAGTTTCACTGTTACACTCCTTTCCATACGTTCTACATTTTTACACTTCGCATACCAGTGGCACGCCTCAGGCCTGCTAGCATCCTTTTACCCCTAGATTCCTGGACTGGACCTGTTCTTTGCAGTATATATATATATTTATACATATATATTAAAGTCGCCCTGAGCATTGTCTAAATATACAGGACAAACACTCAAGGTCAGTATCTACATACGTTACATACTTCCTTTCTAGAGACAAGCCCGTCAGGTTAGAGAACTGGCTTTCAGGGTTAGGCGCTGGCCCTAGCTTTCCCAAATAATACTGCAGTCCGCGAGATCTACACCCCCACCTAATACATGGAGGTTCAGCCCCATGACCAAATCATAGCTAGCCACCTCGCTTACTCTTCTTTGGGCTACAGTTAGGGCTTCCCAAGTCACGGCCACACGTTTTGAATCTCTTACTGTCACCGAGAGGCCAACATCCTGCCACCTTGTTCTGGTGGCCACAAAACCCCCTTGGCCCAAATCATAGGTAGAGCCTCTCACCGCCACTTGGCAATAGCAGGGCCTCATCTGTCACTTGGTCCTAGGTTAATTCTTCGCCTCGGCACTAGCTAGCAGGCCAGTTCTCCGGAGGTCTCATCCCCACCTCTACGACAACTTACTTATCCAAATCATTACTTCTTTTCAGAATGTCACAAGAATCCATCCCAATAATCTGTCTACTGTTGGACGAAATACCCAGCACACCAGTCAAGCCTGGGTCTCCGAAGGAATCTCTCACCCTTTCTTTGTTCGTTCCCTTCTTTGTTCGTTCTATACATCCATACCCCTCATACAGCCCTATTTTGTCACCCAGCAGCTCAGGACTAACATTAAGCACGCTGCCTTCCACTACAATACCTCTACACATGGCCCTCACCAAGCCTTCACTCCATACGTTTACACATGGCCCACTACGGGCACTATGGCAATACCGGCCCCTCATTTGGGCAGTTACTTTCGTCAATTTCTGCCCCACATTTGGGCAATTACATACGTCTAATTTCTAATATACGAGGGATTAAGAATACAACCTTTCATACTACATTCCTAATATTACGCACGACCTCGTTAGGCCCACACATGTCTTTTCCCTCTCTCGGCACACACCCGAGAACCCGGTACCTATCACTATGCTTTTAACATATCCAGGCTTCTTGGGTCTGTCACAAATTTAACTGTTTAGTCCCTCTTACCACTCCATCCCACGCACTAGACTGGGAGGCGGGCAGAAGGACAAGCAGGGCTGACCATTAATTTCCGGGCAAAGCGCGGGCGAGCTATGACTTTAATGCTGGGGTATGCTATTTTCACTACATACAGGGTATCACACATCCGCTTCATCTGCTCCAGAACTCACACCTAGTCCACATATACAACACGTCTGTCACCCAAGATACGCCTAACTAGGTCAACATTGACATCCTGGTATACTATCTGCATTTACACCCAGCTGGGCATATGGTAGATTCTGATGCCGGATTTCTCACAAAGGTCTCACACGGGCCTTGGCACCAACCCCACGGGTACACTTGTATGCCCTAACCTATTATCTACATCTATTGACCCACTTATGGTGGACCACCTTCTGTCCACAGCAATCATATGCTGGCTTCACGATCGGCCCTTTCCGGTCTTCACTTTTTCTCATCTTGGTGTACCATTCCCATTGGGGTAGCCATTCACAGTACCCAAATACGTTTGATCATAGACCTCTTCCGACCGCCCTCTGCAGAAACCCTCTGCTGGCCGCTCCTAAATATATTCAGGTGTCCATCAGTCATCCACGTTCTGGATAAATTTTTGTTGATTTCACAGGTTCACAAACACCTAACAGTATTCACACCACTACAGCCCTCCCCACCCCCCCCTTTTCAGTCGGTCCCTCTTCCAGGCTTGCTTTCTGAGGCATAGTATTGGACTCCACTACTTTCCAAGCCAGCCTCCCAGACGTTCTGTTACGCATTAGGAATGGATTTGTCCTGCTCCTGCGGAGTGTTGCGCACAATAGGAGGGGGCTTCAGTCCTGGTTTAGGCCCCTCAACTTCGTTGTGCGTATCATTCCGCAGGGTTGGTCTCTTGTCCCTGGGCTACTTAAATTTGCTCCACGAGGTACCAACCCCTGCCCAACCATTCGGGCGATCAAGCCAGGGCAGTTTTACACAATTGGAGTAGTTTTTCGGCAGCATGGATTGGGATCTCTTCGGTCATTCCCCCACTTTCAAAACACTCACTTTCAATTCACACAGACGCAGCAGCACACACAGGGTTCACAGCCTTTTTTCGGCAACCACTCGTTAGGGACGCCTGTCCCACTGAGTCGGATGCCTTTCCAGCCTTTGGAGAGACCTCTACTTAGGTGGACTCCCTCACTCTGGGTCATCTTTGGACCGGCAAGGCAGTGGAATGCTGCTCTGACGACTCCGCAGCCTGCAATTTCATTAGCAAGGGCGGTCATACTCACTGCCACTGTGGCTGATTCGGCAGACAGCAACCCCTCAGCGTTTTCTGGTCTACATTTACATTCCTGGTGTCCACTACACAGCCGCTGACACTCTCGCACGCTCTCATTTTAAGGTCTTCTTTCAGGCACTCCCTATGATCCACTACATGTCATCCGGGATACCACCATTCCATGAGCTAAATTTGGACTAAGCACACAATTACACCACGTACAGGTGTGCTCGCTTCACGCAGTTTCACGACTACTCTATCACTCAAGCCAGGGCCTTGTATATTGTACCTGTCACAGAGTTTGCTTTAATCAAGACTTTTGCAGTTAAATATGGTTATTTTTTGCCTCTTTCTCCAAACCTACAAATCAAGTAGGTTGATTACTTACTTAAACCTCCTATGCTGTCACTCCGCTTTACGTCTCCAAGGTCAACCACACACTATCAGTCCTAATCCACTACTTCACGTCTAAACCTTCCATTACGGTGGAGCTACATCATGGCTTCCTTCGCTGGCCTCTCTGTCACAAAGCGCTGCATCAGCAGCTTCAAGCTCTTACACCCCAGTCTACATCACTAAGTGTCGGGGCCACGGGCAATCCTCAGCGCAGTTACATATATACCTCAATCAGAGTAAAAGCTCCTTACAAGCTTTCAGTACCCATGCTGTATAAACTTACATAAAGTGTGTTTTCTTTGAATCCTCTTTTGCCCTCTTTTACAGGCCTACTCGTACGTTGGTTTCGGCACACCTCAACCAACTTTGCTTCTCCTTCTACATCCCATTACATATTAGAAAAATTCCGAACACAAATATAAATATATATATATATATATATATACACATACATACACACCCACACACACACAAAACTTTATATTCCTTACACCAAGCATGTCAAACTCAAAGTGTGGCACGTCCACATAAACAAGGTTTAAGTTTATGTGGACCACACACACACACACTCACTCACTGACAGACACACATAATTGCTGACAGACACACACAGACACACAGACAGAGACAGGCACACATACTCACTGACAGACACACACACTGACAGACAGACACATACTCGCTGACAGACACACCCACTCATTGAAGGACACACACTGACAGACAGACACATACTCGCTGACAGACACACCCACTCATTGAAGGACACACACATACTCACTGACAGACACACACATACTTGCTTACAGACACACACACACATACTTGCTGACATACACACACACACACACACACACTCACTGACTGACACACACACGCTTTGTGGGCCCTCTTTTACATACTTGCTCACTGACAGACACACACATACTTGCTGACAGACACACACACACTCACTGATAGACACACACATACTTGCCTACAGACACACACACACACTCATGGACAGACACACACATACTTGCTGACATACACACACACTCACTGACACACACAAGCTTTGTGTGCCCTCTTTTACATACTTGCTCACTGACAGACACACACATACTTGCTGACAGACACACACATACTCACTGACAGACACACTCATGGACAGACACACACACTCACTGACCGACATACACACTCACTGACCGACATACACACTCACTGACTGACACACACATGCTTTGTGGGCCCTCTTTTACATACTTGCTCACTGACAGACACACACATACTTGCTGACAGACACACACACACACTGATAGACACACACTTACACACACATACTTTTATTTATTGCTCCCTACCTTATGGAGACGATGTGGGGCCTCTCCCTGGGTTCCTTCCTGATCCTCACTGCTCCCGCGCACGATTTAGTGATGCCGGGTGCTGGAATATGACGTCATATTCCGGTGCCTGGCTTCACTTCAGACGGCGCGCGCAAGGGAGCAGTGAAGAGCAGGTACACTGAGCTCCCTCCCTGGCCCTCCTCCCCGGCCGGATAAGTGTCAAAAGAGCGATCACATGGTCACAATAGGTGTCCATGTGTCTGCCTGCAGGGGGACTGTCTGTGCTGACAGGCAGTCTCCATGCTAGTGTAAAATAAAAATAAAAATTAAAGTTAATGTTAATAAAAAAAATTATATATGTGTATGTATATAGCTATATAATATATATCATATATATATAATGTCATACTAAGTGTATTTTTATATTAATATGTACATATTAATATAAAAACACACTTATAATTAAATTACACATGTATATATATAATATATATAATAACTATATATATTGTATATATATTATAAAATACAAATAAGTAGATTAAATTAAATAAAAACATTTAAAATAATAAAAATTGAAAAAAATTATATATCTATATGAAATTTTTTTCTAACTGTATTTTGATATAAATATATATATATATATATATATTTATATCAAAATACACTTAGAATGAAATTGTATATATATCTATGTATATATAAATAAAAATAATACGAAATATACATATGGCCATATACAAACTTACATAAATAATTATATAAATATACACGTAGACTTCAAATATATAAATATGCATTTATATTTAAATTCTACGTGCGTGTTTATGTAATATTTTTACATAATTAAGTAATTTTATTAATTGCAATTTGAGGGACCTGCCTGCCAACCCAGGCGGAAGGTCCAGAGAATTTAATTGGCTAGCACTGTATTTTACCCTGTAACTTTCTATGACACCCTAAAACCTGTACATGGGGGGTACGGTTTTACTCGGGAGACTTCGCTGAACACAAATATTAGTGATTCAAAACAGTAAAACATATCACAGCGATGATATTGTCAGTGAAAGTGACTTTTTTTTGCATTTTTCACACACAAACAGCACTTTTACTGATGATAGAATTGTTGTGATACGTTTTCCTGTTTTGAAACACTAATATTTGTGTTCAGCAAAGTCTCCCGAGTATAACAGTACCCCCATGTACAGATTTTATAGCGTTTTTCAAAGTTACAGGGTCAAATATTTTTACATTGAAAATGGCCAGGTTGGTTACGTTGCCTTTGAGAGCGTATGGTAGCTCAGGAATGAGAATTACCCCCATGATGCCATACCATTTGCAAAAGTAGACAACCCAAGGTATTGCAAATGGGGTATGTCCAGTCATTTTTAGTAGCCACTTAGTCACAAACACTGGCCAAATATTAGTTTTTTGTTTTTTTCACACAAAAACAAATATGAACGCTAACTTTGGCCAGAGTTTGTGACTAAGTGGCTACTAAAAAAGACTAAACATACCCCACGTTCAATACCTTGGGTTGTCTACTGTTTCAAATGGTATGCCATTATGGGGGTAATTCTCATTCCTGGGTTACCACACCATCTCAAAAGGTAACATTACTAATCTGTCAAATTTCAATTTGAAAATGGAACGTTCTATATTTGACCCTGTAACTTTCCAAAACACCATAAAACCTGTTAATGGGGGGTACTGTTGTACTCGTGAGAAATCGCTGATTACAAATATGGACATTTTTTTTGCAGTAATACCTAACAGTATTATGACATTTACAGCTAAAATGTGAGGCGGAACTACAAATTTGTTTAAAATTTTTTCACAGTTTTTTAAATTTTATTCATAATAAATTATGTTTCATATATAAATATTTGATATGAAATGAAAGCCCTGTTTCTCCTGAACAAAATGATATATAATAAGTGTGGGTGCATTTAATATGAAAGAGGTGAATTACGGTTGAACAGACATATAGCGCAAATTCCAGTTTTTGTTTACGTTTTGATCAGAACGTGTACTATTGACTCCGTCCTGAAGGGGTTAAAGATTGTAATAGTTTTATATAAAAACAACTCACCCAGGCAAAAAATAATAGGGGTTTAATTACATTATATGATCATATATTGCATAAGCCTGCCACAACGTCAATATACCCCATTCTTGGCAGGTCCTACTCTATACTTTTTATATATATATGTGCCTGGTGCTGGTCAGGCACAAAATACAGAAAAAAATTAAAATGACCACACCCCAAGGACTTTTAACCATGTACTAGTTATAGCACAGCCTTGTTGTGTATATCAGGTACTAGTTATAGCACAGCCTTGTTGTGTATATCAGGTACTATTTATATCACAGCCTTGTTGTGTATATCAGGTACTATTTATATCACAGCCTTGTTGTGTATCAGATACTTGTTATATCACAGCCATGGTTTAGAGTTGGTACTAGTTATATCACAGCCTTGTTGTATGCCAGGTACTAGTTATATCACAGCCCTGGGTCAGAGTTTTCACTGGTTATATTACACAGGCGATATTATAGGTCAGGTACTTGTTATATCAAACCCTAGTTTAGAGTTAGTACGGGTTATATCAAAGCCCTAGTTTAGAGTTAGTACTAGTTATATCACAGCCCTGGTTTCGAGCTAGTACTAGTTATATCACAGCCTTGTTGTATATATCAGGTACTAGTTATATCACAGCCTTGTTGTGTATCAGATACTAGTTATATCACAGCCCTGGGTCAGAGTTGCCACTGGTTATATTACACAGACGATAGAGTTAGTACTAGTTATTTCACAGCCCTGATTTAGAGTAAGTACTAATTATATCAGAGCTGTAGTTTAGAGTTAGTACTAGTTATATCACAGCCCTAGTTTAGAGTTAGTACTAGTTATTTCACAGCCTTGTTGTGTATCAGATACTGGTTACATTAAAGCCCTGGTTTAGAGTTAGTACTAGTTATATCAGAGCCCTGGTTTTGAGTTAGTACTTGTTATATCACAGCCTTGGTGTATACCAGGTACTAGTTATATCAGAGCCTTGGTTTAGAGTTAGTACTAGTTATATCAGAGCCTTGGTTTAGAGTTAGTACTAGTTATATCAGAGCTCTGGTTTAGAGTTAGTACTAGTTATATCACAGCCCCGGTTTACAGTTAGTACTAGTTATATCAGAGCTCTGGTTTATAGTTAGTACTAGTTATATCAGAGCTCTGGTTTAGAGTTAGTACTTGTTATATCACAGCCTTGGTGTATACCAGGTACTAGTTATATCAGAGCCCTGGTTTAGAGTTAGTACTAGTTATATCAGAGCCCCAGTTTAGAGTTAGTACTAGTTATATCAGAGCTCTGGTTTAGAGTTAGTACTAGTTATATCACAGCCCCGGTTTACAGTTAGTACTAGTTATATCAGAGCTCTGGTTTATAGTTAGTACTAGTTATATCAGAGCTCTGGTTTAGAGTTAGTACTTGTTATATCACAGCCTTGGTGTATACCAGGTACTAGTTATATCAGAGCCCTGGTTTAGAGTTAGTACTAGTTATATCAGAGCCCCAGTTTAGAGTTAGTACTAGTTATATCAGAGCTCTGGTTTAGAGTTAGTACTAGTTATATCACAGCCCCGGTTTACAGTTAGTACTAGTTATATCAGAGCTCTGGTTTATAGTTAGTACTAGTTATATCAGAGCCCCGGTTTATAGTTAGTACTAGTTATATCAGAGCTCTGGCTAATAGTACTAGTTATATCAGAGCCCCGGTTTATAGTTAGTACTAGTTATATCACAGCCCCGGTTTATAGTTAGTACTAGTTATATCAGAGCCCCGGTTTAGAGTTAGTACTAGTTATATCAGAGCCCCGGTTTATAGTTAGTACTAGTTATATCAGAGCTCTGGCTAATAGTACTAGTTATATCAGAGCCCCGGTTTATAGTTAGTACTAGTTATATCACAGCCCCGGTTTATAGTTAGTACTAGTTATATCAGAGCCCCGGTTTAGAGTTAGTACTAGTTATATCAGAGCCCCGGTTTATAGTTAGTACTAGTTATATCAGAGCTCTGGCTAATAGTACTAGTTATATCAGAGCCCCGGTTTATAGTTAGTACTAGTTATATCACAGCCCCGGTTTATAGTTAGTACTAGTTATATCAGAGCCCTGGTTTAGAGTTAGTACTTGTTATATCACAGCCTTGGTGTATACCAGGTACTAGTTATATCACAGCCCCGGTTTATAGTTAGTACTAGTTATATCACAGCCCCGGTTTACAGTTAGTACTAGTTATATCAGAGCTCTGGTTTATAGTTAGTACTAGTTATATCAGAGCTCTAGCTAATAGTACTAGTTATATCACAGCCCCGGTTTATAGTCAGTACTAGTTATAGCACAGCCCCGGTTTACAGTTAGTACTAGTTGTGCAGTGTGTGGCAGGCTGGATACAGGCTGTAGTAGAAGCAGTAGTTCCTGTTCCTGCTGATCCCCAGCGCTGTGACGTAGCTGCTCCCTAGACTGGCAGGTTCTGTTCTCCAGCAGCCAAGCGGCCACGCGCTCCTTCCCTCTCCCTGCTGACAGGCGCGGAAGTCACGTGATCTCCCCGAACCGGCTGACGGGAGTGGGCGGAGTCTGTCAGGGAGGAGGAAGAGGCGGTGAGAGCCCTGAGTTGGAAATACCGGAGCGCTGCGGGATCCATTAACCGCACACAGCCGCAGCATTACCCCGCATTACCCCACGGAGAGGCCGGACTGACATGCTGGAGAGTGCGGGGCCGGCGCGGTGATCCGTGTCCCCGGTTTGTGGCGGCTCGCGGTGCGGTCAGTGCGGTGCGGGAGGCCGGCCGGGTGTTGAGGCCCAGGATGGCGCAGTGCCTGCTCTCCGTGTCCGAGTTCCTGCAGGGAGCGTTCATCCCTCAGGTGGCGGCTCTGTGCAGCGAGGAGGCGGATAAACTGTCCCGGAAAAACCAACTGACCTTCTGTGAGCTGGTCCGGCCATTCTGCAGACTGAGCACTGAGGGTGAGTGTACACTACCTGCACTGAGTGAGTGCGCCCTGCCATGCCCTGTCACTGAGTGAGTGCACCCTGCCATGCCCTGTCACTGAGTGAGTGCACCCTGCCATGCCCTGTCACTGAGTGAGTGCACCCTGCCATGCCCTGCCACTGAGTGCACCCTGCCATGCCCTGCCACTGAGTGAGTGCACCCTGCCATGCCCTGTCACTGAGTGAGTGCACCCTGCCATGCCCTGTCACTGAGTGAGTGCACCCTGCCATGCCCTGTCACTGAGTGAGTGCACCCTGACATGCCCTGTCACTGAGTGAGTGCACCCTGTCACTGAGTGAGTGCACCCTGCCATGCCCTGTCACTGAGTGACTGCACCCTGCCATGCCCTGTCACTGAGTGACTGCACCCTGCCATGCCCTGTCACTGAGTGACTGCACCCTGCCATGCCCTGTCACTGAGTGACTGCACCCTGCATGCCCTGACTGAGTGAGTGCACCCTGTGCACTGAGTGAGTGCACCCTGTCACTGAGTGAGTGCACCCTGCCATGCCCTGTCACTGAGTGACTGCACCCTGCCATGCCCTGTCACTGAGTGACTGCACCCTGCCATGCCCTGTCACTGAGTGACTGCACCCTGCCATGCCCTGTCACTGAGTGAGTGCACCCTGACATGCCCTGTCACTGAGTGAGTGCACCCTGCCATGCCCTGTCACTGAGTGAGTGCACCCTGCCATGCCCTGTCACTGAGTGAGTGCACCCTGACATGCCCTGTCACTGAGTGAGTGCACCCTGTCACTGAGTGAGTGCACCCTGCCATGCCCTGTCA
>OW240915.1:250963171-250981715 GCA_933207985.1 Pelobates cultripes | reverse complement strand
ATTTTTATTTTTAAAAAAATTTAATTTTAATATTAAATTTTTTTTATTTTAGTATTTTATTTACTTTTTTAATTTTAATATTTAAATTTTTTATTGTAATATATATTTTTTTTTAATTAATTTTTTTATTTTCGTCCCTGCTTGTTAGCTGGCCAGGGAGGGGGGCTCTCATTCCCTGGTGGTCCAGTGGATGGGCTGTGTAGGAGGGGGGCTGGCAGAGAGCTGTTACTTACCTTTCCGTCAGCTCCCTTCTCCTCTGGTCCGGTTAGCTCCACTGTAAGTCTCGCGAGAGCCGCGGGGTCAGAGCGTTGCCAAGGGTTACACAGCGAGACTTACAGTGGAGGAGAAGGGAACTGACAGGAGCTGCAGGAAGGTAAGTAACAGCTATCTGCCAGCCCCCAACAGGACCGCCGGGCTTGTAATGAGCCCGGCGGTCCTGGTCTGTATTATGGCAATGTAAGTTGCCATAATACAGACACTGACTCAAGTATAAGTCGAGTGGGGGTTTTTCAGCTCAAATAATGTGCTGAAAAACTAGACTTATACTTGAGTATATATGGTATTTCTTAGCTGTCTGAGGGTGATTGGAATATTGCTGCTCTTCTCAAATACTTTGACTCTGTTTTATGGCACTAGTACATTGGCAATGCAGCCTTTGGTATGTTTAAGGGACGCTCCACTGCCTAAATAGAAAAATAACTGTTTAGTAGGTACATTGCAAATAAAAACAAGTATGCATTTAATAATGCATATTTTAATTGGGAGTCTATCTAAAAAACAGCTTGCAAAAAGCTGTAGTTCTTTCCTGCTGCATTTGCAAGCCCCTTTCTTCTCCAGACTGTGTTGCTGTCCAATCACAGACTTCCCAATGCAGCTCAGTTAAAGGACCACTATAGTGCCAGGAAAACATACTCGTTTTCCTGGCACTATAGTGCCCTGAGGGTGCTTTCCTATGGACGCTTGCGTGCTCTCACTGTGAAAAATCACAGTTAGAAGCACGCAAGCGCCTCTAGCAGCTGTCAATGAGACAGCCGCTAGAGGAAATAGGGGAAGGCTTAACCCATTCATAAACATAGCAGTTTCTCTGAAACTGCTATGTTTATGAAAAAATGGGTTAACCCTAGCTGGACCTGGCACCCAGACCACTTCATTAAGCTGAAGTGGTCTGGGTGCCTAGAGTGGTCCTTTAAGAAGTATTTGCAAGGTAGGTGCTCTGAGCAATTTCTGCCTTTTGAGTTTAGCTCTACTGAACCAAACAAACCATGAAATAACAGGATCTGTTGTAACAAGGTTAATTCGTAAAAGTGCCGATTTTTATTAAGAACTACACTGTTTGTAAAATGGGGGGAAAAAATGACACACTCTTCACAAATAAAGCATTTCAATAAGCTGGCATGCTTTAAGGGTCCAGAGTGTATCCTTTATCTGCCTAGGGGAGTGTTTACTAAGCAAGCGCTATTGAGTACGAGAATAGAAGCAGTGGCTAGAGAAGAGGTGAGTATTAACATAATTTTTTTCTGAAGGAAATAAATATTTTTTTGATAAATTACATAATTACAGTCATTGCTTTGAGATATTCTCTGTTAAGGTGAGGAGGAACCAGATATACCTCTTCCTCATACTTACATTATGTTAACCGAAAAGTTGATCCCATCTTATTTTTTTAAATCTTTGCTGCTATATCATTGATGTAGCAGTAAAAACTACAAATGTGTATACTCAGCTGCTGTGGAAGACATCCTGTACCCCTTAGTGTGCATTATTGCTAGCTAGGAATTGTCTGATGTGCAACTCTATAGGGACAAATGGCTGCGCATGGTACGGTACTGTGCTCCTCCAGCAATGTGACTACTGCAAATGGTTTGTCCTGGTGAGTAACATTTAAGCATTCCTAGTAGTATAGAAACTAAAATGTTGAGCTCTGCTAGTATAATTTTTTTGTAGGACATGGCTTTCTCATAACTCATGTTTTTGATTGTAGACTTTTCATTATGAAAACGTGTTGTTTATCATAAAACACTGGCTTTGTTAGAGGGGCAGATTATAGGAATAGCGTTGTCTTTTTCATGATATAGCTTATAGGTATCGACCGATATTGATTTATATTTTTTTTTATTTTTTTAAGAGTCGATACCGATATTCTGTGAACTTCCAGGCCAATAGCCGATATAATTTGCCGATATTCTGTACATTTACCATTTGTGGGTGTAGTGTGTGTGTTTGTGGGTGTAGTGTGTGTAGTGTGTGTGTTTGTGGGTGTAGTGTGTGTGTTTGTGGATGCAGTGTGTGTGTTGTGGATGCAGTGTGTGTGTTGTGGGTGTAGTGTGTGTGTTTGTGTAGCGTGTGTGTTGTGGATGCAGTGTGTGTGTGTTGTGGATGCAGTGTGTGTGTGTTTGTGTAGTGTGTGTTGTGGATGCAGTGTGTGTTGTGGATGCAGTGTGTGTGTGTGTGTTGTGGATGCAGTGTGTGTGTGTGTGTGTTGTGGATGCAGTGTGTGTTTGTGTAGTGTGTGTGTGTGTGTATTAGTGTAGTGTGTAGCAGAGTGTTTTAGTATATACTAAATGCAAAGTGTGTGTGTTTGTGTAGTTTGTGTGTGTATATAATGAATGCAGAGTGTGTATTTGTGTAGTGTGTATAGTGAATATAGTGTGTTTATATAATGCAGAGTGTGTGTTTGTATAGTGTGTATATAATGCAGTTTGTGTAGTGTGCATTATATACACAAACTATGCAAACACACTGCATTATATAAACACACTGCATTAAATAAACACACTACACAAACACACTGCATTATATACACAGTGTGTTTGTGTAGTGTATGTGTATATAATGGAGTGTGTGTATATAATGCAGTGTGTTTGTGTAGTGTGCATTATATAAACACTACACAAACACACTGCATTATATTCACACCATATACAAACACACTGCATTATATACACAGTGTGTTTGCGTAGTGTATGTGGAGTGTATGTGTGAGGGGGCATTTTTTTATTAAACAAGTATTACTTATTTTTATTGTCCCCCCTCCCTGCTTGTTGCCTGGCCAGGGAGGGGGGATATAGCATTCCCTGGTGGTCCAGTGGCATTGGCTGAGCTGTGGGGGGGGGCGGGCAATAAGTGTTTACTCACCTCCCAGCAGCTCCCCGGTGTAAGTCTCGCGGCCAGGGTCTCGCAAGAGTTACGCTGGAGGAGCTGTTGGGAGGTGAGTAAGCGCTTGCTGCCCGCCCCCCCAGGACTGCCGGGTTTGTAATGAGCATGGCGGTCCTAGGAGGTATTATCGGCAATATGAATTGGCAGATACCGATATTGCTGAAAATACCGAATATCGGCCGATTATATCGGTAAAACCGATAATCGGTCGATCCCTAATAGCTGATCTTAAAATCTAAACAGTCTCCTTTAAATGTATTATTTGGTTTAAAATTTAGTTAATTTTTTAATCTTAAATTATGAGTTTGAGCATGGTTGTTTTTAATTTCTTTCTCTTCAGTTCACATGCGAGATCCCAACAACCAGCCTCATGTCATAAAAAACTTGAAGATTGCAGTTAACAACATTGTTACTCAAGTTCCGCAGCAAGGAGCGATCCGAAAGATTCTGAATGATGTTGTCTCAGCTAGCCAGCCTGCAGAGGGTTTAGTACCAAATGTGATTACTGCTGGAGATTATGATCTTAATATCAGTGGTATGTATGCAATTATATCAGTAAAGCAAGGTGGCAACACAATTATGTAATGGATCATTTTAAAAGAATATTGATAACAGTTCCCAACGTATTGGCGATTCATATGTAGGAATTAAAGCAGATCTACCACCAGTTTGGAAAAAAAAAAAAACACTGACCGTGTTAGCTCTGCTTAGGGTATGGATGGCCAGTGGTAAGTAGAAAGCATATAAAGTAAATGTTTACTTACCTGAAACTGTACCTCATGGTTGCCCCATCATCTTCCCGAGGGACCTTCTTCAGCTCCTGGTCCTTCATCTGTCAGGAGTCGTATCACTGCTGTACTCTTGCGCATGCATATGAGTACAACACTGGGGTCTGTGGAGAATCCTGCAATTCTAGGGGAGCTGCTATAGATCACGTCTTGAATGTTTGAGATAATGCATGAATTTGGCAGCTTTCGTCAACCTCAAAACGTAATCCCTACTTTTTCATATGTTTCTGGAGTGAAATTCCAACTCTGTCAATATGAGTATTTCACATAGATTTTATCATTAACTGTTGTGTTGACTGGACATGTAATTCATATCGACTTCATTTTTTCTTTAGTTGAAAGGACCAGAGCTGACTTTGCTTATTTTACTTTCATTGAAACTAGTTACATCTCTCACAGAAATCACAGACTAATTGTAAGCATACCAGCTCTCTCACAAGAGTGTCAAAGGCTATAAGTATGCAGAGGAGTGGAATTATTTTTGAAAAATCTACTTGTCCACGGGACTAAAGTGTTAGCCTAATCTACTTTTTATCATAACAAGCTACTTGTCCTGACTTACAAAATAATATATATATATATTTTTTTTTAGAAAGCTTGCCTAGTGCCCTTGGCTTAGTGTCTCAAACTCTGCCCACTGTAATCTCTCACTCAGTTCTCTGCCATAGTGTGTGGTTTTGGCTGTCTGTGGGTAGTATGTGTTGTGTGATATGGGCTGTCTGTCAATAGTCTATTCTCAGGTCTCAAAACTTCCCGTTTGCAAAAAGGACCTATACAGTTTATGAATTAAATTACTATGTAAAAAAAAATCAATCAATATATCTATTGACATTGTGAGTACTGAGCCATGGGTAGGTTACATTTGCTAGTGCTATATACAGATTAAATTACCCTAACACTCCCATGTCACTTTGGCATGACTGTTTTCAGTATATTTGTTGGTATACTGCTTGTACTTTAAACATATAGTATGGCTGTGTGACGTGACCAATCTCGCCACATTGCATTGGAGAAGCCTGGTTGCTCGCCTGTTGCCTTTGGATTATGGCCCCATGTTAAAAGGCTTGATTTTCCCCTGCAAAGACATGAAAGCCGGGTTATTTGGTGCTTGCCCTGTTTGAGCGGTGATACCCCAGATAGCTATGCCATGGAGCCCATTCGTATAATGAAAAACTATGGGAAAGACTTTGGCTCCATGGCAATTGAACTGTGTATGTGTGCTCTGAGCGCCATTCAGTAATAATGTGCGCTCAGATCTGAGCTATCTGGGGATATGTTGAATGTACCTGTTTTGTACAATGGCTGCACAGTTATGTTTTTATGTGTTTTATTGTCTTTTGCTGCCATGTGTTCAATGGAGTTTTGCCTCTGTCCTTGGAGATAATTGGATTACTTCCCAATTATCTCCAGGATACAAGACTCTGTGGAACTGTTTTTTGGCAGAAAAGCCATGCTTCCTTTGGTCACGAAGGACTACGATCTATCTTTTGAACCACTGGACCAATTTGTATGATTTTGACGTATGTTTGTATTTGGAGTATGCTGATTCTGAAAATGTTGTATGTGAATGTGATGCATACTTTTCAAGTTATGAATAATGTGGAAAATTGTATTTCTCTGCTTGTTATAATTACATTACCCATTGTGTAAGGTAATTGAATCACAGGCAGAGGGGATGATTTTGTGTGGGAGTGTCTGAGTGTATTGTATGTGTTTATTGGTTGTGTTCCAAAACCCTGTGGGTGGTACTAATGTGTAAGAATGTGTACATAAGCACAATAAGCCCACAGCTCTGACTGTTCACTGCTTGACCCACAACGAGCTTTGTCTCGTTCTTGGGGGGGATTTACTGTATGCTGTTCCAGTTTGACTGCTAGGAATGTAAACCTATTCGTATGGTTTTTCCTTTTTGGCTGATTACAGCATTCGTATGGTTTCCTGTTCGGCGGATTGGTGTTCTGCAGTAGCTGTGCCTGTGCATCTGAAAGGGGAATATCGCCTAAACGTTTTTTAACCTCTTGTGGGCAAAACGGTCTGTTACAATTGGTGGCAAGCGGCGGGATTGTTCCTACAGCCAGAAGGACAGCTACAGGAGACACCATTTCTTTGGATTTTACAAATTGAGGGCAACGCATGTCTGAGTACAGTGACCCTGACAGCATCAGGATGGAACCAGCAGTGGAGTACGATGAGGGTGTCATGGATGACAGAGATGCAGTTCGCAAAGGCATCTGGTACCAGGCACTGGGCATTGTGGAGTACCAGCGGGGCGAGAGACTCCCCAAGGAAGACCAGCGATTGCCGAAGCGACTAGCCCTGCGGATGCCCTTCCTGGGAGAGCAACCCCTGGAGGAATGGGTGAAGGAATTGGAGCTCCGGGTATGGCAGGAGATTTGGCTGGAAGATGCCTACCAGGCGCTCTGGTGGTATGGGGCACAGTACCTGCCCTGGACAGCCGAGCATGACAAGCCAGAGGGAGAGGAATTTGATGGTCCTGGTTTGTTATGGGAGGCTTTTTCAGAGCCTGAGTTTGGGAGCTCTACACAAACTCGATTCAGTGATATCTTGGAGTGGAGGGAGAGCAGGTCTGACTGGGACGACACTCATGAGATTGAGCAAGACCTGGTCCACCTAGTGACCCGAGAGATGGAGCTGGAGCAGGGCTACCAAGATCTGTTCCACTCCAGTGAGAAGGCTCAGCAGGGAAGCAGAGACCCAGATCCAGACCCATTCAGCTGGGCAGATATTGCAGAATGTTACTGGGAAGAACCTCAGGTGGCTGGTGGAGATGGGACCGAGGTCTCTCCACCGGTCCTGCAGGGAATTGGGAGCCCAGTCTCCATTCCCCAGCGGGAGATATTGCAGGGAATATGGAGCCCAAGCTCCATTCCCCAGCGGCAGGCTGAGTTACAGGGGACAGAGATAGTTGGTCCTGTCCCCCAGCTGCAGTGTACCTTGCAGGGAGAGGAGAGCAGCGTCCTCCCTCCCCAGTGGCAGGGTGAGCTACAGGGATGCTGGGCAGTCGGCTCAGATCCCCAGCGGCAGTGTGAATTACAGGGAATTGGGAGCCCAGTCTCCATTCCCCAGCGGCAGTATGAGTCATTGGGAATTGGGAGCCCAGTCTCCATTCCCCAGCAGGAGATAAAGCAGGGAATTGGGAGCCCAGTCTCCATTCCCCAGCGGCCGAATGTCCTACAGGGAATAGAGAGCCCAGTCTCCTTTCCCCAACAGCAGGCCTCTGTATTGGGAGCAGAGACAGTCGGTCTCCCTCCCCCACGGCTGCAAGTATATATGGGAGAGGAGCTTGTTACCCCCTCTCCCCGGCGGCAGCTTAACGTACCGGGGGGGGGACAGTAAACCCCACAACCGTGCAGATGGGACCGTGGTCTCTGCACTTACAGCAGAGGGGGTAGGGACGGTCGGTTCTGCCCCCCAGCGACAGAGCTGTTTAGCCAAAGGGGAGACAGTCGGTCTCCCCCTCCAACAACCAGGCTTCAACCAGGCTACTCCCGTGGTAGCGCTGGCACCAGGGCAGAGTACCGCTGGTCTCTGCCCACTGAGCAACCCACCAAGTCAGCTTACCAGTCACCCACACAGCCGTGGTGAGGCACCTGGACATGGACAAAGTTCTCCTCTACCCAGGTGTAGTAACCATTTATTGTGGGTGGGCTGTATTACTGTTTGTGTGTTGTGGGTGGGCTGCTGGACTAACAAGGGCACTGACCGGCAGGAGGTCAGATACCCTGTTAGTCTGTTTGGAAAAGGGGAGAGATGTGACGAGACCAATCTCGCCACATTGCATTGGAGAAGCCTGGTTGCTCGCCTGTTGCCTTTGGATTATGGCCCCATGTTAAAAGGCTTGATTTTCCCCTGCAAAGACATGAAAGCCGGGTTATTTGGTGCTTGCCCTGTTTGAGCGGTGATACCCCAGATAGCTATGCCATGGAGCCCATTCGTATAATGAAAAACTATGGGAAAGACTTTGGCTCCATGGCAATTGAACTGTATGTGTGTGCTCTGAGCGCCATTCAGTAATAATGTGCGCTCAGATCTGAGCTATCTGGGGATATGTTGAATGTACCTGTTTTGTACAATGGCTGCACAGTTATGTTTTTATGTGTTTTATTGTCTTTTGCTGCCATGTGTTCAATGGAGTTTTGCCTCTGTCCTTGGAGATAATTGGATTACTTCCCAATTATCTCCAGGATACAAGACTCTGTGGAACTGTTTTTTGGCAGAAAAGCCATGCTTCCTTTGGTCACGAAGGACTACGATCTATCTTTTGAACCACTGGACCAATTTGTATGATTTTGACGTATGTTTGTATTTGGAGTATGCTGATTCTGAAAATGTTGTATGTGAATGTGATGCATACTTTTCAAGTTATGAATAATGTGGAAAATTGTATTTCTCTGCTTGTTATAATTACATTACCCATTGTGTAAGGTAATTGAATCACAGGCAGAGGGGAGGATTTTGTGTGGGAGTGTCTGAGTGTATTGTATGTGTTTATTGGTTGTGTTCCAAAACCCTGTGGGTGGTACTAATGTGTAAGAATGTGTACATAAGCACAATAAACCCACAGCTCTGACTGTTCACTGCTTGACCCACAACGAGCTTTGTCTCGTTCTTGGGGGGATTTACTGTATGCTGTTCCAGTTTGACTGCTAGGAGTGTAAACCTATTCGTATGGTTTTTCATATTCGGCTGTTTACAGCATTCGTATGGTTTCCTGTTCGGCGGATTGGTGTTCTGCAGTAGCTGTGCCTGTGCATCTGAAAGAGGAATATCGCCTGAACGGTGTTTAACCTCTTGTGGGCAAAACAGTCTGCTATAGGCTGGATTGACTATGACACAATAGTGTAACCCTCTGTTTTAAACATGTAATATGTACTGCTATGTTTATAGAACAACATCATAGATAGAAGACTGAAGTGAGTTCTCAGTCTTGACAGCTGTGGGGTTTTTGACAATGCAATTTGATTTAACCCTCTGAAACAACCTTTTGTGCAAGATGTCAAATCATTGCCTTGATCAGTTTATTTGATCACCTTTCATGTGAAGAGCCACAGAAAATACATCATCTTTTTGTGTTCTGTGCTGGCTAGACAACCAATTTACTGACTGAGTGCAAACAACCCAGCAGACTAGGGTTCCGGACTGGCTAATGCGAATTCTGTTCAGTTTTTGTTTTGCCCATTTATCGTGGTTTCCAAAGGGCCCTGAGGCTCCTGCCATGCCAGGTGACATGCTGCAGTAACCGTAAGCCTGTCCGGTCACATTCATTGGCTGAGAGCATCAGCTGTCTGTTATCAGCCAATGAATGCCACATTGTGCATGGCAGTTTGCACAGCATTGACATTAGCCACCGACAAACTATTGTTCAGTGTTTGCTAATCACACCTCAATGATGCGGCCAGAGGTGGAGTTAAACCTCTGGCAGAAAAATGGGTTAAACTCCATATCTGTAGTGTTTCATACTGAAATGCCGCAAATACAGATTCCAGGCAGCATGACCACTTCAAACCACTGAAGGAGTTATGGCGCTTGGAGTAACCATTTAAAGGGTTTCTAAAAACCTTTTTTGTGTAAAACAGAATAATGCCCATTGGCATTCCCCCTCAAAAAATAAAGATTCACTCACTTAAAAGGGATACTATAGTGCCAGGAATACAAAGCTATATTCCTGACACATTAGCTCCTCCTCCCTCAAGGAGGAGGGAGGGTTGGTGATTTAAAAAATAATAAAATAAAATGGAAGAGGGTGGGATTGCTTAATCCCCCCTCACCCCTCCCAAGCACTCACCAATGAACTGATTTAGTTGCATACATCTATTTGGACATAAAACGTAAGCACTATCCTATCAGTTCTCTTATCCCCTTTAGTTAGCATACAAGTAGTGAATATTACCTATTTTGTAAATAGTTTACAAAAAAAACCTTTTTTTTGTTTTACTGATGTTTCTAACTGGTTTTTATGTGCAGTGTGATGTGGTTATATTACACAAAATAGTAGAAAATGGACAGTGTGACCTGGATAATATGATCGTAACACAATCTAAAATTCTCAAGGAATGCATGTGCCACATAAGGGCCCTGTTATTTGAAAAATTAACCCTCTAATACACCAACAAAGTTAAAATCATAGTGCAATCAAGAATATGAAAGAGAAGCACAAAATAATAATTAGATTTTCCTGGCCGACTGTCAATAAATAAAAAAAATAAAAAATTTAAATAGTCCCTCCTCTTTCCCCTTTAAAACCCTGGACTTACCCCAGGACCGTCAGTATTCTTTCTTGTCCCATTCGGGACGGACCCGCTGACTGTTCTTGGAAGTCTGGTTAGGCACACAGACTGCTGTCTTGGGGGGATCGGGCCGATAGCTCCCTGGGAGGTGAGCGGAGTGCCATGCTCTGCGTCCTAGTTACAGAGAAAGCAGGAGAATCTGCCTTCTTATGCCGTGTGGAGACCAGCAATAGGTAAGAAGTGGTCCGCCAATGGAATTGCAAGCTCGGAGCTTGCGTACGGCGGTGGAACGCACGCCCAGGTGGCCTTGCGTTCCACCGGAGTTCCCGAATGTGCTACTGCGCATGCGCAATTAATTCGGAACTTGAAAATTTGGCGTCAAATTTTTAAAAATGGTGACTATTAAAGCCGTGCAAACCTTCAGGGCAAACATGCTTGTTTTCTGGAGAAAGGAATACAGTGTCACCAGCCCCCCACACGGTTCAGAGGTCTTTTAAGGTAGGATATGGTTCCTTAAAGGCATCTGTCAGTTTTCTTCTGGATTGGTAAGTTTCTCTAAATTGTTTTATTTGTTGCAGATGTCTAGCCTGTCGTCTCCTAAAGAATTAGACAAGGAGAAAATGTCGGCAACTGTACCCAAGAAGGCTATGTTTAAATGAAAACATAACACCTGCTCAGAATGCGCTACTCCACTTCCTGATGGGTGCAAAAAGAAAATGTGCAATAACTGCACTTCTGAAGATTTGGAGAAATCTAAGCAGCAGGATATGCAGAAATTTCTTAGCTGGTTCCAGAGTAACCTTTCCCAAACATTTGAATCTTTTAAAGAATCAGCTAAAATGCATGTTCCTTCTCAAGAGAAGCATTCAAGAAAACGTAAGTGAGAAAGATCTCCCTCCCTGTCTGAATTATCATCAGGAGAATGCCCTGATACTGCATGCTCATCAAATTCTAGTGAGGCATCTAGTGTGGAAGAAGGCTTTCCTGTCGAACTCCTGAAAAGGTTAATTAAAGAGGTATCGGCAGTGTTATATGAGGATGATGCTACAAAAAAGATTAAGGGTTTTCCAATAGACCCGAAGTTATTGGAATTTGCGCATAGAGAATGGTAGAATCCTGAGAGGGCATTAATTTCCAAACATTTTAAGGAGCTTATCAGACTTAAAGAAGGTTTAAGTTGGGAAAAGCTACCAAAGGTCTCGCACAAGTCTCGCAACTGTCCAAAAAGACCACACTACCCATCAGTGAAGTATCTGGCCTTAAAAATCCAATAGACAGAAGAGCGTAAACTTCCAGCCTAAGAATCTTCCAAACAGCAGGGTTTCAAAGTACAGTTGCTATTCGAGAGTATCTGTCATGAGAGCACGGAACATTTGACTTCAAGAAATTGAGAGCTGCTTGCTGGAAGGATCGGTAAAAGAAATTCCACAACTTTTACATAATATAAGGTTGGTCAATTAATTTATGCAGGATTTATCCAAGGAAGGCCTGAAATTGTCGGCACATTTAATGGTTCATCAAAGGCTTCTTTATGTTTACTACCTCTAGAAAGTGGGAAATTGTTTGGTTCCCAAATAGAAGAAATGATGAACAAATGTCCGACACGAAAAAAGCTTTACCTCAGGAAAATAGATATGCGCAAAATTTTAAAAGATTCCATTACCAGTCTAGAAGATCTGGGAAGTTTGATAGGAATTGAGATTTTTTTTTTTTTAAGACCAACAAGAGACTGCAAGTTTCAAGACAGAACTCTAGCAAACAAGAGGTTCTGGCGCCAAAGTAGGTGGACAGATACAACTTTTCTACAACGCATGGGAAGAATCAACATCAAACCTATGGATTTTGGGAGTCATAAGAGGGGGCTACAAAATAAAGTTCTCAGAAACTCCGAAACCTTGTTTTCTCCTGCCCTCTAAAAAAGGGTGTGATAGAGTGCCAAGACGTCTGGAAGGAAAAGGGGTGTATTCCAGATTCTTCCTGGTCCCAAAGCCAGATCAGTCTGTCAGACCTATTCTGGACCTAAAGAATATCAACAAGTATATTCCGTACCAGAAATTCTGGATGGACACGATTCACTCTGTCACTCACTTATTGAACAAAGGGAATTTTATGGCAACTTTAGACCTGAAGGACGCCTGACTTCAAGTTCCCATGGCGGTTACAATAAGGAAGTATCTAAGGTTTTCAGTTCACTCCGGTTCCAGTATCCATCACTTCCAATTCAAGGCCCTTCGGGCTCGTATCGGCCCCAAAATTTTTTACCAAAATCCTTATGCTATTAGCTGCAAGATTAAGAGAAATGGGTGTTTCTTTAATACCATACCTAGATGACTGGCTTATCATAGCCAACTCAAGGAGTCATTTGCAAAGGGATTTTCAAACAATGATGCGCATGCTCGAAAATCATTGTTAGATTATCAATTTTTAAAAAATTCCCAGCTCTTGCCAACCCCAAAAATTTAATTTCTGTGTTTCATCATAGATGCCAAGATGTTTTCTCTGCATCTCCCTTTTGGAAAAAGGGAGAAGATAGAGGAAGACATTTTGTTTCTTCAAGAAGAACAAGTTTACTCCATAAGGCAAGCAATGAGTGTTCTGGGGACTTTGACATCCACAATTCCAGACGTCAGATTGTCAATACATCCACTTCAATGGGAAATCTTCACTCACTGGACAAAAAGGGACAAAGACCTACATGCAAATTTCAGCCTTTCGACCGAAACCTGAGAACAGCTATTTTGGTGGAAACAAATTCCTGTCAATAGGTTTTCCTTTCCAGCAAACGTGGTTAGCGTGATTATCACAACGGACGCATCAAAACTAGGATGGAGAGCACATCTACTTTTCCGTCACGGGCTGTGGAATCTGGAAGAAAGAAAACGGTCTTCCAATTACAAAGAGCTCAAAGCAGTCTGGTATGCCCTAGTAAACTGCAAACATTGGATTCTGAACAAGGCAGTAAAGATACAGTCAGACAACAGCACGACGTTGGCATATATCAACCGACAAGGAGGTACAAGAATCAGAGGCCTGCACGTTCTTTGTGGTGAGATTATGATGTGGTCACAGACGCACCTGGAATCTTTTTCAGCGGTTCACATAAAAGGTGAACAAAATGTGGTAGCAGAGGACCTCAGCAGGAACAAATGGTCACAAACAAATTGGTCTCTACGTCCTCAAATCTTCTCAGAAATAGTGAAAAGATTTGGCCTTCTGGTAATAGATCTAATGTCAAGGAGAAGGAACAGAAAAGTGCAGAAGTTTGCCTCACTATTCAGACAGGGCAACCCTCAGGTTCTGGACAGCATGTCGATCCCCTGGCGTTTCAGTCTGGCATACCTTTTTCCTCTTATCCCGAGAACTTTGTAGACGATTAAGGCAGAACAAACTCGAGTGATTGCTGTCCTCCCATACTGGCCAAGCCGGAGCTGATTCTCGGCATTGCGACTTATGGCACTGGACTACTGGGAGCTTCCATTCTCAGATCAACTTCTGGAAAATGTTGTTCTCCCGAAAAAACTATTTGCATGTTCAGATTGACGGCCTGGCTTTTGCAAAGTTAATCAGGGCATTCCAGATAACCGGTTTCACACTATTCTAAACATCATCAGAGCTTCTACATCTACTAACTATTTGAGGATTTGGAACAAATTTCTCCATTGGTGCGCTCAGCATAATTGCTTTCATTGCTGTCCCTCTGTCAAGACAATTCTTCAGTTTCTGCAAGAAGGCTTTGAAAACGGTCTGTGTCTCAACTTTAAAGGTTCACATTGCAGCCCTAAGCCATTTTTTTCTATAAGAGTTTGCGACATGTCTGCGGATTAAGCGTTCATTCTTCTTCAAAGACCACCTCAGAAATTTCAGTTCCCTTCCTGGGATTTATCTCTGGTGCTACAGTCTTTATATGAAGCTCCATTTGAACTCCTTGAAGGTTAAGAATTCTATCTCTCAAGACTATTTTCCTGGTACCAATTACCTCAGCTAGGAGAATTGGGGAGATCCAAGCCCTTTCCTCTTCATCGGAATTCACAAATTTCTATCAGGACCAGGTTTTGCTGCATACTAAGCCTTCTTTTTTACCGAAAGTTCTTTCAAGAAAATCTTTTAATGAACTTCTGGTGATTCCATCATTCTGTAGTTCGGGAAGTTCGGATCAAGAATGGAAGTGGCAAAACCTGGATGTTAACAGAGCTCTTCTGATTTACTTATCCCGTTCAGAAGAATTTAGGTCCTCGGATCACCCGTTTATTTTCAGGGGGAAAAAGAAGGGTATGGGAGCATCTAACACACTCTGGCGAGGTGGTTAACAAGTTGGCTTATGAATTGCACGATGTTCAATTACCTTCCTCCATTAGAGCACATTCAACCAGAGCCATGTCCACTTCAGGAGAGGCGTTGGATTTTTCAACCCATGAAGACATCTGCAAAGCGGCAACATGATCCTCTTTTCATACATTCATCAAGCACTATCTGCTAGGCATCTTCTCGTCCTCTGATGCTGCTTTTGGGCACAAGGTGCTGAAAGCTGTAGTTTGCTGAGACCCACCCTTTTAATGTTCCAGGGATCTTGTTATATGCTAGGAAAAACAGAAATTTTACTTACAGTTAATAATTTTTTTCCTAATATAGTGACAGTACGATTCCCTTCCTCTTTTGATGATAAATTTATATTGAGTATGATGTGGCCTATTGTGTCTTTTCTTTTCATTTACTGACGGTCCTGGGGTAAGTATGAGATTTTAAAGGGGAAGAAGGAGGGACTATTCAAATTATTTATTTATTGACAGTCTGCTTGTCCATCAAGGGCAGGCTTCCCCAAACTCTGGCCCTTCAGTAGTTGCTGAACTACAACTCCGATGATTCTCAGCCTATATATTTCATTCGTAAAATTCATGGGAGTTGTAGTTCAGCAACATCTGGAGGGCCGGAGTTTGGGGAAGCCTGATCAAGAGGGTACAAACCCACTGGTACTAACACTATATTGAGGAAAAAGGAATTTATGGTAAGTAAAATTTCTATTTTTTTTCCTTTTATTTATAATCCTCTATTCCTTGATACAGAGTCACCTGTGATGCTCTGTTTTCCTTTATACCCAGTGAGAACATCTGTTGCAATTAATTTTATGTTGACAGACAAAATATTGAAAGTAAGAGTACACCAAAGTTTGGAGGGTAGCTTTTCTTTTTAATGGAATGTGGTTTTTTTGTTTTTTTTTGTAATTTATTTAAAAATTAACCATTCCTTTTCAATTGGAATTCTTTACTTTATATTCAATTTTTTTTTCTGTGCACATCCTACTGTACCACATGGGTCCAGCCAGCCTATACAGAATAATGTAGACTTTGTTTTGCTACCAAGGAGGACATGCATCCCTTGATGATTATTATTCTTAAACCAGCAAGCAAATACTTTTAAACAAATATACAAATGAAAATAATGCAAGAAAAACTTTAAAAAGTATGTAATAAATGTTAATAAACCAACTATACAGCTAATCAGATTGCATAATTGGACATGCATCTCCGCCAGGGGAGATTGTGCAGCCTCCCCCCTTCCCTGTTACCCACTTAGGGCAGTTTCTGACCACTTCACTGAACGAAATATGGCATCATTGTGTGGCATTAGAAGATAGAAATTAGTCTCCATATCCTGCTCTGCCTGATCAGACTCTCCTTTTCCAATTTGACAGACACATTGTAGGGTTGAAATGTTGCTGGATTCACGTTTGAAATAAATGTGCCTTAGTGAGCTTTGGAGTGCGTGCGTGTGTGTGTTTGTGTGAATCTCCTTTCCCCCTTATCAGGATGTTGCAAGGTAAAGAGATCCTTGAACTGCACATGTCACTTTTTCAGGCATGCCCTTTTGAAGCCTTCCTAGGGTTAGGATACTGAATGGTAAGAACAGTGTACCCTTCATGGAGCATAAAAAAAAAAAGCTTTTGACTGAGGCAGTTGTCTCAGTGATGCATGTCTGTTTAACGTCAAATAAGAATTTATCATAATTATTGTTTTGCAAACAGTACACTTGACTACTGAATGTAGTCGCATTTTTGCATCCAATTGAGCTTTAAAATAATATTTATTCTAATTGGGAATCAGTTTTATGTGTATCTTAGCTAATATTCACAAAAAATGCCTTACTGTAGGCAAGAGCTTTTTCTTGACAATTTGAAGTGTTTGAGAGGTTATTCCTTGTAGCATTCTTCTTGGTCACTCTCCTGTTTACACTTTAGTAGTAATTATGGTAAACTCATTTAAAATGTACACTGAATGCAAATGTTAGCTAAATTACTCTAGCATTTTCAAAGTTAACAACTGTGTATTTTTTTGCATGCCATTTTGGAAATGGTAAGTTTGCTTAGTTTTTAATTACGTTATACTTTTTCTATTAAATTTTTAAAAAGCTGGTAATTGTTCTGTGAATATATTCCTTTTCAAAATGCCATTCTTGTTTTTGTTTTTCTTTTAAACGTCTGCATGTCAGTGATTAAAAAGTTCTGAAATTGTTGCCAACAATGTAATAAATTACATGCACCCCTTTCAGAGCTCTGTCAGGCTTGTTGTGTAAATTAAAAAGGAATACTCGAAAGTCCATAGCCATTCCATACCATTATAGTAGTTATGGAGTAAGAAATGCTCTGGCGCCCTCTTAGAGTAATCTGTCAAACAGTGTTTAGAAACCGGACCTTGCTGATGCCAGTGAGGATGGCCTTGCTTAGCTCAGTTGAGCTAACTGCATTACCCTGCGGGAACCAATGAAGTTGTCAGACTGTTTTAATATGGTTTGCCAGATCGCTCAGGGAGGGCGACCAGGCACGGGTGCCACCATAACCACTTTAAACATTTAGAATCTCACATAACTTGTATTTACATTTTATTTTCCCCTTGTGATGCTCTGTTTTCTTTTGATATGCATATTAAATGTTTGGCATCCCTATTTTTCCTTTTCTTTCTATGCTGACAGCTAGGTCCAAAGGGCAGAATTAATGGGGAGCTAAAATGGAGGCGCTTACTTCTGTGATAGACAAAAATATTGTGGATTTTTGCATTTAGCTTTATTCATAATACATGTATCAGATATGTAATATCCCTGAGTGGGATATTCAATAAGTGCAACCGCATTAGGTGGTAAATTCATTGCTGTTCTAGTTGTTTGGTTTCTTTGTGTAACAGTTTCACAAACAAAGCCTGAAAATCACATTTGTCTTTGTCTGCCACTGAGTGCTTAATAATTGCTCATATTGTTGGCAAGTGTCAGTAAGAAAGTAGGTACAAAATCCACAACTCTTTTAGTATTTTTATGGAGTGCAATAAATTTGTATTTCAAGTCCATTTTAACATCACATTATTTTTTTGAAAACACCAGAAATGATTTATTTCATACATATTTATGATATAATGCGTATTAACTTTTATAAGTCTGCTCTGTGGTGGACATACAAAGAAGATGTGTGTAATAAATTGCTTTTGTGTTTTCACATTTGTTTTGAGATTTTCCTCACTGCTTTTTTAGGTGTTTCTTATTTTCTTGGACTCTAACCGTAAAAAGGCTGCTCTTGATTTCAACAACAATGACATCCTAGGCATTTATTTATTTAATCATGGTTCTGAAAAAGATTAACATTTGATAGTTTTCTGTATTAGAATTTGTTTTCGGTTAGCAATAAACACTGATTTAAGAATTGCTATTTTATGATCAAATTAGGATATGTGTAAATTTTAGAACCATTTCAAACAGAAGACTTGCTGTTTTATTTAATCTTTTATTTGTTTTCATCTTTTACTATGTTGCAATTCATATTTTATTTTTTAGTAGATGGCAATGTTTAATCGCCTTATAGCAATAAGGACACTGTGAAGACTACAGTTCCCATAATGTCATTCCAGTAGACCTCTTATAGGCTAAAGAAGTATCAGGGAAAATGTAGTCTTCAGACACCTCCAGTGCCAATAGTAACTAATTTTCCTATACATGGTTCATTATAAGGCATGTTTGTAAACCCATATAAACATCAGGAGTTAGCATTTTTGTTTTTTCTTTTTATAGTTTTCATTTGTTTTTTATTTATTTTTATTTTTGTGCTCAATAATGCCATGTTTTCTCTGTTAGATCGTTCTCTTAAAGCTAGTGTTCCTTGGTACCATAATTGGAAAAACACATTGACGGAACTCAGCAAGTGCAAGTTTTATTCAGGTATTATTGTGACTGGAGCCTTTACCTAACCCTTATCCGTGTATCCAGTCTTCCTTTCTTCATCAATGTGCTATCCTCGGACTATCTAGCAACATCCTAATCTAGTTGCTTAATTTCCCACGTGTCCAGAACTAGCAAATATTGGTGATGGTTACTTGT
>OW240915.1:250793171-250958171 GCA_933207985.1 Pelobates cultripes | reverse complement strand
AAACATAAAATATATACCAGTGTCAAACACCCAAGTGTCATAAAATAGAGTAAAAAAAATGTATACAAATGCATGTAAAATTCTTGATTCTGCAATAAAAGTAGAAAAAACATAGTGTATACTGTATATAATCACACAAAATAACACCGGGTAGGTGTTAGAATCTGACTCACATGGTCCAGAGCCGTGCCAGGCTTAGAGGCTCAAGGGTGCCAAATATGGATACTGAATCCAATTGAAGAGGTCAGGTACACAATGGTATGGAGTTCCACAAAAATAGATAATTTATTTGTACAAATAGTAAATTTAATGTCCAGCCAGCCTCCCCTTACCTTTGGGAAAGCTGAGTGGATATTTCTCTGGGGTCCAGTGGAACTTCTTTGATTGCCTTTCTGCAGTTCCTCTCTGCTCCCCTGTGCGCTCTCTGTGGTAATGCCGGGGCTGGAGTGATGTCCTCTCCCGGCATCACTAAACAGCGTGTGAGGGGAGCAGAGAGGAACTGCTGGAAGATTACTGTATCGTCGTGCGCCACCTCCCACACTACCTCGGACAGGCAGCAGGTTCCTACGATTACATGTGAAGTCTATTCTTTCTTAAGCTCTCTTTCAGGAACAAAATTTGCCTATGTGAATTTGCCGAAATGAAATGCGTCAGAATGCAATAAGCTTGAAAATTTCAAATTTTCCCCCGAATGTAATGCGCCATTAAATCTAATGTGCATTCAAATTTTGTAAACTTTATTTTCTTAAAAAAAAAAAAGTGCTCATTAGATTTGAGTAAATACGGTATGCTATATTGTATATATGCTATATATTGTGAGTCCTATTTTAACTTCCTTGACAAGCTTTATTAAGGTATGTTGGTAGTGTCTTCACATGAACCAGAACCTGTGGAAGAGTTTCTTAAGTTGTCACAAGAGCAACATCGAATTCAACACAGCAACGATTATTCATATCCTAAATGGTTCACACCCAACACACTAAAGTATTATGTTCTGCTGCATGATGTCAGTGTTGGAGATGAGCAGAGGTAAGTGAAAGGCTTTATTATATAGTTCACACACATATAGTTACTAGAGAAACTTAACAGGTGTTCTTACTTGAGTTGTTTGTGGTATTAATATTAAAAGAAGGATGAAGGATTCAGATATTTTGCTTTAGAACAGTACACAAAATGTTCATCAATCTCCCAATGCTACAGTTCCCAACAGTTCATTACATGAAAGTAATTGGACAATAATGTCAATAGTTTGAGTCTTGGCGACCCATTTTCTGCAGGAAACAAAGTAGCAGTACCCACCTGTACTTCTCTCATCATAGAATGCAATCCTCTGTCAGTCCTCCCCCTCTTTTGGTTTTCTACTCCACTTCATTCTTATCTGCCTCATTCATTCCATACCTGTGCAATTCATCCTCCGCTCACTTTATATTCGTCTTTTCCTCCTCATAAAAATAGAGGAACCACTGTGTTCTCGTTAAATTCCCCTTCCAATTAAATTCCAATTTCCAGGTGGCATTCTTCCTACCCAACAGCTTGTTTCTATCTCACTGGTAAGACCATTTACAAATGGCAGCCTAAATAGCTTTGAAATACAATGCTTATATATTGAACACAGACATACAATGTTCTGTTTAGAAAAAATATGTTAGCGCTTAAAAGATAAAACACACCACCTACTCCCTACAAATGGGTTTACTAGATATTTTTTTTTTTTTTTCACTATTATGGTGTTATAGAGCTTTTCGCTGTTTAGTCCCTCTGTAAGTCCCCAAAATATAAAAGGTTTTTTGCACTCTCTATGCACAGATCAATTATAAATATCTGCGTACAGAACTATTTCTATGTACAGAGTCCCTCTGCTGCCTACACATAAAGATGGTAAGTACCGTACCAAAGTGGATGCCCCCATATCCAAAAAAGGATCCTACATAACCTGTATATTTCCCTGCCTCCTGAGAGTAAGGGTAGCCAGGCTCCAGGTTTCAAACCTTACCTCCAAAATGGTGAAGGAATGAACCCAAATTCGTTACTACACTTCCATACAATACTGATGACCACCATCCTACTTAGACATTCCAGAAATGGGGTTAAGGAAGACCAGAGCTGGATTTCCCATAAGACTGCACCTGACTACAAGCGCCTGTCCTATACAGCACTTATAATGTGCTTCTTTGGAGCTAAAGTGGGAATATGGGGAGAGATAAATACCAAGAGCCGTGGCTAGCATCCTCTATAATCCAGTCAGCTTGATAGAGCTACAGGAAATAATATAGGTTGTTTAACCCCTTAAGGACCAAACTTCTGGAATAAAAGGGAATCATGACATGTCACACATGTCATGTGTCCTTAAGGGGTTAAAGCTCAATGCTTGTCCATCTCCTCCATTGTCTGAGGCTGGCTGGGAAGTGGAGGGGATCCCTTCCCATCTGCCCACTAACAGCCTCTCACTCAGGAAATGCCTTGCAGGAGAAACAGGGACAGCTCTTGCAACTCTGTTATCAATCATAGGAGGCTGACTGACCTACAGAGGTCATACACGGGTGAGTACTTGTCAAATAACCATTCAAACGTCAATGCCCTAAACACCCCTTTGCTGTAAATGTACGCCCTCCCAAAACATAAACAAACCTTTTCCTCAGTCCCTCAAGCGCTTAAAGCTGGAACCTAAAAAAAAATTGCCGTAATCCTAGGTTTAACTCATTTTAAAAACTAAACACCACATGCACCACAAAACAAAATGTAATCCCACCATAACTCCCCTATACTTCAATTATAACCCTTCTTACAACTAACATCCCCATAAAACTAAACACCCTATGCCATTGGAGGCAGTTGGGTAATATGAGACCAAATTGGCTTTATCTTGTGATTGGTTGCTTGTGTTTTAATAGCCTGTTTACTTGTCAAACTGCTTAAATGGTTATTTAGCTGGTTTATGTTACTGTCATTTTTTTTAATAGGGCTGATTCAATTTATGAAGAAATGAAACAAAGGTATGGCTCTCAAGGTTGCTATTTGCTCAAAATTAATTCCCGAACATCCAATAAAATACCTGAAGAACAGATACCTGACCCCTGGAGTCAATATATCCAGAAAACCAGCATCCAGAATCAGGTATTTTCTATAAAGTCAAATTCATTTGTGCACAAGAGTAAGAGTATTTTCAGAATTTTATAAGGGGAATGGATGACAATACTTGAATTTCAAATTAATTTTTAGGTCGATTTAGTTTTTAAGGGCAAAATCTAGCTTTCCATTACCCTAACAGTTGTATCCATTTTCCAAGAGATCAGCATTTTTTTTGTATCACGCAGCATTCCACTTCAGCTAATGTGTATTAAAGGACCACTATAGTGCCAGGAAAACAAACTTGTTTTCCTGGCACTATAGGGACTTTGGGTCCCCCCCACCCTCATGGCCCCCCTCCCGCCGGGCTGAAGGGGGAGGAAGGGGTTAAATTCTTACCTTTCTCCAGCGCCGGGCTCCCTCGGTGCTGGGGACTCTCCTCCCTCTTCCGCTGTCATCCGCGTGTGCATTCAGTCAGTCCATAGGGAAAGCATTTCTCAATGCTTTCCTATGGACGCTGGCGTCTTCTCACAGGGAGAAGCGCCTCTAGCGGCTATCAGTGAGACAGCCACTAGAGGCTGGATTAACCCTAAAGTAAACATAGCAGTTTCGTTGAAACTGCTATGTTTACAGCTGCAGGGTTAACCCTAGATGGACCTGGCACCCAGACCACTTTATTGAGCTGAAGTGGTCTGGGTGCCTATAGTGGTCCTTTTAAAACTGTAAATGTTTATATTTGTAAAATACTTTACCTACAATCCACTAATGCTTCCATACATACTTACCAAAATAACAGTCCAGATTCTTAATTTAAGCTAGATCAGCAGCCAATCACCGTTTAAGCTTAACTGGACACCTCAAATACAGTAGTGAAGTTTAAAAAAAAAAAAGGTAAGTGTGCACAATAAATTATACCGGTTTCAGTGCTCTGCAGGCTTCCCTTGAAATTGAAACCTATTGCAAGGCAGGCACGACTTGCCAGAGCCACCAGTTCTTCTCATTGGGCAATTGTGGGATATTGTTAAACTGAACTATAAACAAACAGTGTTGCCTATATTTCCTTTTAGGAGTCTTATGAAGATGGGTCTTATCCAATTGTCTCCAATCAGAATTTGGAGCATGTAATATCTGTGGATGGGTTGGAACACTCTATGAAAGGTAAACTTTATATAATACTTGCACAGACTTCAGTTTATAGCTCTGTTATGAATTTGCTTTCAGTAGTTGCAGCAGATAAATTAGTCACATGTTCCTTGATACATTTTAGCCCCCTCTGTTTAATGCATTTGGCCTGTGGGTAGAGATACTATCGCACCTGAGTTTTTCATAAATAGTGAATCTAATTCTTACATTTTCCTCTGCAGAATCTTTATCAAATAATTTTAAAACCCACCCACTTCAGCTTGACCAGCTAAGTGACTCCAGCTGTATTGATGGCATTGATAATAATAAATCCACTGGCTTAGTCAATGAGACAAAGAAATCAGGTGCAGGAACACCGCATGGGACTTGTTTGACTCTTACTGACCATGATCGCATTAGACAGTTCATACAAGAGTTCACAATTCGAGGGCTTTTACCGCACATTGAAAAGACGATACGACAGCTGAATGACCAGGTTAGTTAGATGTTGTTGTTCTGTGTGTCTGTTTTATTTTAATTTAACAATTTAATTTTTGTGTCAAATTTTTTTCTTTTTTTTTAATATTATTAATTTTATAAACTACTTATTTCCTTCAATTAATAAAGTATAATGAAGTTCTGTGCCACACAATAGATATTTATATGACCAGCAATACACGAGTAACCAACATTTGGCTGCTAGAATTGTAATTTTTATTTTTAAATATATACTTCAGCTTTTTAAAACTTTATTTAAAAATAGTTTATTTTTTTTATTTAAAATCTTCCATATTTTTAAATATTTTTTTAAACCCGTAAGCAAACACATTTACTCAAAAAAACAAAAAAAATTAAAGGAAGAAAAGTTTGAAAAGTATGTAACCTGCGTTTATAAACTTACTGTTAACTTTCCCCTCTCCTCCCCCATAAAAGCGTTGCAGATGTGCCTCTAGTGGCTGTCCGGAAGAGGCTGGATTAACCCCAAATGTAAACATAGCAGTTTCTCTGAAACTGCTATGTTTGCATCTGAAGGGTTAAAACCTGAGGGACCTGGCACCCAGACCACTTCATTGAGCTGAAGTGGTCTGGGTGACTATAATGTCTCTTTAAGAAAGTGTATACACTATAATTGACTTTGGCAGATGACAGTGAACATTTTGACAGGAAAGTGAAAGAACTATTAATTTTTTATTTTTATATCTAATTTTAAAAAAAAGTAATCTTTTAAAATGTTTTTTATATAAGTAGGTTTGGTCTTCTTTTTACCCTTTTTACCACATTAGATTTTTTTTTATTTTTTTTTTTGGTGGTGAAAGTGGTTTATAATTCTATATTTGGTGTTATGAATGTATAGTTCGTTGTTGGGTATTATATTTCATTATACATAGAGATAATCCCTATTCTAGAGAGAGTGCAGTCCTTTTCTATTAACTATTCACTTTTAGGCTATATGTATTTTCCTATATAGGTCGTGCAGCATTCCCTCTTGATCCCATCACCCCTTCTTCATTCATCACATATTGCTCCATCGTTCCCACGTATATATTCTACTTCTGGAACTTCAAATGGTGTCGGGTTCTGTGGTCAGATGAATAGAAAATATAGATTTTTGGCAATAAACCAGAGATGGGTTTGGTGCACACAGAGTGTTAACCATATGGAAAAGTACCTCATGCCCATGGTTAAATATCGGTGGTGAATCTTTTTTTTTTTTTTTGGAAAATTTCCACGAGTTGTGGTGATAACATACATTGTCCAGTGCAATAATGTACAAAGCAAACCTATGAAGATATGAAACAAGCATCACAACACTTGGTGGCATACAGTAGTCACTTGTGACTGAGCAGATGGGTCCCCTGTGGTTGGTTTAAGTTTCTGTTTGGGTCCTCTGATATGTCTCCGTGGGGTCCCCTCCTTTCTCACTCCTCAGTCGTGCCGTCCCTATCCCGCTATTAACTTTTTGCCCCTCTTATTCTATGCTGTGGTGCTTGTGCGCTACTTCCAAACTTTTGCCCTGCTTCACTTCCTCCTCACCTTCAGTCCCTTTTGCGTTTCTCTTCTATTCGGGCCTCCCGACTGTCTCTCTGTGCTTCCTCTGATTATAATCGGCGGGGCATGGCTATGGGCTTTCCTCTTGTGGTCGTATCAAAGGGGGAAGAGGTCCAACGGATCCTATGGTGGCTGTAGCGCCTATTCTTGGGTCTGGTCCCTGTTTGTCACTGGTCTGTTTCCCTCACTCCCCCTCCAGTATTTTGCACGAGAGAGGGCGTATTTACACTTAGCCCCCACCCATGGGCAGGGGGGAAGACAATAGGTCCCCCCCCATCCCCCTCCCCCTGCAAAGAGGTCTTCGTTCAGTGTTTAACTGGGCATGCCTGGGAATTTCTCATCTCTATCTAGTGTGGGCAGATGACGTGTCCCACAGGGCCTTCATATACCCACACAAAGATGGCTACGCCCAGGACCTAGGTCCGGGCACAAAATAAAGATGCAAAAATAGGTAACATGGGGGGCTTAGGGGCATTTGGGGGTGGATATATATATATATATATATATATATATAACCAAGAGGGCTGAACTCACCTGAACATACATACATTATAGGGTGCTGCTGGGGTACATTGACGTTGTGACAGGCTTATGCAATGTATTATTATATACGGTAACTAAATCCCCATTATTTTTTGCCTAGGTGAGGTGTTTTTAAATAAAACTATTACAACCTGCAAGATTTGCAATCCTTGTTTAGTGAATAAGCAAGTGCGCTGGATTGTGTATTTTGTAGGTTATATACACCTTGTTCCAAATTATGCAAATTATATTTTTCTCATTTACCTAAATAATTGATGTAAATAACAGTCAGCATAATTCTCATGTTATCAACTATGAAGAGTACAATTCAAATTTTATTGAACAAACCTCCTAATGATAACAGTATTTTTTTTAAACATAAACTTACAATGCACTGTTCCAAATTATTACGCACCGTAAGTTTCAAAACACTTTATAGGGTGTAAAGAACTGAAAATTTTAATTTGTGTTTGCAGCATATTTACTGAAATCAAAAGCTATTTCAATCAAACTTATAACAACATTTTAACTTTTTAAAACATTTTAACAGGTCACGTTACATTTTAACTGTTTGGATGTAAACTGCCTCCCACCCTCATAGATCTTTTGCTTGAGGATGCACCAAAGGTTCTCAATAGGATTGAGGTAAGGGGAGGATGGAGGCCACACCATGACTCCTTTTATCCCCATAGCAGCCATTGATGCAGAGGTATTATTTGCAGCATGAGATGGTGCATTGTCATGCATTAAGATGATTTTATTACGGAAAGCATAGTTCTTCCTTCTGTACCAGGGAAGAAAGTGGTCTGTCAGAAACTCCACATACTTTGCAGAGGTCATCTTTACACCTTTTGGGACCCTAAAGCGGCCGACAAGCTCTCTTCCAATGATTCCAGCCCAAAACCTGACTCCACCAACGCCTTGCTGACGTCGCAGCCTTGTTGGAACAGGGTGGCCGTCCACCAACCATCCACTACTCCATCCATCTGGACCATCCAGGCTTGCACTCATCAGTGAGCAGGGCCGGTTTGAAAATTAGTCTTCATGTATTTTTCTGCCGAATGCAGCCGTTTCTGCTTGTGAGCATTGGTTAGTGGTGGCCAAATAGAAGGTTTATGCACAGTTGCAAGACTCTGGAGGACTCTACACCTTGATGTCCGTGGGACTCCAGAGGCATCAGCAGCGTCAAATATCTGTTTGCTGTTATGTAATGGTATTTTAGCAGTTGCTCTTTTGATCCAATGCATGGATCTGGCAGAAATCTTCCTCAATGTGCCTTTATCTGCACAAACCCACCTGTGCACTGAATCAGCCACAAATCTCTTACTAGTGCAATGATCACTCTTAAGTTTTCGTGAAATATCTAATGTTTTCATACCTTGTCCAGGGCATTGAACTATTTCACTCTTTTCGGCAGCAGAGAGATCCTTTTTCTTCCCCATATTGCATGAAAATGGTGCTCTGCTTAATAATGTGGAACACCCTCCTTTAGTAGTTTTTCCTTAAATTGGGCTCACCTGGCAATCTAATTATCACAGGTGTCCGAGATTGTTTTCAGTGATCAAAAGAGCCCTGAGACACAATGCCATCCATGAGTTAAACTGAAAAACAAAATCTTTGTGACACTTAAATAGAATTTGCATAATAATTTGGAACAGTCTGTAAATACGTTTTATATGTGCCCCTCCCCCCAAGTATGAATCCTGGAGAAACTATTTCTGTACCCTGACCCCCATCCCACCCACTTGACTAACATCAGAATTGATTATCTCAGCCATTCACAATGATTTAGGAAAGCATTGGATTGGCTGAGATTTTCAATCCTGCTGATCTTTGCCGAGGAGGCAGGCCAATCAGCATCTCTTCATAGACCTCCTCATAGATACCACTGATGGTGTGCTTAGGCTGTAATGTAAACACTGTCTTTTTTTCTGCAAAGATGAAAAAGCCTGCAGGGAATGACTATACTCACCAGAACAACAATAAGCTGTAGTTGTTCTGGTGAGTATAGTGGCCCTTTATTGAAGCAGATATGTTTCACTGCTCAATTCACTACCATTTAGGAGTCAAATCATTTGTGTTTCTGTTTATGTCCCCTGGCTGTGACTGTCAAGGCATGCATGTAAACAAAATGTTTCATTTTCAATCAGATGTAACTTACTTTAAAAGTTTTTATCTTCTGCTCTGTAAATTGAGCTTTAAAGGGACACTATAGTCACCTGAACAACTTTAGCTTAATGAAGCAGTTTTGGTGTATAGAACATGCCCCTGCAGCCTCACTACTCAATCCTTTGCCATTTAGGAGTTAAATCCCTTTGTTTATGAACCCTAGTCACACCTCCCTGCATGTCACTTGCACAGCCTTCCATAAACACTTCCTGTAAAGAGAGCCCTATTTAGTTCTGTTTAATTAAGATTTTCTAATCCCCTGCTATGTTAATAGCTTGCTAGACCCTGCAAGAGCCTCCTGTATGTGATAATGTATGTGTAAAGTTCAATTTAGAGATTGAGATACAATTATTTAAAATAAATTACCGTATATACTAGAGTATAAGTCGACCCGAATATAAGCCGAGGCCCCTAATTTTACCACAGAAAAATTGGAAAACTTATTGGCTCGAGTATAAGCCTAGGGTGGGAAATGCAGCAGCTACTGGTAAATTTCTAAATAAAATTAGATCCCAATAAAATTACATTAATTGAATATTTATTTACAGTGTGTGTGTATAATGAATGCAGTGTGTTTGTTTGTAGTGTGTGAATATAATGAATGCAGTGTCTGTGTATAATGCAGTGTGTTTGTATGAATGTAGTGTGTATATAATGCAGTGTGTGTTTGTGTAGTGTGTGTAAACTGGGTGAGGGGAGGACATTTTATTATTTTAATTTTTTTATTTTAATATTTGTATTTTATTTTAATATTTGTATTATTTTTTTTTATTATTTTTTTGTCCCCTCTCCCTGCTTGTTGCCTGGCCAGGAGGGGGCTATGTGAATCCCTGGTGGTCTGGTGTAACAGCTTGCTGCCAGCCCCCAACAGGACCGCTGGGCTTGCAATGAGCCAGACGGTCCTGGTCTGTATTATGGCAATGTAAGTTGCCATAATACAGACATTGACTCGAGTATAAGCCGAGTGGGGGGTTTTCAGCACAAAAAACGGCTTATACTCGAGTATATACGGTACATCTGTTTGAAAGTGACACCAGTTGGTTTTTTTTCATGCACGCTCTGTCAATCATAGCCAGGGGAGGTGTGGCTAGGGTTGCATAAACAGAAACAAAGTGATTTAATTAATTAAATGACAGTGAATTGAGCAGTGAAATTGCAGGGGAATCTATACACTAAAACTGCTTTATTTAGCTAAAGTAATTTAGGTGACTATAGTATTCCTTTAATTATAAACAGGAGGCTCCTGTGAGGTCTAGTAAGCCATGAGCAGAGCAGGAGGTATGATATTCTAAATTAAACAGAATTTGCAGTAAAGGCAGTGTAAACATTAGAAGTCACATGCAGGGAGATGTGCCTAGGGTTGCATAAACAAAGTGATTTAACTCCTAAATGGCAGAGAATCGAGCAGTAAGACTGCAGGGGCATGGTCTAGACACAAAAAAAAACTCTTTCATTAAGCTTAAGTTTTGTTTTGCTGACTATAGTGTCCCTTTAAGAAGTTAAACAGTGTATGTACCTTTCGCATCTTTTTTTTAATTTTTTTATGGGAACTTTTTGATAGGCTGAGAGCATTAGCTTAAAAGCATCAGAGCGTCAGCTGATGCGAGGGAATGAGGCGAAGAAAAAGATGGTAAGCAAACTAGCAAAAAACTGTACAACTTGGGGGTTAAATGTCTCAAACTTTGTAGAGATTAAGTTATGATGTCCTGAGTGTTCCTTTACGATATTAAAATATTTGCTTCGTACATCATATTACTGGCAGAGTGTTATATACTACAAGTATGGTGCTTGGTGTGGAATCCAATGCATCGTTGTGGGAGAGATGTGAACAAACTGGGCAGTTATTTTAACATGGCACACTTATTGACTCATTCTTTCTGTTCAGGTAATATCCAGAAAGGGACTGAGCCGGTCTTTGTTTTCTGCCACTAGAAAATGGTTCGGTGGTAACAAAGTGCCAGAGAAAAGCATCAATGAACTTAAGAATACCTCAGGATTATTGTAAGTATTATTGTTTAGTTAGTCTTAACTTCATATACGAAAAAATAAGCACAAACTTGTCATCCAGTCAGAAAGGGGAAGACTTTGTTGAACGTGGGATTTTTTCCACACCCTCTTTGTCATGTAGCTTGTCTGTGGAATTTGACAGTTTACTATAACACTTTTGCACCCCATTTTTTTTTTTTTTTATCACTAATAATGCCCTGTTGAGTACTATAGCAATTGTCCACCCCACTAAAATTTAAATAGGTTGGAATTCAGCACCAGGCAAGGTTCTCGTTGTTGGGTTCCTTGCCCCGTCTGATGTCAGTTCATCTATAGTCCAGTCAAATGCTTCTCATATTGCTTCTGAATTCTCTCAAGCTTCTGTAGTTTTCTCTGACCCAATATTTGTCCTTTTTGGTTTGATATTTTTGTCTAACCACCTGGTTTTTGAAAGGATGATTCTTCAGAGCAAAGCTGTAAATGAAGATGTGATTAACACCTTGCTAAGTTTAAATAAGAACATAGTATTTTGAGTAGATTTGTAATTGGTCTCTCCATAATTTGAAATTCTTGCATGCTGTCCTTAAGAAGATTTTAAGTCATTCAACTTGGAAAGTGCAGGTTCCAGATTTGGCTTTGGAGCTTTTGGTTTGACATGTCTGTAAGGAAGAAATTTGCTTGCATCCTACTGTGCAGATTGCAATCTCTCCATTTTTGTCGGCTGACCCACTCAGACAATGAATGGCTTTAAAATATGGATGAAATTGCTATTGCTAATCCAGAAATGAAACACTTGTGCATTTGCACTTGTCAAGCAGGAAGCCAGGCTAACTGTATCCAGACACCCATGGTTTTGGTCATGCTTCTTTAAAAAATTTGACCAAGAATCAGTAATTGGAGCCTGCAATCTTATGACCTCATAACCACTTTAATGGCAAATAGGGGTTATGATGCTTAGACAGCTCCTTTTAAATGACACAATGTCAGATAACACATAATTGACCAGCACCCGAAGACTTTATGCATAACATAAAGGAACAATCCAAACACTATTACCACTACAAACCCTGGAATGCAATAGCGTTTTTAGAACTGGTCACAGTGATTATGGTGATTGGAGTTTCCCTTTAGGACCAGCTTTTATCGTAGGAAGGTGTACAAATTATTGAAGTAAATTCCCATTTTACTGGCCAAGGTGAGCTTTTGTTAAGGCTTATCTGTGCAGACTGTAGTTATGAAGCAGCCTAGCCCTAGATGGTTATGGTAATCACAAAAATAATAGGTTTGGTATAAGAAATTTGGAATAAAATCTTCCACCCTTTATTTCTCTTGGAAGACTTAAAGGGACCCTATAGTCACCAAAACAACTACAGCTTATTGAATTTGTTCTGGTGAGTAGTATCATTATCTTCAGGCTTTTTGCTGTGAACACTGTCTTTTCAGAGAGAATGCAGTGTTTACATTACAGCCTAGTGATAACTTAACTGGCCACTCCTCAGATGGCATCCAAACATTCAGTGTCTTCACCCTCTGTATGTAGACTCTGAACTTTCCTCATAGAGATGCATTGATTCAATTCATCTCTATGAGGAGATGCTGATTGGCCAGGGCTGTGTTTGAATCATGCTGGCTCTGCCCCTGATCTGCCTCCTTCACAGTCTCAGCCAATCCTATGGGGAAGCATCGTGATTGGATCAGGCCACCACTTCTGATGATGTCAGCATACAGCTTGTTTTTCTGAGGCAAAGAGCATGCAGAGCTACAGCTTCAGGCTTGAATACAGTACGATTTTGCTATATTTAGGGAGGCATGAGGGCCCAGGGGGCTAGATGGTGGTTTTAACACTATAGGGTCAGGAATACATGTTTGTGTTCCTGACCCTATAGTGATCCTTTAAGTTCACAAATCAGATCTACAGAATTGTATGGCAATTCATGTGTTTTTTTTATTTTATTTTTAATCTTGTTGTGTATGCTATACTTTTTAAGGCCTTTTGGGTTTGTTGTGCACTTAGGTCCCTGCATCACCTATATTTAAAATTTTAAATTATGGTGTGTGATCCACATTTTACTCAAGTCTCCAATATTCCTTCTTTTTTTAAATATCACTAAATTAGCTGTTAATGAAAATTAACTCTTTACAGTTTCCATTAATTGTATTTATAACATACAGTTTTTCTCTCATTCAGATATCCAGCGGAGGCTCCCGAGCTTCAGATTAGAAAATTGGCAGACTTATGCTTTTTGGTGCAACATTACGATTTAGCTTATAGCTGCTATCACACCGCAAAGAAGGATTTCTTGGGCGATCAAGCAATGCTTTATGCTGCAGGTGCATTGGTAAGGATTGGTTAGTTTCTGGATATTGAGGGGTTTTCATGCAAAGCGTAAAACTTTTTTTTTTTTTTTGGGTACATTTTCTTTAGTGCATAATAGATAAACATTATAGCAGAATATTTGTTTTTGTGACCAAGGTAGATAAAAAATTAAATAAAAAATAAATGCTATGATTTTTTTGAGTAAACAAAAGCTATATCTCAGATATTGCTATTATTTGTCATTTTACATTATACAGATATAGGAGCCAGCATATGGAAAGGGGGGTTGATGTTAAATAGAAAAAATGTAAAGACAGCAGTCGATAAAACAAAGTCTCTTGCTTATCCGAACATGTAATTTATATTTGATTTTCGTTATTAGGAAATGGCAGCAGTGTCAGCGTTCCTTCAGTCTGGTGCAACAAGGCCGTATCCTTCTCACTATATGGACACTGCAATCCAGACATACAGGGACATATGCAAGTAAGATATTGTATTGTATCTGGTATCATGGAATTATACTTTCTAGCACGTATACCTGCATAATTTTAGACACATCACAGCTGTTACCTCTTTTTAGAATATGCTTAAAGGACAACTGTCCCCTCTTAAAGGACCACTATAGTGCCAGGAAAACATACTCGTTTTCCTGGCACTATAGTGCCCTGAGGGTGCCCCCACCCTCAGGGACCCCCTCCTGCCCGGCTCTGGAAGGGGGAAAGGGGTAATAACTTACCTTTTTCCAGCGCTGGGCGGAGAGCTCTCCTCCTCCTCTCCGCCTCCGTTACGCCCCGCCGGCTGAATGCGCACGCGCGGCAAGAGCTGCGCGCGCATTCAGCCCGTCGCATAGGAAAGCATTTACAATGCTTTCCTATGGACGCTAGCGTGCTCTCACTGTGATTTTCACAGTGAGAAGCACGCAAGCGCCTCTAGTGGCTGTCAATGAGACAGCCACTAGAGGATTAGGGGGAAGGCTTAACCCATTCATAATTATAGCAGTTTCTCTGAAACTGCTATAATTATGAAAAAATGGGTTAACCCTAGAAGGACCTGGCACCCAGACCACTTCATTAAGCTGAAGTGGTCTGGGTGCCTAGAGTGGTCCTTTAACTACTTTATAATATAATAATCCTGTCATCACGTTTTGAAATATTTCTATATTTAAAAAAAAAAAATTTTGGAGTGTAAAAAAACAAACAAAAACTCATTCCAACCTTTTGGCATATGATAGGATTTGTCAGCTATATACAAAACACCTGTTTGAAAACAGACAGTTTGTGTATCTAGTCTTGTCTGCTTCACTCCCTGCACATAGACTGTCAGTTTGGGGCAGTTTAACCAGATCATTTGACTGTGTTTCTAATTTTGTAGACATTTATGGGTTGGTGCTGCAGCAAAAGCAATCATTCTGTCAAGAGTTTGAGTTATAAAGCAACTTTTTTTTTTTTTTTTTTCTTGTCTCTAGGAATATGATATTAGCAGAAAGGTGTGTTCTACTCAGTGCAGAGATTTTGAAAAGTCAAAGCAAATATTCTGACGCAGCTGCTCTATTGATACGCCAGACAAATGAGGTACATTGACTATATTAAATGCATGTGTTTTGCTTTTGTTACAAACAAAATACATAATACTGTATTTTTATTTTATTTCTAAAATATTTTACCCGGATTGGATACATTGAGATTTCTCTCGTTTTCAAGTATGTCCTGGGTCTTTGTCCACAAAACATTGCATTGTTACTGTATGATACAATATTACAAAAATACAATATACAAACTATATATATATATTTAATACATAACCGGTAATTAAATCTGTTCAACCATGTCAGGTGCATTCTGTGCTGAGGTATATTGCCATAGATCTCTTAAAAGATTTTTGATTGAATGAAGATTTGACTGTGTCCCTGAGGATGTGGGAACAGCCGGGGAGAGCATTCTTCTCAGGTAGGGTGGGAGCTTCCCAGAAATGCTCTTATGCACAAGGCTGGAAAGATGAAGAGTGCGTCGGGATTCCAGCGACAGCCAGTTTAGCTCTTTTTTAACATGTCACAGTGGTTGTTAAAGTAATTACATTCTAGTACAAAGCGGCAGAGCGAGTTATACAATGTATTAAGTTTATTAAGGTGAGTTTGCAGTGCGGATACACACTACATCCCTATAGACCGGCATTGGCATTTGTTGCGCGATCTGTTTCTTTACTGTAGGGCTTAGGCAGGATTTGTTTCTGTACAGGGCACCTAGTTTTAGGTAAAGTTTTGAAGAGATTTTATCAATGTGAAGGCCAAAAGATAGATTGGGGTCTAGCAACATACCTAGATATTTAAAAGAGCAGACTGCTGTCAGTGTGTTATTTGAATTTGTTCTTATACACAACTGTTGATTTTGTAGTTTACGTAGTTTAGGTACCGTTCCAAAGATCATTTTAATGGTTTTGTCAGTGTTTAGGAAGAATTTGCTATCCGCTATCCACTTTTCTACCTCTGTGAATTGGTTTTGGAGCACAGCCTCAAGCTGCGGTAGCTTGTGTTTACTAGCGTAGATAACAGTGTCGTCTGCATACATATGTACAGTTGAGGATTTGCAGACGTTAGGCAGATCATTTATAAATAATGTGAATAGTAGGGGGCCGAGTATGGAGCCTTGGGGAACACCACGCGTGACTGGAAGAGGGAGGGAAGCACAACTTTAAAAAAAAAAACTAGAGGTGACGGAGTTCTATAATAAAAATGATTTGCTTAAAATTGTTCCATTCTATAATGCAGATAATGATTAATTAAGATTAAAATTTTAATTGTCATTGGTTATATTGCCAAATGTGTGTGTGTGTGTATGTGTGTGTGTATATATATATTACTATACAGAGCTTCAGAATTTTTCTTATTTACTCTATCACACCTTTCAGTTGTAATTTAATGCATCTTGTGCCCTGCAGGATTCCGATCTTCGAAGTGCTCTTCTTTTAGAGCAAGCCGCTCACTGCTTCATTAACATGAAGAATCCTATGGTTAGAAAGTTTGCTTTTCACATGATACTAGCTGGACATCGCTTCAGCAAAGCCGGCCAGGTAAGCTCAGTTTTTATCATATTTCAACGAACAATTGTATGATTCCTTATGTGGTGGTCGCTATGCATGCAGTTGCATACTGAACTTGTAGGAGATAAGTTTATTGTATTATAGTTTTCCCTTCTTCATGTCTCCACCTAAGATTTCTATAATATAATGCTTGATAACACAACGTTCTTGCAATCACTAAAAGCACTTTAGTTTAATGAAGCTGTTTTGGTGAATTGATCATGCCTCTGCAGTCTCACTCAATTTTCTGCCATTTAGTAGTTAAAATCAGTTTGTTTATACAGCCTTAGTCACACCTCCCTGCATGTAACACAGCCTTTCTAAACACTTCTTGTAAAGTGTGATCTACTGTTTAAACGTCTTTTATTCCACAGTGTGTTTAATTTAGAATTGTTTATCTCCTGCTCTGTTATAGCCTGGTAGACCTTGCAGGAGCCTTCTGAGTAAAATTAAAGTTTAATTTACAGAGCATGAGGTAATTCCTTCTAAAGTAAGTTTTCTGTCTGAAAATTAAACCATTTTTTTTTCATGCAGGCTGTGTGAGTTATTGCCACGGGAGGTGTGGCTAGGGCTGCATAAACAGAAACAAAAGTGATCTAACTTGTAAATGGCAGTGAATTTGAGCAGTGACACTTCAGAGGCATGATCTGTTCACAAAAATGGCTTCATTAAAGGGAACCTGTAGGCCTACACTTACCTTGCCTTGATCACTTCAGCGACGTCTGGCTCCTCTGGCGATCACTGATTTGCCCTGCTTGAGGACACTTCCCAAGCAGAGCAAACCACCTCATAGCCGGTGTTTGAACTGAGTGTCGCCACTCGCAGCACTGACTAGGGTGTTTCCACAGCGCATGCACTGTGGTTGCTAAGTGTGGAGAGCAGAGGGACCTCCTGTGGGAGGTCCCTTCTGATCTCCCTGTCAATCAGTTGTTGACCGTGAGTGTCTGTCACGGAATTGAGAGACAAATGTTTTTTTCTCCCACTTTATACATTGGCTAGCAAAACCGCTAGTACAATGTATAGATTGAATTGTGTGCTCCATGTAAAAGAGCTAAAGTTGTTTTGGACACAACAGGTGCCCTTTAAGCTAGAGTTGTTTTGGTGACTATAACGTCCCTTTAAAGTAGATTTTTCTATTTCAAGCAGTGCCAACTCTGTATTTTACGTTGGAAAGATGTTTTTCAGCAGACATTTTCACCTACCTGCCAAATAAAAAAAATTGTTGTACTGTTTGTAGTGTAACTTGCTAGTTTTGGATTGTATTTGTGTCTAGAGTATAATAAAGAGTTTTTAATCTTTTCAATGCCAACTTTTCAGTTGCACATGCTACCTCTGAAGAATATTACAGTACCACCTTCATAGGAGGTCCACATAGCCAGGATATTTTTAATACAAGGTTTGCTTTTTATGAACCAGCCATTGTTTAAAACACTCGGATCTGCACAAAGTAAAACCATGGGGGCTCGGTAAAACATTTACTCCCAAGCCTTTGGAATGTGTCACCCAGACTAGACATTCTTTTAAGAATATAAAGGTCACAAGGAGTTTGGATCAACTTATTCCTGCTATAGAATCGAGAAACAGGAATGTATTAATTTATTTTATTTTGTTTACCCTTTGTTAGCACAGCTACAACATTATTATTTTTTTATTTTTTTTTAACAATTCAACAGTTCCTCCAAACATTTGACAACTGGCAGCTTTTGCTATTTGTTTTTTCTGATCCTCTTTCTAATTCATTTGTATTTACTTTTTTTACATTTATATTGCACACCTCTAGGGGAGAAGCAGGCAGATTGGTTTCAATCTATATTACCTATCACTTTTTTCCACCACTGTTTGTTTATTTTATAAATACTATTCATAATTATTTTTTCATTTACTTGGTCATCATACCATGTCTAAAATGACAGAAACACATGTGTAGAATCAATGTGTTTCATTCCCTGCTGATTTTCTTTTTAATCTTATAAACGTATATGTATATATTTTTTTTTTCTTATAGATTTTCAAAATTTTTTCCTTATTAGCAGCATTTAAAAAAAAATAAAAATAAATTTTTTGGTTTAATTTGTGCCTGATCCACGGTGCAAATTTTATATAATTTCTGTCCTTTTTCAGTTTTGATGCTGTTAAATTCTTATTTTAATACATGTCCCATGTGTTTCTACATGTATTCCATCAAATTTAGTTGACTATTTAGGTTTGAAATTGCTGAAAATCATCTTTGCTTTTTCATTTGTTTTAGAAAAAACATGCATTGCGCTGTTACTGCCAGGCTATGCAGGTTTACAAAGGAAAAGGCTGGTCCCTTGCTGAAGACCACATCAACTTTACCATCGGTCGTCAGTCGTATACACTTCGTCAGCTTGAAAATGCTGTCTCTGCATTAAGGCATATTTTAATTAATGACAGCAAGCAGCCTGCATCCCAGCAAGGAGCTTTTCTTCGAGAGTACCTGTATGTCTATAAGGTAAAATGATGTGTGTTGTATGTCATGGCTTTCACTAAATACAGATTAAGGAACACCACACACAAATACAGTTTTACATTTTACAAGGCTATTTAAAATTGCCCATCTCAGAGAGCAAATATGGAGATTCAATTTCACCATATGGCCATATTGTGTTAAGTCCACAACTGTGCGATAGTACCACAATATCAATGGGTCCTGTACTCCTTTTAATGTGGGAGACAATTTAAATAGTGCTATTACTGAATGAACTAAAATAATTTAATCTATTGTAAGAGTATTGTGAATATATATCATGCAAAATTAATGTGATAAACAGTTCACATAAGTTCATTTAGCACTAGCACTATTTAATTGGTCTCCCACATTAGAATTGGTGTAGGACCCACCAATTTTGGTGTAGTGGTGGGCTTAACATGATATGACCATATGGTGTAACTGAATCCCTATATTTGTTTGCTGAGATTTTAAATAGTCTTGTCAAATTTAAAACTGTAATTTTGTTTGTGCGATGTTCCTTAATCTGTATTTTGTAGAAATGTTAATATCGTCAGCACTACTGCTGAAATAAATGCATGTTCCAGGTGTGGCCCCAAAAATTCCTTCTTTTTTTTCTACTAATCATTTGTAGGTAATTTTAGGATTTTTGATTAATTTTATTCTCAAGTTTCTACGATTTAATACAGTATATTCACTAAGCTTTGCCAAGATCTCTAAATATAAGATGGTACCTCCACTTTAAGTTTACCTTGTGTTGTATGTCGGGAATAAAATGTCTTTTTGTAGAACCCCTTAAAGACAGAGGCAATTGTCCAAGCTCTGAACCAAAACAAAACCTAGAAATTGAGCTAAATGTTTTTAACCATAATTCATCTCTTTTGTATTAATTACACCCACACTGATTGTATATAATTTTGTTCATGAGAAATAGCTTTCATTTCACATAAAATATTTGCAAATGAAACATAGTTTAATATGAATACAATCTAAAAAAGTGAGAGAGAATTTTTTTCATTTGGTTATTTTTTTACTGCAATTAAAACACATATTTATGTGCTATGATGTCTCCCATGTTTTATGGGGTTTTGGCACGTTACATGGTGAAGTACAGGGCTTGCAAATTAAATTCTCCAGTATTTCTGCTGAGCTGTTCTGAATTATCGTTATTTGTACAATCTTGTCAAGCAAAGTCAAATTAGGAACGTTGATAAGAAAATGTCATGCTGAGTTAGATTTAGCTCTCATATTTAAATAATTTCTACTGCATTCTATAAAAGGAACACTATAGGGTCAGAAACAAATGTTTATTTCTGACCCTACAGTGTTTAAAAAAACATTACTTAGGTCCCCAGTTCTCCCTTGCCACCACTTAGACAAGTAGTTTGCTTACCTTTATTCCGGCACCAAGCGGGTCCACTGGCTCTGCTCCCAATTTGCCTCCTTGGTTGAGATCATTACAATTGACAAGACCAGCCATCCCAATGCTTTTCTGTGTTATAATATAATAACCAAAATAGATGCTGTTGTATCTAAAATGACAAGCACAGTTACTACCCTATTTTTGCATGTGTAACAAGAATATCTACACTCCCTATAATCCATTGTTCAAAAATGTGTAAAGAATTTAAAACCCATGCCTCCAGCCAATTAATGAATTCAACATATTATGTCGCTCCTATATTTCCAAGCCACCATTTTTTATCCATACAGTTTTTTTCCCCATTTTCAAAGGTGTTTGAGTTCTGTAAAGGCTTGGTAAAGACAGCATATAGTTCACATATTGCCAGTTCATCTTAGACTGGAATAAAATGTGTGTTGTTTATTGTATGTGCAATTATTGTCACTAATTGCACATACATTTCTGCCTATGATAAATAATCCACTGCAAATGCATCTTAGAGGAGGCAGCAGAAGCAAGAATTCTCAAAATATATCTTTTTAATCTTCTGCTGTTGAAAAAAAAAAAAAAATCTGCATTACCGCCATACTCTTACCTAGAATAACAACTTGTCCCTCCAGTGATGCACACCTGTGAGATAATGAAGTCTCAAAACTGCAAGACTTCCTTTTCGTTCCATGGCAGGGATATGGGGTTTCATAAGAAGTTGGATCTTCGGTCTCACACTTGGACACTTTTTTTTTTTTTTGGTTCCATTTAGGAGTTCACTGTATATGTTGCAGGATTGCTGGAAAGTTGTAATCTGTTAAATCCTTTAGGCACCAGGGACTTTTAGATTGGAGCCCTGATCTCAGGCAGCAGAACATTTCCATAGAAACGAGCAGAGTTCCAACCTTGTGTCAGTGAATCATAAGACGCTTCATGGGACAAACGACAGTAAAAATGTTTCATTCAAGGCTCTCGGAAATGCTTAAAAATGGTTTTGTTTTTTTGCATATAATTGCTGGAATTTCGTCCTATGTTTTTGTGATTTATTAGAAAGTTTTTCTAAAAGCTCAGTTTTGTGGTTAAGGAAGTTTACACTGCAATAGTTCTTTTTATTTGTTGTTTTTTTGAACTGTCTTTAATGTGCATGTATTTTTTTTTTGTCTTTTTAGAATGTATGTCAGCAATCTCCAGAGTCTCCTTTACCTCAACTCCCTCTACCATATATCAATAGCAGAGCCACCCGGGTCTTCTTTGGACATGACAGACGGCCAGCTGAAGGTTAGTACCTAGTTTAATATAGAGAAAAATAAATAGGCAATCTTGTTTTGTTTTTGACAGACACCAAAGTATCCCTTTAGTGTTACATGAGTTGAAATTTTGGACAAATGTAACCTTGGTTTTATTGTGACCTACTCTCTAAACGATTGTCTTTCCATAAACCATTAAACTTTTTTTTTTTAGCTCAATGTATTGCAAGATTATATATGTTTGTATGTATGGATATAGATTTATATAATGTTTATATAATCTTCTTTTTCTCTGTTAAAACAGACATATCAGCTATTGGATCAGACTTGCATTATAGGATACTTATGTACTTGTGAATTGTAAGATGTAGAAACAATGTTTCTTTTTCTTTACTTATTGAGTTTTATGTGCTTTGGACTGGACTGGATTTTGCTGTAATTTATTAGATCTTTACTATACATTTAATGAAAAGAAAAAAAAAAACATTACCACTTTATAGACAATTTCCAAAGAAGTGGCAGTTCCCCTTTAGGCATCTTGTTTGCGGTGAGACATTCTGATTAGCAGATGAAACAACATGAGCTACTTGTACAGCTAACAAAAAGCCACTCATTTAGCTTATAATTCAGTTTGTTGGGGGGTTCTTTGTTTTTGTGTAGCTGCACTACTGCCATAAATCTTACTTTGTACCAGGGTTTGTGACATATGTGCATTTAAGCTGTGGATGATCAACGATTGGCTAACAGATTTTAAACCAAGGGTCATTAAGAGGTAATTATGTTTGGGCCAGATTGTGTATTTTCTCAATAATAAAAGGCTACAATACAGGTATAAGTTTATTGTTTAAAAAAGATCAATATTTTATTATATGGCTATTCTGGTTAACATTGCTCCCAACTGTCCCTGCACCTTGGGACACCAGGGAACCATCCTGGGGTAGCACACTCTGCATGGTCCTGCATATTGAGTGCTGGTCAGGAGGCTGCATGTTGGCTGACAATACCCCATTATTGGGCAACACTCAAACTTCCCCAGCTGGCCCACCCATTATGAGTCGTACTAGTGATGCAGGTATGAGTTAATATTTTCCTTTTTATAAACTAGTAATAATATAAATCACATTTTTACTGTTTCCATAAACAATAAAATGCTGTTATTGAATTCTATGCAATTTCTCCAGTACTCCTGCCTCTGATGTCCAACTGAATTTCTTTTAATTTTTATTTAATACATGCATATTCAAAGCAGACCTTATTATTTCAACATAAAGTATTCCTTCATAGTTAGATGCATTCAGATTGAAATGCCAGATTTACACAACTATACATTTGATGCCCTCAACAAGTGCTGCTGTACGAGTTCAAATTTCTGTGCTTTTGCAATTGTATGTCAAGGTTCTTCTTATACCTTTCTTGATTATCTTTTCTGTTTGTGGTAAAATGGCTTATTTGAACAATAGGTGTACTTTATTGTATCTGTAATTGTCTGTACTGTGCAAGTTATCTTGAGAGCTTGGCTAAGAATATTTGCTCATAGAATCTTCATAACCATACCAGAACATATATGTAATGCCTGATTGCAGCAAATGTAAGTAATGATATGTAATCAAAATATGTAATCAAAAATCTCCTGTTTTCACGTTTGTTAGTATTTTAAGGCACCATGTGAAGAAAAGAGAAAAAAAAAACAATTCTGGCTTACTCTTAAGTACCAAAACCACTTAATGGTAAAGTGATTTGTGTGGTATAGATGCTGCCCCTGCAGTCTTGTGAATTAAATGTTTATATTTCACAATTCCGACACCTCCAATGGCTGTCCTTAAGACTGTTTTATGTCCTTTGTTGACATGAGTCCAGTGCTCCTCCATGAAATGCATTATATTCGATTCTTCTCAAGTGTTGGTTTGGCAGATTGTATTGAGAAGCATTTCATTGATTCCACAAAAGCAATAAAGTTTGATGACTTAATCACTTAAACACGCATACATTATAAGGATTTTTCTGGGACAGATTAATCAAACATACAGAATCCAGAGTAGGCATTCACTCACTAAACGGCGGCTTCAATGTTCCCAGCATTTACTTTTTTTTTTTTTATGACATTCCATAAGCCTACCTCAACGGTAATGTAAACTGTTTTATATCTAAAAACTTTTTTTTGTTACGGCGGGGGCATGGTTTTTTGGCTCTTTAAATAACCAAAGAAGTTTGGATAGATTAAAATTAAATTGATGTTTATTATGTTATAGGTGAAAAACAAGCTGCGACGCATGTAAGCCTTGATCAAGAATATGATGGCGAATCATCGCAACAGTGGAAGGAGTTGGAGGAGCATGTTGTTGCTGTAGTTAATAAAGGTGTCCTCCCTCAGAATTTCCAAACAACTCAGTATTGTTTAAGCAGCAACTCCGATAACTCAAAGTTTCCTCTTGCTGTTGTACAAGGTAATTTCAGAGTGAATTCATTTTCCCCATATACGACCGTTGTGGAGGGCAGTTTATTGGTACCTCAGGGATCTGTACTTGGACCCATTCTCTTTCATAGTTTTATTAGTGATATTGCAGAAGGTCTTGATGGTAAGGTATGTCTTTTTGCTGATGATACTAAGATATGTAACAGGGTTGATGTTCCAGGAGGGATAAGCCAAATGGCAAATACTTTAGGTAAACTAGAAAAATGGTCAGAATTGTGGCAACTGACATTTAATGTGGATAAGTGCAAGATAATGCATCTTGGATGTAAAAACCCAAGGGTAGAGTACAGAATATTTGATAGAGTCCTAACCTCAACATATGAGCAAAGGGATTTAGGGGTGATTATTTCTGATGACTTAAAGGTAGGCAGACAATGTAATAGAGCAGCAGGAAATGCTAGCAGAATGCTTGGTTGTATAGGGAGAGGTATTAGCAGTAGAAAGAGGGAAGTGCTCATGCCATTCTACAGAATGCTGGTGAGACCTCACTTGGAGTATTGTACACAGTACTGGAGACCGTATCTTCAGAAGGATATTTATACCTTAGAGAGGGTTCAGAGAAGGGCTACTAAACTGGTTCATGGATTGCGGGATAAAACTTACCAGGAAAGGTTAAAGGATCTTAACATGTATAGCTTGGAGGAAAGACGAGACGGGGGGATATGATATAAACATTTAAATATATAAAGGGAATCAACACAGTAAAGGAGGAGACTATATTTAACTGAAAAGTGTAACAAGCTAAATTTGAACCTGCAACTTTCCAACACATCATAAAACCTATACATAGGGGGTACTGTTTTACACGTGAGACATCGCTGAATACAAATGTGTATTTTATTGCAGTATAAGCAAACAGTATTATGACATTTACAGTTAGAATGTCACGTAGAACTAAACATTTTTTAAATATTTTATTCATATTAAATTGTTTTATACCTAAATATTTGATGTTAAATTAAAGCTCTGTTTGTTTTGATCACAACTTGTACATTTGGCTCAGTCCTTAAGGGGTTAATTTATTTTACTTTGTTGACATTCCTGTGCACCTTGCTCCTATAGGACAGATAGAGAAAATTATATTATAAATTTACTAAATTATATTTACTCGGCTAGAGTTGTCCTGGAGAAGTTCTAAATCGAGAATAATTTATAATTTAACATTATTTCTTGGTGCTTAATGTCTCTCATTCTTTCAACAGAGCCAATAACTGTAGAGGTGTCGTTTAAGAATCCACTTAAGGTTCCAATTTTGTTGACTGATTTATCCCTGCTGTGGAAATTCCATCCAAATGACTTCAGTGGAAAGTCAAATGGAGAAGTGAAAGAACCGATCAGCAATGAAAAGGATTTGATCCAAAAGGTGGTACAAATTATTTTGCCTGTTTCATGAAAGCTACCATTTTGTATTCTCTGGCTTTCATATTTTGTTATTGTGTTAATTACATATGGATTGCAGTCTGTTCTGCAAACTTTCCAGTATTGTGACTGTTATGGAACTGGAGTTTTTTGTTATATATGCTCTAGAACACATTTTATTTATTTATAAAATATTTTACCAGGATGGATACATTGAGATTTCTCTCATTTTCAAGTATGTACTGGGTTCACAAAACATTGCATTGTTAAAATAGGACACAATATACAAACAAATGATCTATCTCTATCTATATCTATATATATATATATCTCACACACACACATAACCGGTGATAAATATATTCAACCATGACAGGTGCATTCTGTGCGGAGGTATATTGCCATCTAGATTTTAGATTGAATGAAGATTTTACCGTATCCCTCTGGTTATTCCATAATTGCGTTGCTCTGTAGGAAAATGATGATCGAGCAACTTTATTTTTGTATTGCGGTATGCTAAATATCCTGCTAGTACTAGATCAGACGTTATAGGAGGTGGGAACAGCTGAGGAGAGCATTCTACTCAGGTAGGGTGGGAGCTTCCCAGAAAAGCTCTTATGCACAAGGCTGGAAAGATGAAGAGTGGGGAAAGTAATTACATTCTAGTACAAAGCGGCAGAATTAATTGAGTTTATTAAGGTGGGTTTGCGATGCAGGTGCATACACAATATCCCCATAAACAATGACTGGCATTGGCATTTGTTGCACTATCAGTTTCCTTACTGTAGTGCTTAGGCAGGATTTGTTTCTGTACAGGGCACCTAATTTTGGGTAAAGTTTTGAAGAGATTTTTTTCAATGTGTAAGCCAAAGGATAGATTGGGGTCTAGCAACATACCTATTTGAAAGAACAGACTGCTGTCGGTGTACTATTTGAATTTGTTCTTATATATGTGATGTGATTGCAATTTGGTGCTGTATTCAGACCAGATCAGAGTGGTGTAATATGCCTGATTTAGACAATTCTCTTTAGCAATTTTTCATTGTTTTTATGTGCACGTAACACTGCACAGAGATCGTTTCCATAGACCTGGTGCATCAAGGCAAAACATGGGCCAGTTATGGCAAATCCAATGTTGCCAAGAGTGGACTCTTAAGGTCTTAACATTTTGCATAAAGTATCCAGCAGCTGCCATCTCCAGGTGTATGTTTGGGTTGTTGCCAGAAAAGACCCAAGAAGTTTTGAACCCCATAAGTAATAGAGAGACCAATCTACAGCTGGACACTTGTCCACGTTGAAACAATTCTGACACTCACACGGTTTCCAGTTTTTCAATCAGACGAGCTGCATAGAAGATTTAGAACTGGTCTGTGACAATAGCTCCCTAACCCCTTAAGGACCGAAGACGGTTCAGGGCCGTCATCGGCATTTTTGCATTGCTGAGCAGTGACGGTCCTGAACTGTCCTAACGGTCTTATGTACTTACCCGATTGCCGTCGTTCCCCCGGCGGCGATCGGTGTTGCTCCCGTTGTGGGGAGACTGCCTGCAGCCCAGACAGTCTCCCCATGGCGGATTAGGACCCCTGTGGCCATGTGATCGCTCAACAGAGCGATCACATGGTCACAATAGGTGTCCTAGTGTCTGCCTGCAGGAGGACTGTCTGTGCTGACAGGCAGTCTCCCTGCTAGTGTAAAATAAATTAACTGTTAATGTTACTTTAAAAAAAATAATTATATGTGTATATAAATATGATATATAGACATTTATTATATCTAGATGTCTATATATTATATTTATAATGTCATACTAAGTGTATTTTTATATTAATATGTACATATATTAATATAAAAATACACTTATAATTAAATTACACACGTGTATATATATAATAACTATATATATTGTGTATATTATTATAAAATACAAATAATAAGTAATTTAAATTAAATAAAAAAATGTAAAAATAATAAAAATGTAAATTTTTTTTTATCTATATGAAATTTTATTCTAACTGTATTTTGATATTAATATATATTGATATCAAAATACACTTAGAATAAAATAGTATATATATATCTATATATAAATAACTAAAAATACGAAATATACATATGTCCATATTCAAAATTACATAAATAATTTATATAAATATACACGTAGACTTCAAATATATAAATATGCTTATATATTTAAATTCTACGTGCGTATTTATGTAATATTTTTACATAATTAAGTAATTTTATTGATTGCAATTTGAGGGACCTGCCTGCCAACTCAGGCCGAAGGTCCAGAGAATTTAATTTGCTAGCACTGTATTTTGCCCTGTAACAATCTACGACACCCTTAAACCTGTACATGGGGGGTACTCTTTTACTCTGGAGACTTCATTGAACACAAATATTAGTGATTCAAAACAGTAAAACATATCACAGCGATTATATTGTCAGTGAAAGTGACTTTTTTTTTTTTTTTTGCATTTTTCATACACAAACGGCACTTTTACTGATGATATTGTTGTGATTAGTTTTTCAGTTTTGAAACACTAATATTTGTGTTCAGGAAAGTCTCCCGAGTATAACAGTACCCCCCCATGTACAGGTTTTATAGCGTTTTTGAAAATTACAGGGTCAAATATTTTTACATTGAAAATGGCCAGGTTGGTTACGTTGTCTTTAAGAGCGTATGGTAGCCCAGGAATGAGGATTACCCCCATGATGGCATACCATTTGCAAAAGAAGACAACCCAAGGTATTGCAAAAGGGGTATGTCCAGTCTTTTTTAGTAACCACTTAGTCACAAACACTGGCCAAAATTAGTGTTCAATTTAGTTTTTTACTTTTTTTACACACAAACAAATATGAACGCTAACTTTGGCCAGTGTTTGCTACTAAGTGGCTACTAAAAAAGTCTGGACATACCCCATATTGAATACCCTGGGTTGTCTACTTTAAAAAAAAATATGTACATGTGGGGTGTTATTCAGAGATTTATGACGGATAATAGTGTTACAATGTCACTATTGATAAATTTTTAAAATTTGTTTTGAAACCGCAATATCCTACTTGTACTTATAGCCCTAAACATGCAAAAAAAAACATGTAAACCCTGGGTATTTTTAAACTCAGGACAACATTTTGAATCTATTTAGCAGTTTTTTTCATTCGCTTTTGTAGATGAGTAAAAGATTTTTCAAGTAAAAGTAAAAAAACATGTATCATACTTTTTCATTTTTTTTTTTTTTTTTTATTAAATGACATGAGATTATATAAATAATGGTATGTAAAGAAAGCCGCTTTTGTCCTGAAAAAAAACAATATATAATTTGTATGGGAACAGTAAATGAGAGAGCGGAAAACTACAGCTAAACACAAACACCACAAAAGTGTAAAAAGATGCCTGGTCACAAATTTATTTATTTATTTATTTATAAAATATTTTACCAGGAAAGATACATTGAGATTTCTCTCGTTTTCAAGTATGTCCTGGGTCCACAAATCATTGCATTGTTACATTAGGTACAACAAAATACAAAAACAATATTAATACACAATATATACAAAATTTAACATAGAACAGGCAGGAAATATATAATCAACCATGACACGTGCATTCTGTTTTGAGGTATGTAGAGAGGGATCTCTTAAATGACTTTAGGCTTAGGGAAGATTTTAAATTGTGCGGGAGGTCGTTCCACAATTGCGGCGCTCTGTAGGAGAAGGAGGATCGGGCCGCTTTCTTTTTGTATTGAGGTAGACTAAGTAAACTGCTTGTACTGGATCGGAGCTTATAGAAAGTGGGAACAGCTAAGGAAAGCATTTTGTTCAGGTAGGGTGGGAGTTTCCCAGAGAAGCTCTTAAAAACAAGGCTGGAAAGATGAAGATGTACAACATCGCAAAAACAGTCCGGTCCTTAAGGGGTTAATTCTAACCTCTTGCAAGTACCATCCACCTGAGTTAGATCAGAAAGGTAAAAACAGACGCAGTAGAGTAAATATCACGACATAAAGTGCTGCAGGTAAAATGTTTGAATCAATAGACTGAATCAAGTCTGATATAGTAGCAAAGTGACAATTCATTGTGTGTGGGGGTGGGGGTCATGTATCGTGTAATCCGTTCCAACTGTGAATTATTCCGCAATATTTAAAAAAAAATTTTTGTCTTTTCAGGGAAAATGCAGCAATGATGTTATTGGGACAGAAGATATAAGCGAGTTTTTAATTAACAGCGAAGAAACTAAAATTGTAAGTCGATACGTTTGTGTTTTGTTTCTTTTTATACACTAGATCCACATTTTCTGAACATAAATCTTGATCTTTATCATGATACCTGTTGAAAAAGCTATCACTTGGTTATAAAAGCTAGTGCCTCACTTTTTTTTTTTCTCTCTTAAAGGATCACTATAGTGTCAGGAAAACAAGTGTTTTCCTGACACTATATAATCCTGAAGATCCCCCACCATAGATCCCTCCCCTCCTGCTGGGCTGAAGGGTCTAAAACCCCTTCAGCCACTTACCTTTAAACAGCGCCAGGCTCCCTCGGCGCTGGTGACCTCTTTCCCCTCCGACATCAGCTCCCGAGTGTAGCCTGAATTAACGCGCGCATTAGAAGCGCCTATAGGAAAGCATTTCTCAATGCTTTCCTATAGACGTTCTGCGTGCTCAATGCGATTTTTAGCATTGAGCGTCGGGGGAGCGCCTCAAGCGGCTGTCAGGAAGACAGCCACTAGAGGCTGGATTAACCCTTCAATGTAAACATAAGAGTTTTGCTGAAACTGCTATGTTTACAGCTGCAGGGTTAAAACCTGGGGGACCTGGCACCCAGACCACTTCATTTAGCTGAAGTGGTCTGGGTGACTATAGTGGTCCTTTAAAAGAATGAGTTGTAAGCGATCTTTTTGTTGTCTGTTTATTTTGGGGGGGAGGGTTGTACAGAAATCACTGGCTCATAAATTACTCTTTACTCTTCGTGTACCATATTGCTTTTTGTAGTGGTTATAGTGCCAGGTAGGGAATGAGTTTTCAATCTGTGGCTTTCCCTGACACCATAATAATTATTAATAATTATTTTGTATTTAAACTTTAACTGTTTGTAACAAAGGTTTTTAAGGTCAGCAGGTGACCGATCTAGCCAGTCAGCGGCGCCCCTGCCTGGCAGTTGTCCACGCTTCCTGTAACTGAGATTCAGAAACAGAGTACCGCCTGAGGGACCTGGAGATTGGCACTGGAGGCCACTTTTGGGGTTAAACCATTTTTGAACGGTTTAAACCCTTGAGGCTAGAGTGTTCCCGGGGTCTCTTGGCACCATAACAACTTCATTGGATTAAGTTGTTATGGTGACCGGAGTGTCCCTTTAATCTGTATGCTCTCAGAACCAGTTTTGACTGCTTCTCCTCTATTGCAATAAAGACCTGATCCTATAAATCCACTATTCCTGGCCTCTAACTGGTTAATTGGAAACGGCTTTCAAGTATTGGCTGTTTGGGTCCCACCAGAATCGTTAACCAATCTCCTGATTTTTGGGAGCACAGGAAGACGGGTGAGGTGGGAAAAAAAAATGGTGGCAGATCCATTGTGTCCATCCTTGTATTTGGCCTTCACCGATCATGTGTGGACTCTCTTACCTTTGGTGACTGGTTCTTCGGACCAGTGGAAAGAGCATAAGATGGACGTCACTGACCTGTTCTCAAGACTAGCAGGTAACATTAACCATCCTTAATTACATAAAGTTATGATACAAGGATGGGGTGCAGGTATTTGGTTTTAAGGCGGTGTTCTGGTCCTACTTGTGCGGTAATTCTTCTAGGTCTCATAGGGGCTGGGTCCAGAAAGCTAGAGTGTTGTACTCTGTTACAATGTGTTCTGGATAAAAGGGGTCCTTTAACAGGTTGATTTCAAGGTTATAATTGGCAGGCATTTATTAATTTATGTGAAACAATGTGGCTGATGTTTGGTTCTGGCTTGCCACCAGAAAGTAGTCTTGAGACTGGTGACATTTTGGGTCTTCTGCAGGTTCTAAGAATAAAGGAGAAATGGGAGGCTGATTTTACTTTATCCAGTATTTGGTTGAATAAGAGGGAGCTTATGGATGCCTGTAAAATGAATGCTAAACAGAGGAGGAAAATAGCTAACAACGTGCTGTTTTTGAGTAATAAATGTGCAATTGTTGCAAAATAAATATTGGACATTGAACCATTTGACCCTCTTTGTCAGTCCTTCAATGTTATCCTTCAACACCCTGGGCTCCGGTGCTAGAGCTTTCCGCCCCCAATACAGGAAGTGCCGCAGTCCCTCCTTATTTAGGGTTGAGCGAGGTGGCTGCCTTGGGAACATTTGTTGAGGAAAAGTTTAAAGATGAGGGAGAAACTGTAAGCGTGATGGTGAGGATGCAGCCATACTCCTTAAGAAATATGTAAATTTAAAATGAGAGGAGAAATACACGTTCCCAAACTTGAACTAAGCAGGAGGCGGCAACAGTGATGTTTGTCCAATTTACACAATTTTATAATCTTTTAAATCTACATAAGGAATTGTAAATAGTTTTTTGTACAGCTTATTAACCCCTAAAGAGAAGAAACAACTTTTAGAAGCTGGGAAAATGTTCGTTGGAAAGCACCCAAAATGGGCAGCTTTCTTTCTAAAGAGCCACAGTGGGATGCTAATAGCCAAGGCAGTCAGGAGTGGTTGGCAGAATATAGAGGAATAATTTTAGAAGCTTTAAGAGAGTGTGAAAAACAGCCTGTGAACTTTTCCAAAATCTATGAGCTTTGTCAGACTAAATATGAGAATCCTACTCCTTTCTATACAACTTTGAAGACTCAAAGTACACAGTTGATTAGATTTCAGTGTTGAGGGAACACAAAGATTTAAAAGATTTTTTAAATTCTCCAAACTCCCTTTCTGAAGCCTCCTCGCAGAAATACCCTTGGAGGCAATTGTATCAAAATCAATTTAACCACTGAAAATTGGATCAGTTATCAGATGCTGCTTATCAATGACCAGAAAACACTTAAGGAGTTAACCCTTCCGGAGGAGATTCTCTCCAATGTTCCTCCTGATGCTTGAGCATCTGGTATTTGGGCCAGAAATGCCACACCTGTGAATGTGACTCTTAAACAGTATCCTCGGGCCTGGAAGCCCAGCATGGATTAAAATATATTATCAATACATTTGTGGAAGGACCCCCTATTCTGCCTGTGAAAAATCCAAAACTGTGTGGTAGGAAGACTTTGTACTGGCTCGTACAGCACTTGAGCTCTATCAAACAGATCGTGGTAACCAAGATATCCTATAGTTCGTAATTCCCATACACCACCATCAAATATTGGGGAGGTCAAGCGAACTGTGTAATAGAACAAATGATGCGAGAGTATGTAATTGCCTTGCAGTCTGTTGTTTTCTCAGAAGATATGCAGTGTTTAACCGGCCTATGCCACCCACTGGACCCAACCGTGAGTTTAAACAAGGACAATGGGTCTATTTAAAAATCTGGAAAAGTGAAAAGCTTTCTCCGCTGTGAATTGGCCCTTTCCAAGTGCTCTTTACAACTCACAGTGCTGTAAACTAAAGGAAGCCAAATGATAGATTAATCATACCCTTGCAAAAGCGACCCTCTTTGAAGATGACCCAATTTGTGATTCTGCAGTTGAAAGACGTTTGAGGGGGGACAAGGCCTCAAGTTGCTTTTCAAAAGAACCAACAAGTAGGTGTTTTGACGGGCATAATAATCCCTGACCACTTGCCAGCAATGGAAAGCTGAGACTCCCAGAAGGGAGATATGAATTACAAATTTTTCCAAAAACAATATCTAAACTGGTATCTATATGTAATTTTGCTGCTTGGATGGATTTGTCTTTTTGTACTCATCTGGGCACTTACTTCCTATTATGCTAGCATTTTGACAGTCAGGAACAGAGGAGTCAAGTCCTGACAGCAATGTCTGGTCTATTTGGCAAAACAAGTGTTAAATGTAACTGACTTTTGTTTACGGGGGTGTTTCAGCTACTGACATGTTAACTACCTGTCTAGTGGGAATTCTCAATCACACTATCCAGTCATGTTATGGGGGAAAAAGTGATTGAAAACCCCTTCCACCTGCAGTCAGTGGAGACTCAATACATTGTTAAACACATCTGCACATACCACTCAAGCCATAAAACTTGCTTTTTCCACAGAAATCTCAAATTTGCAGGGATGTTACTACTGCAAGGGATTCTGTGTGGACATGTGCACGTTAGTTCAAAAAAGAATAACCTTTTTGCCTCCTTTCAGTTTAAACATGGATTCCTTGTAGTTTGATGGCTGTACACAAATACATATATATATATATATATATATATATATATATATATATATATATATATATATATATATATATATATATATATATATATATATATATATACATATACATATACATATATATATATATATATACATATATAATTTATTTTATTTATTTTTTTATTGGATTCTAAATGTATTAATGTACAATGAAATGCTTTTATTGGTTATATGTTTATCAGATGGGTTCTGTCTGACATCCCAGGCAGTCCCCCCGATCAGATCTGGTGCGGTGGGTAAGTATATTGGCTGCAGGGTGGGCCTAATCGTTAGGGCATGCTATGCTGATATAACAGAGTTAAAGCCCTCCTTTTGTAGGATGGCATAACATGCCCTAACTTCGGTACAGGGTTAATCACTTTACAGGGGAGCCGTTGGTTCCTTAGTACTGCCATTTTTATCAAGTATATCTTGATTTGTCATCAATACTGAAAACCAAATTACACAATTGGACAACAGAAGCTGATCTAGAAAAACTGTTCAACTCTCCTGTAACTGTTTAGCTATTTTTCATTTCCTGTTTCCATACTCTCTTCAACCTTATTCTTTGCAAAGTGTGTTTTGCTTTTTTGACCAAATAATCAAAGTCACTCATATGTAAAGCTTTATTTATTTATCTAACAGGCAAGATTGAAGTTGTTTCCCTTTCAAAGTGGAGAGTTACATATTCTTGGAATCGTGTATAATCTCAGCACTACTCAGTTCACAGGTGCTATGGATGGGGTTGCAGGTGTCGGTAGTGTACCATCTGGTAAGGTTACATTGTCACTTCCAAGGATTTGTAATAATCTGTTTCCTTATTCCTTATATGTTAAAAATATGTATTTGTGTTGTTTGAAAAATAAAATTTAATTATTGAAATCAAATTCTCTTTATCTTTAATGTCTCCAGCCAAGCTCCCTGTTCGTCATTGTCAGTCCGCGTTGGGTCAGCTTCGACTGTTATCTGACCAACTGCTGCTCAACATAACTAGAATGCAGGTTCTCACAGAGCAATCACAACATTGTGTGTGTGCGCGCGCATCATAGCAACAGCAGGCAGCTGTGTATATCTGCCTGCTCTTGCTTTGTTTAGTGCAGGGATCCTCAAACTACGGACCCGCAGATGTTGCTGAACTACAACTCCCATGATTCTTTGGCTATCTATGTAATTCAAAGAATCATGGGAGCTGTAGTTCAGCAACATCTGGGGGGCCGGAGTTGAGGACCCCTGGTTTAGTGTAAGCAGCAAAATGCCTGCAAGGACTGACTACACTCACCAGAACGAATGCATTGAACTATAGTTCTGGTGACTATAGTGTCCCTTAAATGTTTTAATGTGTTATTTAAACGGATCCTCCTGGCAATGTGACAACTTATCTAATATGAAGTTATGGTGCCAGGAAGTCCTTGATGCAGGCTTGGCTTTAGGAGTAGATCTTTTACAAATGGTTTAACCACAAAGCCTCCTTTCCAGCACCATTTTGCGCTGCCCTCTGCAACATTCACTTACTAAAAAACTAAAATCTCAGGGGGTGTCATTAATTGGCTTACAGTGGCTCTCTAAGCCAATTAGCAGCTTCCAATTCATAAAAAAACTGCTTGTGGAACAAATTTATTTTTCACAAGTCCTTTTGTGAATGGGAAGCTACTAATAGGCTTAGAATGTCAGCTGACCCTCTAAGCCCTTGCCCGCGGCAATCCAAGGCTCGAGGATTTTCACAAAGTGGTTGTTGGAGGGAGCAAAGAGAAACGGCGCTGGAGAGGGCACTTTGGTGTTAAACCATTGGTGATTGGTTTAACCCCTAAAGGTAAGCCAATGCCAAAGAAATCCTGGCAGCGTAACAACTTAATTTCAATGGAGTTTTTGTTCCCACCGAGTGTTTCTTTAACTTTTATGGTTTTTATTGCTTTATAATAGATATCATTAAATAATAAAACAAAAAGCAATCCACCGATAAATTCAATTTATGTGAGCAGGTTTCTGCTCTGAGCATCTTTCTCATATTCTACTGTGATAGCTAATATATATATAATAAATATATATATATATATATATATATATATATATAAAATAGATGAAATCGAAAAAAATCTGTAACTCAACTATGCTTCCAGTTTGGCTACATTGGCCTTACACTTGAAATTTACTTTGGATTCTCACTTTTAGTGAATAACCCTGTTTGTTTTGTTATATTAACGGTATAATTCTATGTATGTTGACATTCTGGTTTAAAGTGACACTATAGTCACCAGAACAACTACAGCTTAATGTAGTTGTGCTGGTGAGTATAATCATTATATGCAGACATTTTCATGCAAACACTGCCTTTTCAGAGAAAAGGCAGCGTTTACATTGCCCCTAGGGACAACTCCAAGTGGCCACTTCTCAGATGGCCACTGGAGGTGCTTCCTGGCTCAGTGCTGCACAGTAGGCAGCACTTCCGTTCAGCGTCTCCACGCTCTGCATGGGGATGCTGAATTTTCCTCAGAGAGATGTATTAATTCAATGCATCTCTATAAGGATGTGCTGGTTGGCCAAAACCGTGTTTGGCTCTGCCCCCTTGCCGATTTTAGCCCCATAGGAAAGCATTGGATTGGGCAAAAATGGTCAATTCTGATGATGTCACCAAGGGGATGGAGCTAGCGCCATCAGACCCGCGCGGCACTGGAAATAAGTTGAGTTTTATTAAATTTTAAGGGGGGGCAAGCCACCTAAATGGTGGGTTTAGCACTCTAGGGTCAGGAATACGTGTTTGTGTTCCTGCCCCTATAGTTTTCCTTTGTTATGTTCTTTCAGTGAACATATATTTCTGCTTTCCTTTTGTTTCAGGTAAATTTATTTCCAATGGAGTGTCAGTCAGAGGTCGACAGGATTTGGAAATTCAAGGTCCTCGGCTAAATGGTACCAAAGAGGAAAAAACATCTATTAAGTATGGACCTGATCGGCGGCTTGATCCAATAATTGCTCCACAAATGCCTTTGCTCGAGGTTAATTTATTTATTTTACTTTAAGGGAACACAGACATGTATTCCTAACCATATAGTGTTCAAAACTCCATCTGGCCCCCCTTGTCCTTTACCTTTATTCCAGTCTGCTGCTGCTGGTGGCTCTAGCCCGATCTGCCTCCTTGGCTGACCTCATCAGATGTGTTGATCTGAGCCAATCACAATGATTTCCCATTGGATTGGCTGAGAATGTCAATGAGGCAGATCAGGAGCAAAGCCAGCGTAAGCCAAACACAGCCCTGACTAATCAGCATCTCCTCATAGAGATGCATTGAATCAATGCATCTCTATGAGGAAAGTTCAGTGTTTCCATGCAGAGGGTGCAGCACTGGCCCAGGAAGCACCTCTAGCAGCCTTCTGAGGAGTGCCTAGTGGAGGTATCCCTAGGCTGTAATGTAAACACTGATTTTTCTCAGAAAAACTGTGTTTACTGCAAAAAGCCTGCAGGGATTGATTATACTCCCCAGAGCAAATTTATTAAGCTTTAGTTGTTCTGGTAACTATAGAGTCCCTTTAATTTAAAGGGTTACTCCAAACATCTTCTAGCTGTTGTGGTTATGATGTGAGAAGTATCCTTCCCCCATTCCCTGGTAACTATTACCTAGGTTCATGCCGCTGAGGCTCCTAGCAGGATTGGTGATGTGCATCTGGTTTCTTCGGAGCTGCAGAAGCCGGATGCTGATCCTTTTGCCATCCATTGGCTACGAGCATCAGCAGATCGCTATAAACCAATGAATGCCCCTCTTTGCACAGAATTCACATTAGGATTCACATTAACAAGAGTTAAAGGCTGGCTAATGATGCTGCCGAGGCTGAAGTTACACTGCAGCAATTGGGTTGATTTCTGTATGGGCAGCATGCATGTAAGAGTAACTTTTTGTAACTATAGGTTTGAATACAGATGTTATTTGAGCTCCACTATCTAAGACTTTGTGTGCATTTTACATGGTTTACATTCTCCCCCTTATCTTGTCTCTAACCTGTATTGTCTGTAGTGTCTCCCACTCTATTGTCTGTATTCTGCCAGTAAATTTGTTACACAAACTAATCAATGCATTTATCCCCCTATATTGAGTATTTTAGATATTCCGTAGGACAGCTGGGCTTGATAACAGGTCTCTTGCCTGTGATTTTCTTTTGAGACTTTTGCATAATTGTGTTTCAGTTTGGTTTTTTTGTTCACTACTTATACTCTCTTTATTTTTTTTATTTCAATAGGTATACTTCATTAACTTTCCGACTGGATTGCTCTGTGGGGAAATCAGAAAAGCTCATGTTGAATTTGTAAATGTTAGCAAATGCCCACTCACAGGACTAAGGGTTGTTTCCAAAAGACCAGAGTTTTTTACTTTTGGCAGTAGTACTGCTGTACTGACACCCCTAAGTCCTGCAGCCTCTATGAACTGCAGTGCTTATAAGACTGTTATTACGGATTCTACCTCTGTGCGCTCAGTGTTGACTTCATCTGCTGCTCCAATGGCTTTTGGTATTGGTGGAGGAAACCAGCCAGTAGTTGTTGATATTCCACTTGTAGACTCTGTCCTTGCACCTGGAGCATCAATCCAGCTTCCTCTTTGGTTACGGGGGCCTGATGAAGAAGGTGTTCATGAAATAAATTTTTTGTTCTACTATGAAAGCACGGAAAAGCAATCAAGAATGCGGTAAGTGTCAGTGGGGTTTGCCAAGCTAAAATAAAGAATTTTTAGACTTGTTATAGATACCCTAGGGTTGCATTTGTTCGGTCTTTTTAATGTCTTACGTAACTGAAAGATTGAATTAATTTCTTTGCCTCATCCAGAAATTGAACTGATGTAGAAGAAAATGCAATGGTGAAAACAAATGAATTAGTAAATTATTAGCACGGTGGCTCTGTTGTATAGTCAGTCTAGCCATAATTACATCTTGATCATCTTAAGGAAAGGTGTAAAAAGAAAGAGCTGAGTAGAAAGTTCAAGAAGGAGATCAAGTTTTGAAGGCTCTACCATAGATTTAGGGGAGGAAATCTCCAGACAACCAAGCCAGTGATTCAGTATATACTTGGTCCATGGCAACTATGTACAGATGTAAGATTTGGAATTTCTCAAATGATCAAAAGATTAGAGAAGTCTATTAATCCTTACTCCTGAGCTCGACAAATCCCCGGCGCCAAAGCAACCAGTATTGGCGCCTGGTATTTGTGAGCCTGTTCAGCCCCTGAGGTTACTGGCTGCCTGAGATTGGAGGGGGCAGTTGGCTCACGCAGGGCTGAGGCAGGCAGATGGTAGGGAGAGCGAGCTCAGGGAGAGAGACGGCTTTATGAGGGAAGCGGGCCGCGGGCGGCTGACTTATTAAGGTGGCGAGGGAGGGAGCTGTAATCTCCCTGCTATGCTCCCTCGCACGCCCTACAGTGATGCCGGAATATGACATAATTCTGGCCCCGCATCAATAAACAGCAATCTAGGGAGCAGAGCAGGAAGATGACAGCAGCCCCACTGGACCACAGGGAATGCTAATCCACTCTAGCTTTCCCAAAGGTAGGGAAGCTCGGTTGATTTAAAATATTAAAAGTAGTTGTATCTGTGAGTGAGTGAGTGTGCACATGGCGAGTATATTTATCAAATCAGTATGTCTGTCAGTGAGCGTGTGGGTTTCAGGTGACCTGCCCCTCATTAATCACATGGGAAAGGTGTTTTTACTTACCCTTTTTCCCACGCCGTGCTGGTGACTCCACGGCTCGCTCCACCTCCATGGCTGAGATAATCAATCTTGATCTCAGGCAATCCAATGCTTCCACATAGAAAAACATTGTGAGACTATTGCACATGCACAGCAAAAATGCTGTGCTGCGCAATCAATTTCTCCTCATAGAGATGCATTGAATCAATGCATCCCTATGGGGAGCATTAATGTAGCTATTGCACACTGTGCAGCACTCACCCTGGAAGCACTTCTAGAGGCCGTCTGAAAGACTGTCACTAGAGGTGTTATCAGACAGCAAATTAAACCATGTCTTTAGTCTGAAATGTCAGATCATGCACGCTAACCCCTTTCTTACCATTAAGGGCTCTTTTTAAATTTCTGTTGTGTTTGTGTTTAGCTGTAATTTTCCTCTTACTCATTTACTGTACCCACACATATTATATGCAGTTTTTCTCATCATTAAATGGTCTTTCTAAAGATACCATTATTTTCATTATATCATATAATTTACTGTAAAAGAAATTATAAAATATGATGAAAAAAGTAAAACAAAACCACTTTTTCTAACATTGACCCCCAAAATCTGTTGCACATCTACAACTGCCAAAAAACTCATTTTTAATAGTTTATAGATTTTGTCCTGAGTTTAGAAATACTCAATGTTAACATGCTCCTAGCTTTATTTATTTTTTTGGCAAGTTATAGGGCTATAAGTACAAGTAGGACAATGCTGTTTCAAGTGGCTACTAAAAAAGACTGAACATACCCCATTTGCAATACCTTGGGTTGTCTTCTTTTGCAAATGGTATGACATCATGGGGATAATTCTCATTCCTGGGCTACCATATGCTCTCAAAGGCAACATAACCAATCTGGCAAACTTAAATGTGAAAAAACAGAAAAGCAAGCCTTATTTTTGACACTGTAACTCAAAAACAATATAAAACCTGTACCTGGGGGGTACTGTTCTACTCAGGAGACTTCGCTGAACACAAATATTAGTGTTTCAAAACAGTAAAACTTATCACAACAATATCATAAGTGAAAGTGCCGTTTGTGTGTGAAAAATGCAAAAAACTTCACTTTCACTGACAATATCATCGCTGTAATAAGTTTTACTGTTTTGAAACACTAATATTTGTGTTCAGCGAAGTCTCCTGAAAAAAACAGTACCCCCTATGTACAGGTTTTAGGGTGTCATGGAAAGTTACAGGGTTAAATACAATGCTAGCAAATTAAATTATCTGGACTTTTGGCCTGGGTTGTCAGGCAGGTCCCTCAAATTGAATTACTTAATTATGTAAAAACATTACATAAATATACACATAGAATTTAAATATATAAACATATTTATATATTTGAAGCCTACGTGTATATTTATGAAAATATTTATGTAATTATGTATATATTTATGTAATTATGTATATAAATATATATTTCATATTTTTATTTATATAGACATAGATATATTTCATTCTTAGTGTATTTTGATATATTAATATCAAAATACAGTTAGAATAAAATTACATAGATATATAATTAAAAAAAAAAATTTTTAAAGTTTTTTTTTAGTATATATATATTATAGTTATTATACATATACGTGTGTATTTTTATATTAATATATGTATATATTAAAAAACAAATGCACTTATATGCATTTGATGCATACTATTATATACACATACATACATATATTATTATTATTATTTTTTTTTTTTACTACACATGCAGGGAGACTGCCTGTCAGTTCAGGCAGCACTATGGACGCCTATTGCAGCCATGTGAGCGCTCTTTCAGAGCGATCACATGGCCTGCTGGGGCCTAATTTGCTGAGGACTGTCTGGGCTCTCACAGCCACCTCAGACCTGGAGGAACACCGATCGCCAGCAGAGGAACAGCGATCGGTTAAGTAAAGACGACTTTGAGGACGTACTAGGTACGTCCGTGGTCGTTAAGGGCCGTTTTATGGCGGACATACCTAGTATGTCCTCGGGTCCTTAAAGGGTTAAGAATTGTATTTTTGACATTGAAAAATCTGGCTTTTAGATTTCTTGCAAATTTGTATAACCCTGCCTTAGTCTTCATCTCTGGAAATTCTACTCTGAATGATTGGGTGAGGTGATAAGGCTTCAAGCTGTATTTACAAGGTGCACCAGTGTCATGTCTGGTGGAAACCAGAAACCACTCAACTGCTCAATACCATCCCAAATGGTAAAACATGGCTGTGGTAGCATCATGCTTTGGAGGTGTTTTTCAGTGGTAAGGGCAGGGAGACTGGTCAGGGTTGAGGAAAATCTAAACGCCATTCTAACTTCTTTTTTTTCTATTATATGTATTTAAAGTGTTTCTTATACACTTTTGCTCCTGTGATCTTTGTAATTTATATTTATCTCATATTACATTTGTACAGTTGGTCACTGAGCTGATTTTCCAGTTGAAGACTGGGTCACCAAGCTAATGCCATGCACAGTTAGATCATGCAGTAGTTATTTTTTACTTTATAATTTTGCTATGGGGTATATACCAAGCCATACCGTGATTCATCCGGTTAAATATTATACGTTTTAGAATGTGACCGCTTATTCTTGTGACTATGTAACATATACACTTGGAGGAAATCCACCTGACTCCTGAATGAATTCACAAACTAAGAGGCAAGATGCTAATGGAAAGGATTTTTTAAAACCAAGAATAACAACAGTTTGTTGAAGAGATCCTGGCCTTTCCTGCCGCATCCTACCTGCTACTTCATCATTTTAAGAAACATGGTTTTAAATTGATACGGAGACAAGGAGTTGTGATATAAGCCTGATTATGTTATTGTTTGGGATAATCTGATCAAATTGCACTTTTGGAATGCTCGTTCATCTCATTGCTGAGAAATCTTCAATTAAGTATATCTTTTAGTCTGTACATTTGCTGGTGTATTTGCCAACACAATGTATAGATTCATTTATATTACATACAGGAAAGGGGCCTTGTCGTGCTACGGATTGCTTAGTTAGAAACTATGTCTTCATATATTTATATTCTGTTTTGAGATTTGTTTGTTTCTTTAGTCACAGGGTCCTGCGACACACTGCAGTTATATGTACAAGTAAGTCGCTGAATGTGCGTGCCTCAGTCTCTAGAAGCAATGCACTGGAGGAAGAGGGAAGCAAAGGTGGCAACATGCTTGTATTTGTGGATGTGGAAAATATGAATACGGTAATTATTCCATGAAACCGAATGCGTATGTTTTGCGTTGGAAACTGAAGAGGTTGAGAAGAACAAAAATGTATGGCCTCTTTCCTTTTTTCATTCTAACTACAAGAAAATATCTTGTCCCATTGGTGGGAGTCTAGTCTAGTCAGCCTGTAGTGTTTAAAGGGACACTATAGACAGCAAACCCACTTTAGCTTAACAAAGCAGTTTTGTTTATAGATCATGTCCCTGTAGTCTTATCAATTGCTGTTTAGGAATTAAATCACTTTGTTGATACAGTCCAAGTCACACATCCCTGCATTTAACTTGCACAGCCTTCCTACACACTTCCTGTAAAATTATATTTAATATTTAAACTTCCTCTGATTGAAAATGAATTATTTTCATGCAGGCTGTGTGAGTCAGCGCCAGGGGAGGTGTGGCTTAGGGGTGCATGAACAAAAACATAAGTGATTTAACTAGCAGAGAATTGAGCAGGACCACTGCAGGGGCATAATCTATACACCAATTTTGCGTAATTAAGCTAAAGTTGTTTTGTTGCCTATGGTGTCTCTTTAAATACTATAGCTCTGTAAATGTACCCATGGCTTACATGCTTGTTTTTACATTTGTTATATCAGTTTTTACTCTGTGTTTAGAGTGAAGCAGGTGTGAAAGAATTTCATATAGTGCAAGTATCGAGCAGCAGTCAGAACTGGAAGCTACAGAAATCTGTGAATCCCACAGAAAATAAAGGTATGCTACTTGAATCCATAAGCCAATGTATGCACAAGATGGCCTTCCAAAAATGTTAAACACACAATAAAGAGGTTATTATAGGTTAGGAGTGTCCCATTTACCAGTTGCTGCCTTAATAATGGAATAGTGTTTGTCTTCCCAATCACTTTACTTGAGGCCTAAAACTTGCTTTAACCTTATCTTATCTTGCCTTAACCTCATCTAGCATCAAAATCTGGGTTCCAGGAAATGGCTTTAAGTACAGAGCATGAAATACTATTCAGCATGCACAATCCTATCCCTTGTTGTGTGTGCAATAAAGTGTATTCCTTTTATACTCCACTAAGTGTGTGGTGTTTTGTTGTGGATGATAAGGAGAAGCAACCCTACTGTTTATTAACACTAGAATGGCTATTGGTTCTAGTGATTACATTTTGGAACAGAAAAGAACTAATGCTTAGTCTGACATCAACCTTTGTTTTGCCATTACACAGTCTATTCCTCATTATAGGAAATGTTGGGTAAATGAGAGACACCCCATGCATATCCTGTGTTGCTGATCAAGTGTTCTTTGCGTAGGTATAAGAATATAATCAACCGCAAATGTGCAATATTACAAATTTGATATCTGCTTGATTGAGATGGCTCAATTGTGTACATTTATGTACAAAAGTACTCAAAATAAAGTATTTAAAAGGCTTGCAGGCTAAACCAGTCACGAGCCTTTTGCCAGTGGGACAGCACTAGGACTGTTCGGGTCAGTAACACATAACAGCAACTGAGAATCCATGCCTAAAGTACAATGTGAGAGAAAAATAACACAAAAAAATGACTACCCAAAAGTTTGACAAAGACTGGTGGTCGAATTAGTGCATGGAAAGTGTTAAAATACCACCATTTGAAATACTCTAGGGTGTCTACTTTTCAAAAATATATGGTTTGATGGGGGTACACTATGGGACAGGGGAGAGGAACATTAAGCGGGGGAGACCACTAAAAGAGAAGGGAAGTTTTTCATATTAGATTAATTAAATTCATTAAAAAGTCTAATATAAATAAAATTATAGGGAAATTATAGGAAAATATTTTTTTTTAAATCATATGGGGGGAAAGTCCGTTTCGGTTTCGGCCCAGAATTTTCATTTCGGTGCATACCTAGCAGTAACCCTTTAAAGTTCTCCGTACATGTATTCTTAAATTGCTAAGTTTTATTACATTAGGTTATCTTTTTTTTAAAAATATATACATGTGAAAGGTTATTCAGAGATACCTGACCAATATCAGTGTTACAATGTAACTTGAGTTAATTTTGAAAATAAATCGTTTGGAAATAGCAAAGTGCTACTTGTACTTATAGCCCTATAATTTTCCCCCAAAAAAAGCTAAAAACATGTTAACAGTGGGCATTTCTAAACGGTTTGGTCGCTAAGGGGTTAAAAGCTTCCAATTCACATTTCTACTTAAAAAAAAAAAATATATATATATATATTTTAAATATATATATATATATATAGTTGTACATACCAGCTTTGCAAGTATTAAGTCCAAAATGTTGTATTTCTGCATTCCAGCATTGCCAGAGTGTACAATTATTGTAATTTAGCTGACAAGAACGTAACAGTTCTTTAGTGAGCAAAATATTGTTGTACAAATAAATGTTATTTCTATTTCTATCTAGCTTGAATTCTGCTTTAAGTACTGTTTTCACTTTCTGTTAGATACCAAACTGACCAGCAGAGAGAGGGTCAAGATGTGTTTCAAAGCTGTGAGATGCAAATCTTCTGCAGGTATTTTTTTTTTTTATTGCGATCACATTTTTTTGTTCATATTTAATAAGGTTTATATTTGTTTCTTTTGGTGGGGTTGACTTTTAAGCACCAGACTTCTTGTTATGTAAAAAGAACACTCCAATCACTATAATAACTACAGGCCTGGCAGATTCAATGACTATTGGGTCTGTTTAAAAAAAAAAAAAAAAACACATTACCAACACAAAGAAATGCAGTTGCAATTGCAGGTTCTTTTAGGCTAAATCTATTATTAGGACAGCCCATGACGTGTCCATTTTCAAAGTTGTACAAAGCATGCGTATCTAAAAATTAACTTGGTGAGCATTCACAGCATACAGGTGTAATGGAGTATGGTGGACACGAGTACAAATCTGCAGTTCATATCAGCTAAAGAATAATCTAGTACACAATTATTTTCTTTATCTGTATGAATAACTGGTTATATATTGTTTAATAAAAAAAAGTATTTTGCAGGTATTAATGAGGTGTGTGTTCATTTCAGATGCTGTTTTGTCTTCAGAAAAATATATATTTGGTGATATTGTTTTGGGAGATGATCAGGTATGCAAGTCACAACTAAAGATTTCAATTTTTAAGCATTGCATATTGCATGAATGAAACATCGTTTAGGGGGAATAAATCAATTTTTTTTTTTAGTCCGTAGGATTACATAGAACAATTTTAATAAATGCATTACCAGTTCCCTCTTTTGTACGGTGTACTGTGAGATCTCATTTGTTACCTCCTATTTATATTTTCCTCTCTTGTAACTAGTGTAGTGTCATGAAATACTATGGCTGTGGATTACTGAATAAAAGGTATATTGGCAAAACATAGTCTGACAAACAGACACCCTATATATGTGTGGTAGGCAATATTTGTATTAATAAAATGAGACCACACAATAACCACAGACCACATTTAATTACTTTTCAATAGGCTTGGTTGTGGTGTTTATTCAGAGCTTAAGGGGCTTGCAACCATAATTTCATAACAATATAACATAAACTTTAACCTTTCAAAACCTTTAACTTTATGAACCACCAAATGGCCAGTTGTCTTAGGTGACATGACCGCTTTTTCTTTAAAACGTTTAACTTTATTAACCACCGTATTGCCAGGCAGTCATAACTAACCTGACCGCCTTTTATTTAGAACTATTTACCACCATATCCTTCCTCAGAACTTGACCCTGAGGATGACTTTTGCCATAATGCTTCATAACACCACGACAATACAATTAAATAGGGAAGGAGAGTGATGTCGGTCTGCGCCAATTCTGCTTTAGTACACTCTGACCAGATTACACCTGTGCTGCTGCTCTTTATACTGTCCCTGTTTCCAGGCCATCTCCAGCCGCCAGCCCCCAGCAACCAACTACTATAAAATGTAAAACTTCCTCACTTTCAAATCCCAGACAAGACAGGTTAACTCCTTCATTGCCACCATACATATAGGCCACAGTGCTTAGTGCCTGTGGCTTCTTTTTATTAGAGCTATCAGGCTGTTGTAGCATTGCAACTTTAATGTTTTTTTTTTAGTTTAAATGTTTATATGATTCAGTTGCTCAGTGTATATGCTTAAAGGGACACTATAAGCACCAATATAACTTTTGTTTAAGAGAGGGGCGTTGGTATATAAATCATGTCCCTGCAGTCTAACTGCTCAAGTCTCTGCCATTTAGGAGTTTATTCAATTTGTTTATGCACCTCCGATGCATGTAACTCATACAGCCTCCCTACACATTTCCTGTAAAAAGAGATTTAATGTTTAAACTTCCTTTATTGCACAGTCTGTTTAATTTAGAATTGCTTATCTCCTGTTAAGTTAATGGCCTGTTAGAGCCAGCAGGAGCCTCCTGTCTGTGATTAAAGTTCAATTTAAGGAGCAAGAGATACAAACTTCTAAAGTTTTACATGTTGGCTGTGTGAGTGACCGGCTAGGGTAGTTACATAGCTGAAAAGAGACTTGCGTCCATCAAGTTCAGCCTTCCTCACATATGTTTTTGCTGTTGATCCAAAAGAAGGCAAAAAACTTAATCTGATGCGCTTCCAATTTTGCAACAAACTAGGAAAAAATTCCTTCTTGACCCCAAAATGTCAGTCAGATATCTCCTTGGATCAAGAAGCTATTACCCCACTAATTAGACATTATATTCCTGTATGTTTTTGCAAGTATTTATCCAATTGCAGTTTAAACATCTGTATGAACTCTGATAAAACCACCTCTTCAGGCAGAGAATTCCATATCCTTATTGCTCTTACTGTAAAAAAAAAAAAAAAAAAAAATGTCTTTACCTTAGATGAAATCTCTTTTCTTCCAGCCTAAATGCGTGACCTGGTGTCCTATGTATAGCCCTGTTTATGAATAGATTTCCAGATAATGGTTCGTTCTGGCCCCGAATATATTTGTATGATGTTATCATATCCCCTCTCGGGCGCCGTTTTTCCAAACTAAAGAGATTTAAATTTTATAACCATTCTTCATAACTAAAATGCTCCATTCCTTTTATCAATTTTGTAGCTTGTCTCTGCACTTTTTCTAGTGCCATGATATCCTTCTTTAGAACAGGTGCCCAAAATTGCACAGCATATTCAAAGTGTGGTCTTACCAGTGATTTATAAAGAGGCAAAATTATATTTTCATCCCGAGAATTTATGCCCCTATTTATACATGCCGCAGATAAGATAACTGCAAATTGACATTGCATATTGCTGCCTAATTTGTCTATAACAATTCCCAAATCCTTCTCGTGTGTGATTGTCCCTAATTCACTACCATTTAGGGTGTAAGTTGCTTGTGCGTTCTTGACCCCGAAGTGCAAAACTTTGCATTTCTGTACATTAAATTTAATCTGCCATATTAGTGTCCAGCCTGAAAATGTGCCATTAATGACAACTCGATGTACTCTATTCTTAAGCCAATGTTCTACCCAAGAAAAAGAATATTCATGTAGACCAATTTATTTTAGTTTGAAGACTAACCTATTGTGAGGAACCGTATTAAATGCCTTGGCAAAATCCAAGTAGATACCATCCACTGCAACACCCTGATCTATACTTCTTACTTCTTCGTAGAATGCAGTTAGGTTAGTTTGACATCACCTATGTTTCGTAAAATCATGCTGATTATTGCCAATAACAAATTTATTCCCAATGAATTCCTGAATAGCATCCCTTTATAGCCCTTCAAATATTTTCCCAGTTACAGAAGTTAAGCTCACAGGTCTGTAAGTATTTTTATAAGTGTGGATAGGGCTACATAAACAAAAGAGAGTTCACGCCTAAATGGCAGTGAGAATTGAGCAATGAGACTGTTTGTTTGTTTCGGTGAGTGTGTATGTAATCTCAAATTTGCAGTGATGTTACTACTGCAAGGGATTCTGGGTGAGCATATGCAAATCAGTTCAGCAAAGAATCACATTTTTGCTTCATTCTATTTTACACATGGATTCCTTAAAGTTTTTGCTTGCTGTATGCAACAGCTTTGAAACACAACTCAAGAGAGTGTTTGATTCTTTGTTGAACTAATTTGCATATGCCCACCCAGAATTTCTTGCAGTAGTAACATCACTGCAAATTTCAGATTTATGTGGGAAAAGCAGGTTTTATGGCTTGATTGGTGTGCAGATCTGTGTTTAACACTATATTGACTATCCACTGACTTAAAGGACCACTCTAGGCACGCAGACCACTTCAGCTTAATGAAGTGGTCTGGGTGCCAGGTCCCTCTAAGATTAACCCCTTTTTTATAAACATAGCAGTTTCAGAGAAACTGCTATGTTTATAAATGGGTTAATCCAGCCTCCAAATCCTCTAGTGGCTGTCTTATTGACAGCCACTAGAGGCGCTTGCGTGCTTCTCACTGTGAAAATCACAGTGAGAACACGCAAGCGTCCATAGGAAAGCATTGTAAATGCTTTCCTATGAGACCGGCTGAATGCGCGCGCAGCTCCTGCCTCGCATGCGCATTCAGCCGAAGAGGAGGATCGGAGGCGGAGAGGAGGAGGAGAGCTCCCCGCCCGGCGCTGGAATAAAGGTGCGTTTAACCCCTTTCCTCGCCATCCAGCCCGGCGGGCGGGGGTACCTGAGGGTGGGGGCACCCTCAGGGCACTATAGTGCCAGGAAAATGAGTGGTCCTTTAAGGTAGAAGGGGTTTTCAATTACTATTTTTCCCCACCATAACTTTCTTGGTTTCTGACCAAGTTAAAAAACAAAATTCTCACCCAACTTGCACCTTTCATTTTCAGGCACATCTTCTGCTATTTATGACACCCCACACACCCCTAACCCCCCCCACCCCCTGCCCCTTCCCCTTCTTTAACATCACTTGATTTAAGAGTTAAGCTCTATCAGATTGTTCAGTATTGCTTCAGAACCTGAGGAAGAGAAGAAAATACTTGAAAGCTTGTCTTTGAAATATTATGTTGGTCCAATAAATAAGGTATCATTGCATACTGCAATACTCTGGTCTTTTGGCATAATATATATATATATAGATTTATAGATAGATATAGTACTTTCTGTTTCATGATTGTGTCTCTTCAAGCAGATAGATTTACATATTTTGGAATTGGAAACTTCCTATCCCTGCTTATCATAATTATTCTGTCACCATGAAAAAAGAACTTAACTCTAGTTGTTTTCTTTTTTTTTTTCTTTTCAGATCATAAGCTCAACAACTCCATGTGCAGATTTCTTTTTCCGAAGTTCCTTATCCTCCCAGCCTAAGAGAGGCTTGTCATCAAATACAGCTGGTGCTGGGAAGACCATGCTTGATGAAGCAGTCAGGTTAATACAGAAATGCAATGAAGTGAATCTAAACATAATTGTGCTCTGGAAGGTAAATGCATTACTTTCTTTGCATATATTTAAAAAGCATCCACCCTATATTATTGTAAATACTTTACTGAGAAAGTAATTACTTTCTAATGCCATTGCTCATTATATGGTCTCACTTTCTGTACTTTGTTGCAAAACTCAGTTTACACTAAAGATGATAAATTGACACTCTCTCTTCATCTCACATATATGCGTGTTTAAATGTAAAATTTGCATGTGAACAATGTGTACATTGGAGTAACGGTTATAGCAGTTTGTACATTTCCAATCTGGAGAGATATGTTATCTTATACCTTTCACAGTGTTAAAGACATTATTGTTAACACATATATACCTTTTAGGCATATGTCGTTGAAGATAACAAGCAACTTATTCTGGAAGGACAGCATCATGTGACTCTTAACATAGTTGGAGCAGAAACTTTATCTTCACCTCATAAGCAGGTAAATGGGCTTACTTTTAGGGACTGTTAATGTTCTAACATGACTAACTCACAAGTGTTCAGCAGTCATTTATACCACACACACACACATGTATATCTGTAAAAAAAAAAAAATAGTGCTGCTAATAAAGTGAAATGTGTTCTGTTCGCCATCATCCGTTTTCTTGATTCATTTTTTTTTTTTTAGCGCAACCAATATCTTTTAGTTGGCTTTTAGGTTGTGCTAAAATTGGAACAGTTCCTCTTTATATATTGTCTGTCAAAAAAGCAAATATTTTGGGAAGTGAGTACTTTTTCCTTTTTTGAAATTGTTTTAATTATGTCACAACCCTATAGGCAATTAGGCAATGTAAACTTTTCTTTGAATTGTGCTATTTAAAAAATAATTGAGAAAAAAAAAATGCTTTGGAAATCGTGGTCGGAATGCCTGAGATACAAAATCACTCATAGTCGTGGCCAGTGTACTTGGAATTAATACAGAGGTATGTGCCTTATACTTTACCTTTATATTGCTTATTGCAGTAAATTAATTTGTAGCATTCACAAAGATGATGTGTCAATGTTGGCAGTTACTCTTTCTTTGGCGATCAGAGATATGTGAGAATCTTAAACACTTCATGGAACTTTTGAGCCTAATTACTAATTGGACATTTAAAGCCATGTCTTTGACTTTGAAATTATGTGAAATGTAAATGGATAACTGCCAATTCTTATTTATAGGAACAACCAGAAATGGTGCTTTTAAAGTTTAGTAAACCAGAAAATGCAACTGTAACCACAAAGCCGTCCGCAGAACAACTCTCAAATCTAATTAAGACAAGCCTTCAGTACCCTGAATCTTTTAATCATCCGTTCCATCAAAAGAGGTGAGCTGTTTCTTAATTTAAGTGGGATATTGGGAAGGAATACATTTGGTGTGTTTCTTGATGATTTTTATGCAGCATGTGAGTAAGGTATTTTCTGTGCCTAGAATACACAAGGGACTTGTTCATTATGTTTAGTGCTTTATTTAGAGTTAATAGAAACTCACCATTTACAAGTACACGTTTCTTCTTATAATCCAAAATGTTCGGTGCTGTAGTTTCATCCCAGGTTTGTGTTGCTATTTAGCTGCACAAATCCTCTTGTATGCTAACTGAAGCTATGCTATGAATGGACAAAAGAGTAAATCTATACTGTATAAAATACTACACTTTATTTGTACTACCCTTGCCTGCTATCAAGTAAGGAGCCTTGCATTGGAAGGCCAGGCGGTGAAAGGTGTGCGTATATGATGCCAAGTGTGTTTGTGTAGTGTAGTGTGTGTGTGTGTAAACTAGGTGGGGGGAGGGCATTCGTATTATTTTTAATATTTTTTTATTTTAGTGTAATTTTTTTTATTTTCATATAATTAATTTAATAATTTTTTTTTTTAATATTATTCAATTGTTTAATTTTTTTTAGTCCCCCCCCTACCTGCTTGTTACCTGGCCAGGGAGGGGTGCTATCTCATTCCCTGGTGGTCCAGTGGCATTGGCTGTGCAGGAGGGGAGCTGGCAGCGAGCTATTACATACCTTTCCTGCAGCTCCTGTCCGCTCCTTTCTCCTGCGTTCCCTTCCGCTCATTGTCAGCTCCGGTCTGCTCCCTTCACTTCCGCTCCGTTCGGCTCACTGTCTAAATCTCGCAGTCTGTGTGCTGCGCGGAGCGTTGCCACGGTAACACTTGGCAACGCTCTGACAGCCGCAGGTCTTGCAAGATTTAGACAGTGAACCGAAGGGAGCAGACTGGAGCTGACAGTGAGCAGAAGGGAGCTGACAGGAGCTGCAGGAAAGGTAAGTAACAGCTCGCTGCTAGCCCCCAACAGGACCGCCGGGCTTCTAATGAGCCCCGCGGTCCTGGTCTGTATTATGGCAATGTAAGTTGCCATAATACATATACTGACTCGAGTATAAGCAGAGTGGGGGTTTTTCAGCACAAAAAATGTGCCGAAAAACTTGGCTTATACTCGAGTATATGCAGTAACTATCTATTCGGTCTTTGCTATGCACATAGTTTCCGTATATGACAAGTTCAGCATGTACATTGTGACGATCATTACATATATACGTTTTTGGGTTGTGTTAAGGGTATGTATAGGACCGTTACATATGATGGGGTAGAATAGAAGTGATGAGCAGTAAATTCTCCACAAGTTTTTTGAGGGCAGTGGTACATGTAGTGTAGTGATGACGAGGGCTGTTAATTTTATTGTTATTGTTAACTAAAGTGTCTGTGTGTGTGTGTGTGTTCGTTCGTGTTCAAACTAAAACACAACCTAGAGACAGAAATTTTTTACATATTTTACTGGACTTGAAGTTCATTTTGCTAGCCTGCACCAAAACATGCAAAGCAAGTTTAATTTCTCTAACGCTAGTGTTTCTCTTCAAACACACTTAAATCTGTATGCAGCAATGGTTTAGAAGTACTTTCCATCTTGTGTGGATCTGTAATTCCTATGATTTTGTTATTTATTTATTTATTGCGGTTTGCCTTTCTATTGAATTTGCCTTCAGGCTGGTAAAGTAGCATGGGAGGTGTAATGCCAACACAGCTGGAGGGCTACATCTGCCTGTATTGATTTACAATTACCAGAATACTACTTTGGACTGTCTGCAACACTTTGTTTTATGTGCATTTTAATTGCTTTGTCCACATAATAATTAGCTGTCATGTGCTTGTGCAGCCTTTGTTTGGTTCCTGTTACTCTCGTGCTGTCCAATAGCTCTCAGGCAGAAGTTGATGTAATAGTTGATCTCAGGCATAAGACAACAAGGTAAGTGTGCAGTTCTACTAATTTACGCTCTAAATTTTTGTTTTGGGGCTGTTAATGGGATGTTAAACTTCTGTTTCTTTGATGGAATCCCAGGTAATACTGCTGTGGCATTGTTTTTCTTCATGTAATTACTGTTTATGCAGGCTTGTAGCTGTTTTTCATTCAAGCTGTTTATATGAAATCAGTAAATGTGCCATTTGCCAACTATATATGAGACAGTCTCTCACTGAATGTAGCAAAAAATGACAGTGGCTAGGTGTGGATGCCTGCATGCATTACACTGAAGCTTACAAATGTGTTCTCATAAAGTGGAATGCACTCTAAATGCCTTCAGTGTTTTACAGGGACACTCCAAACACTGTTTCTGTGGATTAGTGAATTTGAGTGCTTCTCATAGGGGACCATTGGTTTCAATGCTTGCTTTGTGAGGACCATTGCTGGCAGTTGATTGCAGTTACCATACATGTGCCATCTGTCCAGTTCTTCTCAATGAGAAGTATCTTATTATACACAAGGCATCAATATATTATGATGACTTCACAAGAAGGTGAATCGAAGAGCTGAAGCAAGTTGTGCCCAGTAATCAACAGTTTAAGGAAAACTCCAATTGAGAGAAGTAAAAGAAAAAAAGGCTAATGGCGAGCTCGAGTTTTGTTTATGCTAGAGAGAGCTAGCACTCCAGGGTCTTTGATCAGGACCATTAGCCTTTTTTTATTATTATTAATTAGTGTTCCTTTAAAGGGACACTGTAGACACCAGGACCATGTCAGCTCATTGACGTGGTCTGGGTGCTGTGTCCCGTTTGCACTTAGAGCTGCAATGTAAAACATTGTAGTGCTAGAGAACTCCAATGTTTACATTGCAGCACTAAGTCTGCCCTCAGTGACTTCCGGAATCAAAACAGACCTTTGGTCTGTTATCGGACGCTGAATGTCCTCATGTGCTGCATGAGGACCTCCAGTGTCAGATGTTCCCCATAGTAAAGCATTGAATAATGCTTCCCTGCAGGGAGGTCTAATGCGCATGCATCAGCGTGGGGAGCCTGACCCAGGGACATTGGCGCTGAATGGATTTTAAACCTACAGTGCCAGGAAAATAGGTTTGTTTTCCTAGCACTATAGAATCCCTTTAAACTTTATTCCTGTGAAACAATCCAATATTTAAAGAACGTTCAGTGTCCAACCTTTTTAGAGCCATGGCAAATGGTGCACAACTTAACTACATCATTGTTGCACAAAGTTCCCTGTTTTGCAAAACAATGGGGCCCTGCAATTTGATTAATCATATTCCTCTTTTTTTTTTTTTTTTTTAAATAAAATAATCCCGCAATAAATTGTTGTTTTTGTTTTTTTATCTTGTATTTAATCAGACATTTTAAATATGTTCTTTATCATATATCCGCTGAAGCCACAAATATGTTTTACTCCTTTTTTCCTACAGCCCTGAAGCTCTAGAAGTCCATGGTTCTTTTACATGGCTTGGACAAACTCAGTACAAGCTGCAGCTGAAAAGCCATGAAGTCTTTAGCCTGAAACTCAATGCATGTTTTGTGCACACAGGAATCTATAACCTCGGGACTCCTAGGGTGTTTGCCAAACTGGCGAACCAAGTCACACTTTTCGAAACTAATCAGCAGAGCTCAATGCCAGCACTGATTGTTATTAATAATGCTTGAAAAATGCTTTTCTCTCAAACTGCAACATAAAGGAATGGATCAAATTCATTGTCTCAATAATCTATTTATTATGTTTTGAAATAACATAGGAGGATACATGCATTTCGTCTTGCTGACCAATCTACAAGAAATTCAGTAGGGGCTAGTAGGGACTATTTGACCATTCATACTTCCTCATCAGAGATATGTGGGACTGACCGTAAACCCACATTCTTTCTCATCTCTATTTAAAGAAAAAAAAAAAAAAGCTATATTTTGCCCAGGAAATTTAACATTTTCCTTTGTACTAAATCGAAATATTAAACCTTCCAGTCAACACCTTCATTCTGAATGTTTAGAAAGTGGTTTAGAATTGCCTATTGTTTAACCCTGAAGTCACTTCTTTTAAAGGTGTTACTGTGATATGCACTTTTGAATTTCACAATTGTTTCAAATCTAGCTACACCTTATTTTTATTTTTTTTAGGGAGTTGTTTGAAGCAGTCTGTGTCTCTGCTTGGGGTAATCTTCAAGTAGCCCTCCAGCTGTTGTACTGCTGCAACTTTTGTGTTAAGTTGCCAAGCATTATGGGAGCTGTAATTCAACAACAGCTGAAAGGATTTGTTTGCTCCCACGATTAGCTGAAATCCAATTATTTTTGCATCCCATTGGATAACATTTTGATTCATCTCCGTACTAAATGCACTATTTCACAACCTTGACATTTGTCATCAAAACGGAGTTATTCACTTTATTATGTTACTTTAACAATTCAGTTGATCTCAGTATATTTAAAAGTATGCTTTTCAATAAATGATGTATTATATTTATAACAAATGTATTGTAAATAGAATAAAACATACACCGTACCTGCTGTTTAAAGACTTTTCTTGCATATGATAGGCTGTATCCTATGCCCATAATATATACCACTTGTTGCTTAATTATGTTAACAATATAAAATAATGTACATAAAACATTAAAAGTTTTAACAAGTCTGTGAGTAAACAAATGTAATATTTTTTTTACTATAATTGTCTTCGTTTCTTACACTATTTCTGTATGAATGTTTAGAAAGTGCCTGACTTTGATGGCTGTGGACATCCTGTTGGGCTCTTTTTGAATATTATGTATAAAATTAACAGATATCTTTCAAGATATAGTTAGATGTATCTATATCTCTATATATTTGTAGAAATACATTAATGCATAACAGTGAACTATGTATTCTGGAAAATAATGCTATTTTGGGGTTCTGTAAATATAATAAACATCAAAACTTCAGGTGGAGTAGTCTATACATGTCTCCAGAACCATGTGATGAGAATATGCTCCCATGATGCACAGTTTGCTGCTATGTATCTCTATTGGTGCATGATATTTATAGGTTAGGATTAGTATTACAGTAGTGATGGGGTTAATGTTTAGTGCTAGTGTAGCATAGGAGTTAATGCTTAGTATGTTAGGGTAGTGTAGGGTTAAGGGGAGGACTTTACTGTAAGGGCAGCAATGGGATATTGAAGTCCTTTTAATTCCTGAGGTTAAAGGGAGTTATGGTGCCAGCCTTCAGATATTTCAGCTGCTGTCATTGTCAACACAGTGTGACTCCCATTAACCTTGGGCAGAAAGGGATATGTATGTTGGGGTTCTGCTCAGAATTTGGGGCCCCAGACTGCACAGAGTTTACAAATGCATTTTTCCTTGTTTATTTCTGAAAATATATGTATGGATCATGTCACCATTCATTCTATGTGAGATTCTAAAACTTGATCTGCCTGTTATTTTATGTGTTGCATATTACTGAAATGTAAAAACAGACTTCCTGTGCCTGTCCGAATGTTATACTCAAAGGAATGAGGCGTTACTACATCAGAGGTGTTCATGGAGACCACTGCCATTTCTAAATGAAACCATGGAATGGATGCATGGTCCTCTCTGGAATGTTTTGAACACATTTAAAACAGTTTTACAGTATTCTATTATTTTCAAGATCCAACATATCTCACAATATAGTTTAAAGGGAAAAATGTATCCTTTAAAAAAATGAAAAATAAATGTGCATTTTATTAAGAGGGAGATGGATTTTCAAGTGTTAACAGAAAGCACACATTGTCGGTCAAACATTTTAGAACATTTTATTTAAAAAAAAATAAAAAATACACCATTTCAAGTATAAATGTGCTTTGTTATATGCTTTAATATTAAATATATAACAAACAGTGGAATATAAAAAACAAATAGTATAATCATTGTTTAACAAAATGCAATCTAAATTTTTGGCTTATCAAACTAGGTCCCCACTTGCAGATAAAACACGAGTGGCAATCTTTCTGCATTGGAAATGTAGATCTTGTTTGAAAAGTTATTTTTGCAGATGTTCCCCCAAATGTGTTGCTCTTGTAGGTTGTTTTACTCTTCTATCCAGTTCATCCCTAATCAGCTTGATGGAGTATACATCTGGAGATTGTACTGGCAATCCCATAGTTTTAAAGCATTGTTTTTCTAAGAGCTGGTGTAGCCTGGAAGTAGGTTACTTTTTTTAGTTGTCATTAACTTGCTGTAGGAAGAATCGCTGACCAGCTAGATATGTACAAGAGGATGTTGTATGGCCCTGCAAAATTCAAAGAGCACTCTTTTTGCAGAGCACCACTCTGCTCTAGTTACAGACTCGGGATCGAGGAGTCCCAGAACATCAGCTTCTGTTTTTTTATATCCTAGCATGTTTTCTTATGACAACTTAAGTGTGTGATATTGCCTAGTGTGACACAATCACATTTAGTAAATCCAAGGCTTTTGGACAACTCTGTATGATGTTGCTGGTTCATTAAAGATAATGTATTCCTAAACCATATTAATGTTGTTACTGAATAGCAAAGAAAGAAATAATTCTCAATAGGCTTGTTTACATCAGAATAGATATAGATTCATATTGTACACATAGATTGACCTTGTGAATGATTGCCTTCGGTCAAGCTTTTCAGGAATTCATCATTTGCAAGCTGTTTGTTAGTGACTCACCGAAGCATCACTCAGACACATGAAGTCATTTTCTTTTTCGTCTACACTATTGCGTTTTACTTGTCCATCAAACTGAAGATTGTTTAGAGATGAAAAGAGAAATGGATGTGAAAGGCACCCATTATTGCAGGCTACTGTGGAAATAAGATTGAAGTAAACATTTTACGTTTGTTAGTTGCTTACAAAATTATGTGCACAGCAACACACTTAAACATTTAAAAAGCAGTAATTGTTTAGATCATAAACTTAAAGATAAAAAATTATTTCATTTTATCAGTTGTTTTAGTGCGGTAAGAATTCAAAGAAATGCAAACTGGTACCATCTGATATAGAAATGCATGTACATATAAAACAATATTTTGAACAAAAAAGGGCAGTAGAAATCCACTGAGATTTATGCAAAGGAGAAGAAGATTTTTATAAGAGGCCACCAAGAATTGCAGAATGTAGGTCATAAAAGCCAAACTAGAAAAATTCTCCAGTTCAGCTCTAGCCTAAAGCCTAGAATGTACAATTTTCTTGTTTGGTCTCCAAAATTTCTGGTTTAGTGAATATCCCTGTATAAAGCGAAATAACACTCAAAATACAAAGAAAATGCATGCACTCCAAATATCAAAATCCAAAGCTAAAATTCAAATAGGTAATGTGAGTGGTGTCAAAATCTAATAGACTAACAGAAAGTCAATAGATATTGACTTTGTGACATCATAAAAAGCAGATTTTTAGCTAAAGCATTGGATTGGGTAAAATGGCACGGGGGCGGGCCAAATGCCTTTTTGGCCAATCAGGACCTCCTCATAGAGATGCATTGAATCAGTGCATCTCTATGAGGAAAATTCAGCATCTCCATGCAGAGCGTGGGGACGCTGAACGGCAGGGCTACTTACTGCGCATTCCTGAGTCAGGAAGCCCCTAGGGGCTATTCACTGAAAAGGCAGCGTTTACATGAAAATGCCTGAAGGGAGCTGTAAGCTGTAGTTGTTCTGGTGACTATAGTGTCCTTTTTTAAATGTATCAAGAATAACAAAAACACAATCCATAACAGTAGGAATTTGGTAGTATAATGATACAGTTTAACAAAACAAAAAAACAGACTGGCTGCAAACGTATCAAACCAATAGAAATTACAGAAAGCAGCACGGTCTCTGGCCAGTAGAAACAACATAGGGGCATCCCTACTAAATAATAAAATAGGTGAGGAAAAAAGAAAATTAATCCTAATACCAAAGTGAACAAACACACCAAATTAATATGTAAACGGTAACACAGCAACCTATACAGTCTTAAAATAAACGTATTGCCAATCTGGCATAAATATAATGTGAATCAAAAGACCTCTATGGCTACAAGAGTGCTGAAAGTTATTTCACAGAATATGTGGCAAAATGCGAGGTGCTGTAGTCCGATGTGTGTACTTCCTATTCTCTGCAGCCCTACTCGTAGGAGCCAGCAAATTTTGTTCACTTTCGTATTAGGATTCGGTTTCCTTTTTCCTCACCTATTTTATAATTTAGGTAGGATGGCCACTATATTGCTTCTACTAGCCACAGAGACTGCAAACGTATCAAGCCAGCAGAAAGCAGCAGCCAGTCTTTTTTTTTTTTTCTTTTTCAGAAGCTGGATGCCACCGGGATGGAGTTGAGATTGGCACTGGAGGCAACTTTGAAGTTAAACAGTTCTAGAATGGTATAACCCCTTGAGATAAAAGTGCACCCAGGGGCCTTGTGGCACAATAAAAAATTTAATTAGGTGAATTTGCGATGGGGCCTAAACTGTCCCTTTAAACTTTTTTTTTTTCCATAGATGTAAAATTTGTGAATTGTAAACTGTGTGTCATGGAGCATATATTCCGACCATGCTTAAAAATATAAAAATAAACTTTACTACCAGTACAATGGCAATCAGAATATATTAAATACCTTAGAGTCCTGCTTTCCAGAGATATTACTTGTATTTATTCTTTAAATATATCCAAAATTATTTTGAAAGTTGAAACCTTATTAAAATGTTAAACATATCTATCAGTCTGTTTATTGGGATGGGCTCATTTAAATAAACATATAATTCTCCTGAAGCTCATGTACCTTTTACGGATACTGCCCATCATAATATCTTAGAAATCCATTCCTAAACTGTGTGCCACGGTGCCTCAGGCACACAGGGGCGCCGCAAGATATTTTCCCGGTGCTATAATCATAGCACCAAGAATCATGCCTCCTTCTCTCCTGCTGGCTCTACAGGACCAGAGGGGAGATCAGAGATCTCCCTCATCAGCCCGCTAGCACTGTTATGCTGGCAGACAGTGAGGGAGGGACAGAGGACCCAGGGGAGCTCTAACCTGCAGCTCCGCTGCGTTCTCTCACGAGCTCGGAGCCACAGCAATGCTCCAAATCTTGCGCAAGTAAACTCTAGCCAGAGCTGCCACTAAGCCAGGGTTTCCCCACCGGACCGCCAGGGATTAGTACTGTCCCCCCTCCCAGGCAAAGGTAAGCAGGGAGGGGGGATATGAAAATAATTATTTTTAATTGAAATAAAATAAATTATATTTATTAATTTGCCCTCCTACCCCCACAGAGACACCATAACCTCTCCCTATACACACACACACACACACTGTAACCCTCATACAACAAGCCCCCCTAAACACTATCCCTCACGTACAAACTGCCCCACATACAGACACGCACATACTACATCCTTCACAAACACAATGCACCCCCATACATTCACTGCAATCCCCCCTCCCTCACACACACACACACCTCTAAACCCCTACTGCAGCCTGTAACGGACCGTTTTGCACACAAGAGGTAAAAATCGTTTAGGTGATCGTCCCCCTTTCCAGAGATGCAGGCCTAGCTACTGTAGAACACCAAACTCACGAACCGCCAATAAGGGAATGCTCCAAACCCCCGAACGGCATACAATATAACACTCCAAACTCACGAACTGGAACCATACGAATCGCTGCTAGCAGACGAATAGGAAAAGCATCCAATCGGCTTACACTCCTAGCAATCAGTCTCTATCAGCATTCAGTAAATCCCCCCCAAAGACGAGACAAGTGTTGGTGGTCAAGCAGTGGTCTGTTTAATGAGGGGTACCTGCCCAGTATTTATGCAGGTCTCCCACCTGGTGGACATTCCCCTAGGGGACCAAATGGGAGACTGTGACAAGGGACAGACAAGTAGCCAAATAGGACACAGTCACATTGTATTCCCACAATGCATCCTGGCTTCCTCCCCTCTGCCTTGGAGATAATTGAGAAGTAATTCAATTATCTCCCAAGACAAAGGCAAATCGCCATTATGCACGTGGGGATACTAAACCACGAATTACTATTAAAATACACAGTATGACACAAGTTAGAATAAAACTTTACATTTTACATGTCCCCAGATAGCTCAGGTCTGTGCGCACATTATTAAGCGAATGACGCTCAGACCACACGAATACAGTTTAATCACCATGGAGCCAAAGTCTTTACACAGTCCGTTCTCATGCGAATGGGATTCCTATCTGGGGTATAACATAGTCAAGTAAAACTACAGAACACCGGGCCGTTCGTGCACTTTCACCAAACCAGAAGGGAGGTCGGCGGCTTCAGCGGTGTTCGCGCAAAACTGTGTCCGATTTTAGTTCCATGAATTAAGCGTCGTACACCGCTGTACGTTCGCAGGTTAAAAATGCCCGCAACCTCGTGTTCGTTATACGAATGGCGGCCACCCAGCTTTCGTCAATTAAGCTGCGGTTAACCGCAGCTTCAGGGAGGCTAATTGCCGGCACACTCCAGCTCCCAGGTGGTCTAGTCATTTGTGCGGTTGTTCAGTAGATTGAATCTACAGAACACCAGGCAGAAAAGCACAAATAAATCTTTTCTGCAGGGAAAAAGATGTCTTTTAACATGGGGCCATAGTCCAAAGGCAGCAGGCGAGCAACCAGGCTTCTCCAATGCAATGTGGCGAGATTGCTCTCGTCACACAGCCCCTATCCCGGCAGATCCTGGGTAAGTTGTAAAACTGTCCTTAAACCGTTTGACTACTTACTCTGGGAGGGCACTTCTGGCACCATAACCACTACAAAGTGGTGTAGTGGTTATTGTGCTGCCTGGATTGTTTCTTTAATCTACCAGTGCCCCTCCCAAGATTATGTTTTGGATCTGCGCTTGAACGGCAAACATTTCTGCTGACCAGGGGCCCAGTATATGCCGCAGCACTGTTCATATAACCTAGAAAATTGTCTTGACTTGGGACACTTTGGATAAAGTATTGAAATATTAAGGGCGCCTTGAACCTAAAAAGTTTGGGAACCACTGCATTAGATGAATAAACTTATTTTCCCAGGAAGCTTAGAAAAAAAAACAAAAAAAAACAACAGAATCTCAAACTGTCTCCAACAACCAAGATTTAACATGGGTCCAAACATTTCTAATATTGCTGAAAACAACCTGGTAGCCTTCTGCACTCCAGATATTGCAGAGTACATCTCCCTGATGCTTTGCCAGTATTATGGCTGTTAGAGCATTATAGGAGATGTAGTCCATCTGTAGTGCCAAATGTTGCCTATAACTACCCTATACCCTGACATTGCTCTCACCAGTATGTAGAAAGTTACTGTAATGTTTAGCAGTTTCAACTTTTTTTGTATCAAAAGCTCACAGCAAAACGTTTTTCTTATTAAAGGACTACTCTAGGCACCCAGACCACTTCAGCTTAATGAAGTGGTCTGGGTGCCTGGTCCAGCTAGTGGTAACCCATTTTTTTATAAACATAGCAGTTTCAGAGAAACTGCTATGCTTATGAATGGGTTAAGCCTTCCCCCTAATCCTCTAGTGGCTGTCTCATTGACAGCCACTAGAGGCGCTTGCGTGCTTCTCACTGTGATTCTCACACAAGCATCCATAGGAAAGCATTATGAATGCTTTCCTATGTGACCGGCTGAATGCGCGCGCAGCTTTTGCCGAGCGTGCGCATTCAGCCGACAGGGAGGAGAGCTCCCCGCCCAGCGCTGGAAAAAGGTACGTTTTAACCCCTTTCCTCCTTCCAGAGCCGGGCGGGAGGGGGTCTCTGAGGGTGGGGGCACCCTCAGGGCACTATAGTGCCAGGAAAACGAGTATGTTTTCCTGGCACTATAGTGGTCCTTTAACTTAATAATCAGATTGTTTGCACTGTATGTGGGTGTCCTCTTATGTGAAATGTTATTTGCTTCCACTGTTTTTGAAATCTTTTATATGATGTTATTGCTTTTAGGTGACAAACAGGGATTTAATTATATGGCATTAGATTTACCTTGCTATATTTATTGTGGGTGGCCATTCCTATTATAGGATTATTACATTTCCCTGTCAGTACCTCCTAAGTTTATTATATAAGTAAGATTTATTGTGTTGTGTTGAGCAGTTTATGCAATATCTATATTCCCATTTTTGATCTATGTAATAATTTGTTTTCAGCTGTGCTAGAGAAAAGGTTAAAGTGTCACAGCAGGGGCCAAGTGCATGGGACACTTTAAAAGCACAAATGTTATTACAAGGAATAATCTTTTGTTCTATAGATAAAATATATTTAAGTTGCACAAATCCATATTCTACTATTTTTTTTTTCCTGCAAAGTATACTTACTTTACTATGCATAAAATAAAGACATATGACCAAGGTAAAAACAGCAAGGTTCTCATTGTAAGTTCCATATGCTACTCTAAGCCATCATGTTACAGAAACAAAACATATCTAACTTTTTTTTTTTTTTTTTTTACACAAAACAGAGTTCTATAGTCAAAATATCTGTAGTAACTTATGTGCAGGAGACCATGAAGAGCTAAAAAGACTATCGGTGCCCTGAACACTTTAATGCCCCTTTGCTCCTGTCATTGTAAAACACTGCCCTTTAGTAGTGATGGCAATTTTTTTTAAATACAGGGCTAAACTCATCTCTAGTCGCTGTCTTCCTACAGGGAGTGCAGAATTATTAGGCAAATGAGTATTTTGACCACATCATCCTCTTTATGCATGTTGTCTTACTCCAAGCTGTATAGGCTCGAAAGCCTACTACCAATTAAGCATATTAGGTGATGTGCATCTCTGTAATGAGAAGGGGTGTGGTCTAATGACATCAACACCCTATATCAGGTGTGCATAATTATTAGGCAACTTCCTTTCCTTTGGCAAAATGGGTCAAAAGAAGGACTTGACAGGCTCAGAAAAGTCAAAAATAGTGAGATATCTTGCAGAGGGATGCAGCACTCTTAAAATTGCAAAGCTTCTGAAGCGTGATCATCGAACAATCAAGCATTTCATTCAAAATAGTCAACAGGGTCGCAAGAAGCGTGTGGAAAAACCAAGGCGCAAAATAACTGCCCATGAACTGAGAAAAGTCAAGCGTGCAGCTGCCACGATGCCACTTGCCACCAGTTTGGCCATATTTCAGAGCTGCAACATCACTGGAGTGCCCAAAAGCACAAGGTGTGCAATACTCAGAGACATGGCCAAGGTAAGAAAGGCTGAAAGACGACCACCACTGAACAAGACACACAAGCTGAAACGTCAAGACTGGGCCAAGAAATATCTCAAGACTGATTTTTCTAAGGTTTTATGGACTGATGAAATGAGAGTGAGTCTTGATGGGCCAGATGGATGGGCCCGTGGCTGGATTGGTAAAGGGCAGAGAGCTCCAGTCCGACTCAGACGCCAGCAAGGTGGAGGTGGAGTACTGGTTTGGGCTGGTATCATCAAAGATGAGCTTGTGGGGCCTTTTCGGGTTGAGGATGGAGTCAAGCTCAACTCCTAGTCCTACTGCCAGTTCCTGGAAGACACCTTCTTCAAGCAGTGGTACAGGAAGAAGTCTGCATCCTTCAAGAAAAACATGATTTTCATGCAGGACAATGCTCCATCACACGCGTCCAAGTACTCCACAGCGTGGCTGGCAAGAAAGGGTATAAAAGAAGAAAATCTAATGACATGGCCTCCTTGTTCACCTGATCTGAACCCCATTGAGAACCTGTGGTCCATCATCAAATGTGAGATTTACAAGGAGGGAAAACAGTACACCTCTCTGAACAGTGTCTGGGAGGCTGTGGTTGCTGCTGCACGCAATGTTGATGGTGAACAGATCAAAACACTGACAGAATCCATGGATGGCAGGCTTTTGAGTGTCCTTGCAAAGAAAGGTGGCTATATTGGTCACTGATTTGTTTTTGTTTTGTTTTTGAATGTCAGAAATGTATATTTGTGAATGTTGAGATGTTATATTGGTTTCACTGGTAATAATAAATAATTGAAATGGGTATATATTTGTTTTTTGTTAAGTTGCCTAATAATTATGCACAGTAATAGTCACCTGCACACACAGATATCCCCCTAACATAGCTAAAACTAAAAACAAACTAAAAACTACTTCCAAAAATATTCAGCTTTGATATTAATGAGTTTTTTGGGTTCATTGAGAACATGGTTGTTGTTCAATAATAAAATTAATCCTCAAAAATACAACTTGCCTAATAATTCTGCACTCCCTGTAGAGATGTTTCCACTGTGAGAACCGCATCAGACTCTTTACAATTCTCACACATCACCTCCTCTGACTGCTTCTTTATGAGCAGCATTGGATTGGACGAGAAGATAAAGAAACTGTGCTTGCGAAACGACATTGCAGGAAAAGATTTTTCTTCCTCCTATTTTTTATTAATTTTTTTGGACATTAATTTAGGGGGCGCTCCTAAATCAAAACAAGGAAGATAATAGTAAGCATTAGGAATACATATTTGTTTTCCTAACACTATAGTATTCCTTTAATAATATAAAGGTGAATCTGTCATCTGTTTTCTTTTGTAATATCTAGAAACAGAACAGATCTTCTTTAAGGCGAATCGTAGCATTTTTATTAATTAGAATGCTATAAAATCTGATGGAAACAATCTGTACTTAAAAGATGATGTAGATGTAAAAGGAATACACATGGAGTAGAATGAAGTCCATTTGTCGACTTGCAAATAGCTCCATGTCATTTTCCAAATACAAACTATATAATGGAGTCGTTTTCATATTCTAAAAGGCTGTCATATGTGATTCTTGTTTGATTGTAAGACAAGCTGACAAATGTCAGCTGGGGTCCGTTCTTTGTGGTTCAGTTTCTCTGAGAGAACATGAACCCCATAGGAGTTACATGTATAGAGATCAATTCTATGGCCAAGTTCTGAAAGTAATGTAATCAGCTGGGCCTGTCCACTGGTTTCCATTGAATATGTTGTAACCGCGGCTGGTTCCCTTATTTACCACTATAACGTCTTAAAGTATAGAACTTAGTAGGGCTAACCATACAGATATCTTAGCCATAATTTTATATAGTTAGTGTAAGAGATCCTCTATTTAACATATAAAAATAATTGAGAATACAATATAAAATAAGGATTGTCTTGGAAGCAATAAAGTTTTGTCTTTTAGATATTTATTATATAAAAATATAAATATAGACATATAAAATCCATTATAGCAGAATTTATAAGATTAAACTAAATGCTTGCAAATGTCATTAATAGGTTAACATACCCTTTTGAACATGTCATCATGTCAGCCTCTCTGTCATTTTAAGATGGAGCAACATCCATTTCCAAGTCTCTCCTCCATTTCTTAACATTTTAAAAGTACACCTATTTATACCTTCGGTGTCTTCATTTTAGGGTCAATGTAGTTCATATATGAAAAAGTACCACTTCTTTTACTTTATTCATTTTAGGACCTCCCTTAACTTGGCAAAACTACAAGTTCATACCTAAAGGGTGTATACGTCATGGAAATTTTCCTGACTTAGTTCAAGATGGCATCTTACAGTCTGAACATCTTTATCTACTTAGGGTTACCGCAGTATATTCTGTACTGAAAGAGTCATAGGATAGCCTTGAAGCTTGTTTATGTATTACTGTTATTGTAATTCGTCTGGGACAAAATGGCACAAACATATTATGCACTGAAGGTAGGAAAGAGGATATTGCTTAAAGAAACAGTTATGAAAAACAATATGTTCCATTTCTAACCCCTTGTCATTTTGTAATATCTCTTAAAGACAAAGTACACAGTTTAAGAAATACATTTCATTCTAAAACTTGAAATATTAACATTTGCCTATAACATGCACTTTTTTTTTTTTTTTTTTTACATTTTCCCAGGATTACTCTATATAAAACTATATAGTATTCTAAACCTTGTTTAATGAAATAAAAAAAAAAAAATACTATGTTTGGTAAAATTAATCACTGACTAGATATAAAGCTAAATAAAATTGAAATAGAACTGGAGAAATGACCTTAAAATTAGTTGTAGTAGTTGTAGTTGTTCCCAGATTGTCATTAAAAATCATATCAATAACGTACCTTTTCTATTAATGGTAATTACCTGCTCTTCAGTTGGGGCCAAAAACAGTTTGCAATACATCTGTTATGCTGAGATATCTGCCTGGCCAATCTAGATGTGCTTTTGTTGTAAGGGTGGACTTGTAGATGGGATGAGGGAAGTGTATAAATAATTCTGCAGTTTTTATATCCTGTTGGCAGTAAAAAAAATAAAGTTTAGTTGCTACTATTTTTTTTTTTGTCTCTTCCTTGAGGTCTCACAGGTAGATTGCTATTCCTTGTCCTCTATAGAGTAGTTACTCAAAGTATTGCCAAAGGAATGGATAGGATATCATATAGTAACTGGAGATATCAGGGTAGTATATCCTGCATTACTCATAGATACAGCACATGGCACTTCGTCTAGCGATCAGCTGTGCAAGTTAACGCAGGTACCGATGGACAGTATTAGTCCTGCATTGTTGCGCATGCATATCATATCATCACATATAGTAAGAACACTTTTGAATTTAATAATTGCTACATATTATTGTGCAGGTGTTAACTCAAGGTCAGATATACCTCATGTAGTGGGTTCTTGGGTTTATAACCTACATTGGCCTTAAAGCAGTTTATTCAAAGTTGTTATTGACACATTAACATATCACTGAATCGACCTTCAGAATTGCAGAGGGAACTTAAACTGCAATACCAGCAACTTGGATTGCCCTGTTTTCTGGCCTTGAAGCTTAAATGATAGAATGAAGTTGTACTTCTTATTCTCTTAACAATATATGAAAACATTACAGAAAGGTGCAGAGAAATTATCATTCAATGCCGACATACAATATCTGTTCATTTAATTTTAATAGATAAGAAGTATTACCACCATGGATACATGTTAAATATAATAATTAAAATCTGTCACAGGTCTAAAGTGATGTACAGTTGTGCTCAAAAGTTTGCATACCCTGGCAGAAATTTTGGCATTGATTTTGAAAATAACTGGTCATGCAAAAAAAATATATATATATATTTTATTAAAGGGTAGTGATCATATGAAGCCATTTATTATCACAGATGTTTGGCTCCTTTTTACATCATAATGATAACATAAATCACTCAAATGGCCCTGATTAAAAGTTTACATACCCTTGCATGTTTGGCCTTGTTAAAGACACACAACGTGACACACACAGGTTAAAATGTCAATTCAAATGTTAATTTCCCACACCTGTGGCTATTTAAATTGCAATTAGTGTCTGTGTGTTAATAGTCAATGAGTTTATTAGCTCTCACGTGGATGCACTGAGCAGGCTAGATACTGAGCCATGGGGAGCAGAAAAGAATTGTCAAAAGACCTGCATAACAAGGTAATGGAACTTTATAACCTCTTAAGGACGGAGCCAAATGTACACGTTGTGAACAAAACAAAACCTGGCATTTGCGCTACATGTCTGTCCAATCGTAATTCACCTCTTTCATATTAAATACACCCACCCTTATTATATATATATATATATATATATATATATATATATATATAAAATTTTATTCAGGGGAAACAGGGCTTTCATTTAATATCAAATATTTAGCTATGAAACATAATTTAATATGAAAAAAATGGGAGAAAATAAGATTTTTTTCTGATTTTCTTAGTTCTACATGACATTTTAACGGTCAGTGTCATAATACTGTTTGCTTTTACTTCAATAAAATACACATATTTGTATTCAGCAAAGTCTCACGTGTAAGACAGTACCCCCTATGTACAGGTTTTATGGCGTTTTGGGAAGTTACAGGGTCAAATATAGCACGTTACATTTGAAATTGAAATTCGCCAGATTGGTTATGTTGCCTTTGGGACTTTATAGTAGCCCAGGAAAGAAATTTACACCTATAATGGCATATCATTTGCAATAGTAGACAACCCAAGGTATTGCAAATGGGGTATGTCCAGTCTTTTTTAGTAGCCATATGGTCACAAACACTAGCCAAAGTTAGCATTAGTATTTGTTTGTGTGTGAAAAATGCAAAAAAACGCCAGTTTTGGCCAGTGTTTGTGACTAAGTGGCTAGTAAAAAAGACTGGACATACCCCGCTTGCAATACCTTGGGTTGTCTACTATTGCAAATAGTATGCCATCATAGGGGTAATTTTCATTCTTGGGCTACCATAGGGTCTCAAAGGCAACGTAACCAATCTGGCAAATTTTAATGTGAAAAAAATGAAACACAAGCCTTATATTTGACGCTGTAACTTTTGAAAACACCATAAAACCTGTACATGAGGGGTACTGTTGTACTTGGGAGACTTCGCTGAACACAAATAATTGTGTTTTAAAACAGTAAAAAGTATCGCAGCAATAATATCGTCCATGTAAGTGCTGTTTGTGCGTGAAAAATGCAAAAAACGTCACTTTTACTGGCGATGATATCTTTGTAATACATTTTACTGTTTTGAAACACTAATATTAGTGTTCAGCGAAATCTCCCTAGTAGAACAGTACCCCCCATGTACAGGTTTTATGGTGTCTTAATTGTAATTAATTAAGATACCTAATTATGTAAAAATATTACATAAATATATATGTAGAATTAATATATGTGTGTATATATATATATATATAATTTAAAAAATATATTTTTATTTATATATCGTGATATATACGTATGTATTTATGTATATAGATATATATATATTATTTAGTTCTACGTGTATTTTGATATAAAAATATATTATCACAATACAGTTAGAACGAAATAACACACATCTATATATTTTTAATTTTTTTTTTAATTATTTGTTTAATTTTATTTTTTAACGTTTTTACATTTTAATTTTTTTTATATTATATTAAAAAAAAAATATATATATATATAACAATAATTATATATATTTAATCAATATCAGTCTACGTGTAATTTGATATTAATATATATATAGTAAAATACACCTAGACAGTGTATGTGTGTGTGTGTGTGTGTGTGTGTGTGTGTATATATATACATACACACACACACACACACACACACACTTAGATCATATAATATATCTATATAATGATCATATAATGATCTAAGTATATATATTTATTTTTTTACACTTTTTAACTTTTTATAATTTTATTTAATTTTATTTCAAGCCAGCAGGGGGACCACCTGTCATTACAGGCAGCACCCCTGCTGGCAATGCAGGAGGCAGCTATCCGGGCATGTGATTGTGAGGTCCTCGCAAGGACCTAACTCTCACATGGCCTGGGGGGCTGCCAGGGGGTCAGACGTGCTGCGGGGGGGGCTCCCTGGGAGTCCCCCCAACTGCGATCGCCAGCGTGGGATCGCCGGCGACCGGGTAAGTAAAGAAAGACCGGAAGGCGTTCTATTACGCCGGGCGCCATATAGAGCCGCCTAAAATAGGGCGTAATAGTACGCCCTCCGGTCTTAAGGGATTAAAGATGCAAAAGGATATAAAAAGATATCCAAAGCCTTAAAAATGCCCGTCAGTACTGTTAAATCACTTATTAAGAAGTGCAAAATTTGGGAATCTCTTGATTTCAGCTACAACGGCCAGAAGAATTGTTTGAGAAACAAAGAAAAACCCACAGGTAACCTCAGGAGAAATACAGGCTGCTTTGGAAAAAGACGGTGTGGTTGTTTCAAGGAGCACAATACGACGATACTTGAAAAAAAAAAAAAGAGCTGCATGGTCTAGTTTCCAGAAAGAAGCCTTTACTGCACCAATGCCACAAAAAAGCCCAGTTACAATATGTCAGACAATAACTTGACACGCCTCACAGCTTCTGGCATACTGTAATTAAGAGTGACGATACCTAAAGGGGATCCTCTGTGGTTGGGGTCCACGCTCTAGCGGCTAGCAGAACCAGTCAAGGACCTCAATTGGTGGCAGCTCCAGGCATTGTTGGAAGCATGGAACCTCCCCCGGCCAGCGGGCTGCAACCCACTTGTTGCGGTATTTCACTTGAATGCTGAATGGGAAACCTCATTTGTAGTGGATATTCCTCTCTCGTAAGGCGGCTATCACTGGTCTGAATGGCCGTCGTGCCTCTAATGTAACAGGCGTGAGGTTGTTGTAGATAGCAACATCGGCTTCCTGGAATCTATTAACCTTTAGTTAATAGGAGTGGAGGCTGCATATTAGGTCGCAGTGTCTCCCTCCCGGACCCTATATCTCAAGGCCAGGCTCTCTAAAATCCACAGGACCATCGTCACCAAGGATCAGGCAGAAAATCCTGGTCAGCACCTTCTCCACATTCTCCTCTCCATCCGACTCAGGCACCCTGATGTTGGAGTGGCGACTGCTACTGTTGAGGTCCTCTACCTGGTGGTGCACCTCAAATAACATGCCACCTTGTCTTACAATGGCTTTGTCAGAGGAGGCAGCCTGGTGCTGTGTGGCCTGGGTTTCAAGTGCTCAGGCTGGGACTCCCCGCGCATCCATGTCAGACTGTAATGCTGCCACTGTCGGTGTGAAGGATTCTGTCAGTATTGCAGAGAGCATTTGCAGGTCCTCTTTTGTGACCATTGATGCCGCCATCCATCGGATCTCTGCTTTGATATCTGCAAGCGTGGGCTGCTCCGGTTCAGAGGTAATCAAGGAGGGTGACATGGGCGCCATCTTGGAGCCTTGCGCCTCGCGGCTAGGCCCCAGCAGGGTTTGGAGGAAGTCATCCATGGGTCCCATCTGACGAGGGGGCAACCCTGGGAATCTGCAGGAGCAGACTTTAAATCGGACAAATCTGAGGCATCTTACAAAAGAAATAAGGAAGTACATACATTCTAAGAAAACAAAAAAATGAAAAAACTGGGATGGAGGAGTTAGTTAATTTTAAATAACTATTTCTCTTTAGTATATATATTAAGAACATATGGCAATAGATATGCAAATAATTGCTGCAAATAACTTGCACAAAAAATGGAATTGGATGACTCAAGACAAGATGCTACAGCAATTAAAGACATTAAATATATACAAAGCTCCAGGGCCTGATGGTATTCATTCACGAGTACATAAAGAACCAAGTGTGAACCTCTGGTTTTAATATTTCAAGATTCTTTTCTTTCAGGAAGTGTACTGGAGGATTGGAGGAAGGCTGATGTGGTTCCTATATTCAAAAAGGGTTCAAAATCCTTGCCTGGAAATTATAGACCTGTGAGCTTAACTACTGTGGTTGGGAAAGTATTTGAAAGGCTATTAAGGGATAACATTCAATAAATCCTTGAGAAGAACACGGTTATCAGCAAAAATCTGCATTGTTTTATGAATCACAGGTCATGTCAAACTAACTTGACTGCATTCTATGAAGAAGTAAGTATAGTTTAAGGTGTTGCAGTGTATGTGATCTATTTGGATTTTGCCAAAGCGTTTGATACAGTTACACACAATAGATTAGTGTTCAGACTTAAAGAAATTGGTCTAGATGAAAATTCTTGTTCTTGGATAGAGCATTGCCTTAAAAATAGAGTACAGAGAGTTGTCATTAATGGTAAATTTTCAAGCTGTGCAGAGGTGGTAAATGGTGTCCCACAAGGTTCTGTACTGGGACCCCTTCTATTTAATATGTTTATAAATGTTCTTGAAAAAGCATTGAAAGTCATGTTTGCAAATGACACAAAACTCTGTAAAGTAATACAATGTGAGCAAGATATTACCTTGCTGCAGGGGGATTTAGATACACTGGGGGACTGGGCACTCAAATGGCAGTTGAAATTTAATGTAAAAAAATGCAAAGCGTAAAGAATGCACAGGCAACATAGCCTAAATGAAAGTACACTACACAAGAGAAGGATTTGGGAATGGTTATAAACAACAAACTACGCAACAATGTGCAATGTCAATCAGCAGTGGCTAAGGCCACTAAGGTACTGTCATGCATGAAAAAGGCATTAATTCTCGGGATGAGAGTATCATTTTGCTTCTTTGTAAATCATTGATAAGACCACTTCTTGCATATGCTGTGCAATTTTGGGCACCTGTTTTGAAGAATATTATGGCACTAGAAAAAGTGAAAAATTTATAAATGGAATGGAACATTTTATCTTTGAAGAAAGGTTAACAAATTGAAACCTCTTTACTTTAGGGGGCGGAGCCAAGACCTTTAGCTGAGCCGATGCATACCACACGAGCTCCTGCTGAGTTTGGCAATAATCTGGGCATACCCCCAAATAGAGCACATATCCTGGGACCACTGCACCCTACTTTATTTGGGGACGTGGTACTGACTCCACAGACCCCTCACTCACGCTCTCAGGCCATCGGGAGACTGTAGAGGTGCGTCGCGGCCTGCAGGCGACCGGGCTGGGGGAAGGCGGCTGATTTTCCTGCTTTGCTGTTGCTGCGCAGATCAGCTTTATTCCTCCCCCCTCCCACCCTCTCCGGACTGGCAGGGGTTATCCCAGTCCCAACTGGACTATCTTGATCAACTCCCTTGTTCTAATGGACGGCAAGCAATACCTACCTGAACCCAACAGCAGGTCTCAAAATGGAGGATGGGACTACTCCGGTGGAGCCGACTCTACTGCAAATCCACGGAATTCTCCAGGCTCCAAAAGCAAACCTCATGATAAGACTGGAAGCACTTCTCACCAGCTTCTGGGCTAAACTGGAGGAGTGAAGTGCTGCTTCATCTATACCACACAAGCACGTGGGCTGGCAAAACGAAGCACAGAGGTCGGGTGAGCTCCCTCTTAGTTTGCAGACGCTACCAGCCATCCAAGCTCCTGTACAGCTCCCATGCCTGAAGCATGGAAGACAAAGGGTCCCTCAGCTGAAACAACCTCGCAGAACGCATGCCCCTGTGCCTCGACACCATACTTCTATTTGGCGCACCAAAGGGAGCCATACCAATCAGCACAACCGACACCATCAGAGGGTTCCCGCTAAACAAGGCCTAGGGCGTGCAATGAGGCAATCGTGGAGCACCTCCCCTGACGCAGGACGACGCATGATTCACGGAGATGTGAAGCGAGAGCTCCATAACCCATGGAACAGATGGAGTGCTCTGCTGTGCTTTGATATACTCCTGCTCCTACGGGATACAGGCCTTCCATTCACGGGCATTGGATGAGGGGGCTTGAGATAACAAAGCAGTCACCACAGAGCCATATGAACTCTCCCAGTTTAATTTCTGTTTTGTCTTATATTGATTGTGTACTAGGCTGTGTCTCCTATTTACACACATTTTTCTAATATGTAAGTGCTTCACTCTAGCCTAGGGGATAGTTAACCCAACCTGTTTAGTGGAATCGTTCTCATGTTACCTACTACAGTTCTATGAAATAGCACTTCTCATACTCTCTCTCTTCAACCTCATAGAATTGATTCATGGTGTCTCTCCTCACAAATGCAGTGTTACTTATGATGCACCAGGCAAACTCTGGTTAAAAAAAAAATTTCCGCTCATGTTATGCTTACCTGTTTCCTCTTATTATATATTTTTTTAAATGTGCTGCTCCTACAATTGCCATACTAATGTTTCTAACTATATGTTGGTATCATGCTTGCCCATGCTTTTGTGGCAATACAAGCCTATTTGTAATCACTTGCACAACAAAAGTAAAGAATTGTAAAAAATAAAATGAAAAAAATAAAACCTCTTTAGTTTAGAAAAACGTGTCCTCAGAGGGGTTATGATAATATTATACAAATATATCCGGGGCCAATACAAGCCATTGTGTGAAAATCTATTCACAAACAGGACTATACATAGGACACGAGGTCATGTGTTTAGACTGGAAGAAAGACGATTTAGTCTAAGGCAAAGGAAAGGTTGTTTTTTTAACGATGATAACAAGGATGTGGAATTCTCTGCTGAAGGAAGTAGTTTTATCAGAATCTGTACAGATGTTTAAACACCAACTAGTTGCATACTTGCAAAAACGTAATATTCAATTATATCATTGTTCAACTGTAGGGTAATAGCTTCTTGATCCAAGGATAAATCTGTCTACCATTCTGGGGTCAATAGGGAATTTTTTTTCCTAGTTTGTTGCAAAATTGGAAAACAAATGTGAGGAAGGCTGAACTTGATGGACACATATCTCTTTTCAGCCTATGTAACTATATGTGCTTTTACAACAATAAAGCAATGCATCGGGGGCAGTGGCGTAGCTAAAGTTTTTGCTGCCCGGGGCTGTCACTGAGTTTGCCACCCCTATCTCAACCCAAATGCAAAATGCTAAATCTTTTCCATCATAAACTGAATCATTGAATAAGTTGCCATACAATTGTCAGTTTTACCAATAAAGTGGCTATGTACTGTATTATTATTGGTGAAACTGACAATTGTATTGGCACTTATTGAATTAAAAAAATATTTTGTTTGGGAAAAGATTTTCTATTTGCACTTTGGTGCAAGGAGAGAAGGGATCTGTGAAGGGAGAGAGAGGGGACCTGATCAAGGAGGAAGGGGATCTGTTAAGGGGGAGAGAGAGGACCTGGGGAGGGAGGGGGTCTGTGAAGGGGGAGAGAGGACACCTGAGCAGGAAGGGAGGGGGTCTGTGAAGGGGGAGACAGGGGCTCTGAGCAGGGAGGGGGGCTGAGAGGGTGCAGGGAGGGGGCGGTGAGGGTGCAGGGAGGGGGGGGCTCTGCAGGAAACATACCTGGTGACTCTACCAGCACTCCACAGGAAAGGAGGAGAGCACAGGAAGAGACCTCACTTTCCATCCTCCCACCCTGCCTCTTTCCCTCTCTCTATGCACTGCACGGAGGAAACCTGGCAAGCAGAGCAGGATCACTGCCAGGTCTCACTCAGAAGGTGGGAGGAGGGTCAGTATGGGAGGGAGTAGGGACATTGCCGCCCCCTAAAAAGTGCCGTCCTGGGTGGACCCTCTCCCACTTGCTACGCCACTGATCAGGGGAGATGTAGTCCACAATATCTGGAGTGGCGAAGGTTGCCTACCCATGGCCTATAGTGTGATATGCACAGCAGTATGCTTTCTTAACAATCTATCTACCCCATGGTGTGAGGATGTAACACTTCAATAAAACTGGTATCATCTGAAAACAAGCGTCATGGCAGTAGTATGAGCCATATTTTGAAATCATTTAATGCAACTACTAAACATTTGCAGAGTTCAAATAGAGAAATTGCATATCTAAAAAAAAATGGCTAGATGCCAGTATAACGAGTACAGATGATATAGAAGATTCTGTTGCTTATAAATGTGTGTGCATTTGTCTATATAGAATATTCTATTTATTGATATACCTAATAATATTAAAGGACCACTCTAGGCACCCAGACCACTTCAGCTTAATGAAGTGGTCTGGATGCCAGGTCCCTCTAGGATTAAACCTTTTTTTTTTTTTTATAAACATAGCAGTTTCAGAGAAACTGCTATGTTTATAAATGGGTTAATCCAGCCTCTAAAGCCTCTAATGGCTGTCTCATTGACTGCCGCTTGAGGCGTTTGAGTGCTTCTCACTGTGAAAATCACAGTGAGAAGATGCCAGCGTCCATAGGAAATGAGACTGGCTGAATGCGCGCGCAGCTCCATTCAGCTGAAGAGGAGGATCGGAGGAGAGGAGCAGGAGAGCTAGTTAAGGTAAGATTTAACCCCTTCCTCTCCCCAGTGCCCGGCGAGTATGTTTTCCTGGCACTATAGTGGTCCTTTAAGTAAGGCACAGAATTACATCACAATTGTATTAAACAGCTGTCAGATTGAAGATGATTTGCCCTAAAGTAGATGTAGCTTTGCCAGTTTAGCTTTTGTTCTCAAAGGTGCTATTTGCTCTGGAGTTATCTCTGCCTAATGATGGTAAAATGTATGGTCATTATTAGATCAAGAAAGATTGAGCAGTTACATGTGACTTGCCATCTAGTCTGAACATTTAAACCTTGTGTAGTATGGGATAGTTAGTCAGCTTGCCAAAGAGAAACAAAATAAAAAATATCTTCAATTTTATAGTTTAGCAATACTGATATAAAAGACAAAAACACAGTCTTATATGTAATAAAAGTTTGAAGGACCACTCGGAGCTCCTTCTAACATGGTGTCTAATGGTTGCTACTGCCTGTCACCACTACAACTTAGCTCTGCACTTTGTGGCTTAGCTCAGGAGAGCTAACAGAAGCACCTAAGCAGGGAGCCTTGATTTTATATTTTTGGATAAACTTTTTAAAAGATTTATCTACAAAACGTTCCATAGATTTTATTGGTGACTTCTGTATATACATTATTTGAAAATGTATCAAAAATATTAAATAATTTGAAAAGCTTATCCAACAAAATATTAGATCAAGCCCACAGTTTGACTTCTCACAATGGGGGAAAGGGAGTGCACCATAACCACAACAGTGTATTGTGGAGGTTATAATGTTTGGAGTGTTTCTTTAAGTTACACTAACATCAGTACATAAATAAAAACAAATATTCAAAAATATGATTTGAAAGTTAATAGTTAATTACTCATGAGTTGATTTTTTTGAGTATTTTTAGGATGTCAGTCCAGAGCCTGGATCCCATGTTATACACAAAATAACTGTGCAAATGCCTGAAGGTCAATGGTATTTAAAAAAGAAATTCAAAAGTAAACAGTTTTCACAGCCAATTTACGCAAAAATATTATCTTTAACTTTTTGTCTTGGTCAATGAAAACAATCACATGGCATAACAGAAGGAGGCGCAAAAATGTAAAACTGGTAAACTGGTAAAGATGATTTTTTTTTTTCTGTTACCAATGTGCCAAAGATTGTAAATTAATAAAAGAGTAATTTCTGCAGAGAAGAAAATTTTATATAGGAATATGGTAAACAGAGGAGAGATGGGATGCAAAATAGTTACCCTGAAGGCAGCAAAGTAGACAAGTCTATTTCTACAGCTGCCAATAGTACAGGAATCAACATTAAAAACAGTTTCTCACAACATTTCAACCCTCTGAGGCTTTTACTAGATAAAAAGTGAGCAGATATGCGTCTCTTCATTAAACCGAGAGAAGAATGATATCATTATAGACCAGATAGAAATAGATGGAGATTCTGAGGGGAAATGCTAAAATGAGAGGATAGATGACAGCAATGAGAAGGGGAAAGTTGAATCGTATGAACATTAAAGGATTATGATGTCAGTTAGAAGCAGAAATAAGGGTGAGACGGAGTGTGAAAGAAAGTGAAGCTGTCATATTGTACGGCTGCCTTCCAGTCAGAATTCCATACATTATATATAGCTTTCATGAACAATATTATAACATACATGGTGTATCTGCAAAAGGAACAAAGGAAAACAATAGGAAAAGCAATTCATTTGTTACAAATTATTACAGGTGTTAATTTTACAGTTATAAGGCCTTTGGTAGTCCAGCTCCTCTGGAGTGCAACAACTCTAACTCTGGAGTCCTATTGGCTGAGCTGAGAATTTAAACGTTACTGGGGTAAGTTAAATGCAGAGAAGGATTAAGACCACAAGGCAACCTAAAATCAGGTTATCCATTTGTGTCCCCCCTCTTATTTTTCACAAACGGATGGTCAATAAGCAAGGCAAATTCATGGTTCCAAGACCCCCATCTAACCCATGGGCTCTGAGCAGCTGCCTAGGATCGCTTTATGGTTAATCTGTTCTGGTTGAATGTAAAATCACAAATATAATATTCTTATGTACAACATTAGCAAGTTAAAGGTGGATTCATGAAGAAAGATATGTTTAGCTGATTATATTTAAATGCACATGCGTGAGGTATGTAGCAATTAATGTATTGGCACAACCTACTGGAGCTGGATGGATGGATAGGTGGATAGATGATAGAAATAGAGACCGACAGAAATGTACTATATAATATTTACATATTAACTGTACTGATAAACAACACAGCTTTGTCTCAGCACAGCAAAAGACTTTAAAGAACATAGTATAGATATATCAGACACATTGTAAGAAATGAAGATGTTTACTGTATTTAATTATTAATGAATGCATACTTTTGTTGTTTATTGGGAACATGAACACATTAAGGTGTTTGGGCAAGAACATGATGATGGGAGCCATGATCAGTTCTCAGATCAAGGACAGCTGGACCAGTGCCATATGCAAGGTAGCTTATGGAGGACACTATCAACCCTTAATGCTGGACACTATAATTTTACTGTATTTTAACTATTTGTATATATTTGATTCAATGTATCTTTAATCTCCGTTTTCTTTTTTGTTTGTCATTTTAACATGCCTGGGCATGCTTGTTTTTTAATATATGTATGTATGTATGTATATATATATATATATATGTGTGTGTGTATTTACAGTTGTGGGTGTGTATGTGTACTTGTTTATTTAAACATATATTTTACTTTGTCTTGCCCTGCATGCTAAAGCTAGTTGTTCCCAGCCCCACTCAACATTGTTGGCTTGTTAACTTAAATGTTAATTCACCTATGTGTTTATCTCTAAAGACTTTCTCTGTTATTTCTGCATCCCCCCTTTATTTTATTGATACCCACCCAAATGTCTTGCTTGGCCAGTCCTCACCTCCTCTGTGCATCTTTATTCCATAGCTTTATTGCAGGCCTTTTTGACCCCATCATCTCTGTCTTCCACAGTCCGCGTTAATAAAAATCCTTGTTGGAAACCAGAACAGTTCTCAGTTGCCCATCCAAGCTCTTTATTACATTTATAGATAGAATCTCACATACAATTTTCGATAATTAGAAATGACAGCTGCAAACACTACCTGCAATCAGAACACTCCTACACTCCCTTAACCCCTAACACTCCTCATTCTCCTTACTTTTGCCCATTCTGCTTTTCTCAAAGTACTTACTCATCTGAGCAATGCTCTATCTTCTCCACTTTTCCTTTTCTCTCCTCTCCCTCTGCATCAAAATATCCCCTTACACCCACTTCCCTCAAAAACACAATCACATCCACATTAATCCATCTCTGCTACACATCCCTTCTCTCATCATCCCTGCACTCATTTCTCTATTCTTTCTCTCCTGCTCCCACCCAATCTCATCCTAGACCCTGCCCATAGAAAACCAGTTCACACCTCCTCTCTCTATCTCTCCTCCTACTTCTAGCAGCTGGTGACATCTCTCCCAGCCCAAGGCCCTTTACCTTGTCTGCTCACAGTAGAACAACTAGAAACCACACAAACCTCACTCACTCACTGAGACCTGGCTTTCCCCCTTTGATACCGCTACTCCAGCTTCTTTATGTTTCGGTGGACTACAATTCTCCTACACTCCCAGACTCAACTGTAAAGGCGGCAGTGTAGGCATCTTTCTCTCCCCTCAATGTACCTTTTAAAATATCCTTTCTGCCCCTGCCCTATCCTTTACTTCCTTTGAAGTTAACACTGTCTGCATATTTAAGCCGTTTAAGAATTGCCATCATCTATCGCCCCCCCCCCCCGGTCATCCGAGGCTATTCGTTGAACACTTTTCTTCCTGGCTACCCCACTTTTTCTCCTCTAGCACTCTTTCCCTCATACTTGGGGACTTTAACATCCCAAACAACAACCTCAACTGCCCTGATGCCTCCCGTCTGCTCTCTGTAACCTTCTTTTTTGGCCTCACACAGTGCTCTACTTCAGCAACTCATACAACAGGTAACACTCTTGACCTCATCTTCACCAATCTCTGTACTACCTATAATCTCTCCAATGTCCCATTTCCTCTATCTGACCACCATCTGCTGACCTTTCACATCGGCATACCCCGTATCCAAATTTCACCACCCTCAACTCACCAATCTTGCAGAAACCTCCACCTTCTTGATCTCCAGCATTTCTCCACCACACTTTCCTTTTACCCATCTCAAATCTCACCTGCCCTAACTCTGCAACCTCACTCTACAACTCCACTCTCTCCTCTTAACTAGACCTCACTCTGCACCTGACTTCCTCCACTATAAATCCACTATAAATTTATGCTGCTCTCCTACACTCTGACTCTTTCCTCTGTAAAAGAAAATTACTTCAACACCCTCATAAGCACACTGTCCTGCCAACCCATATGCCTATTTCACACTCTTAATGCTCTCCTTCGCCCTGTTGCTCCCCCTCCTCCTACCACCCTGTCCGCCTTAAACTTTGCAACTCACTTCACTGAGAAGATTTCTACATTCTCTAACCTCTCTTCCTCCCCTTCCAATACATCTTCTAATACATCACCCAACCCCACTCACTCCACTGTTCTATGATCATTCGCAGCTACTACAAGGGAAGAGGTTTTTGCACTGCTCCGGTGCTGCGAGATTGACAGACTTCCTCGAATCCAACTCTTTGCTTGACTCGCTCCAGTCTGGATTCTGCGCTCATGACTCTATTGAACCAGCTGTGACCAAACTATCCAATGATTTAATCACTGCAAAATCTTGCGGCCATTACTCTATCCTAATTCTCCTTGATCATTCTGCTGCCTTTGACACTGTTGATCATCAACAGCTTCTTCTCATTCTCTGTAATCTCGTCTACAAGATAATGCTCTCCTGGTGCTCCTCCTACCTACCACGTTTTCAGTGTTTCTTTCTCTGGCTCTGCCTCTTCTCCCCAAGCCCTGTTGGCATTCCTCAAAGTTCTGTCCTTAGTCTCCTTCTGTTCTTCATCTAAACTGCCTCCCTTGGTAAACTCATGAGCTCGTTTGGCTCATTATCATTTATATGCAGATGACACGCAAATCTTCCTGTCCTCTCCTGATCTCTCTCTGCCCATCTTGACTCGTGTCTCTGACTGCCTCTCCATGATTTCCAACTGGATGGCTGCTCACTTCCTTAAACTCAACCTGTCCAAAACAGAACTCCTGGTCTTTCCTCCCTCAAGTGTTGCTACTTCTGTGTCTGTCTCCCTCCAAGTCAACGGCGCCACCATCACCTCTATATCACAGGCTCGCTGCTTAGGTGTTCTTTTTGACTCCAACATCTCCTTGGAGAGGCTCATTTTAATGTCCGGCGAGGCTCATTTTAATGTCCGCCCGCACCTCCCACGCCTCCCCCCTCTGTCAGTCCCTACATTGGCTTCCAGTTAGATATAGGACTCAATTTAAGATTCTGGTGTTTGCTTACAAGTCCCTACATAATGCTGCTCCAACCCACCTAATACACAAGTGTGTCCCGTTGAAGGCCCTGCGCTCTGACGAAGACCTACGTCTATCCTCTGTCCGTACTTCCACATCTGATGCTCGCCTCCAAGACTTCTCCAGGGCTGCACCTTTTCTGTGGAACTCCCTTCCCTTCTCCGTTAGACTTTCACCCAGTTTCCACACCTTCAAAAAAATTTTTGAAAGCACACTTCTTCAGGAAAGCATATCATTTAAACTGTTTTTAAGCGGGTTTTCATTCCTCCCCCCTATGACTCCTCTCCTGCAACTGTCAAAAATTATCTAAGTTCTCAGTGAATACTTTTCTAGCAAGCTATATCATTACCCCTACTTATACCTTTTGTGTCACTATACCCTACTCCCTCTAACATGTAAGCTCATTGAGCAGGGCCCTCAACCCTCTGTTCCTGTGCATCCATTTGTCTGGTTACAATTACGTGTCTGTTAGTCCATTCATTGTACAGCGCTACAGAATTTGCTGGCACTATATAAATAATAAAATAATAATAATAATACAGTGCTGCTGCCCACCCCATGTGTACCTATGTGTTCCTGAATAGAGGTTAATAAGTATGTAGGGGTTTAAAAAAATATCCATTTTTGTCTCACTAGACAATTTACCTTTTTAGCAAGGTGAATTGTTAGTGTAGCACTCCCCTAAAAGATTTTGCCGTGATGTGGCAGGTGGGCTTACACTTGAATGACCAGGTCATCCATCCTTTCAAGCCAGCAATCATTGAGACACTCAGGACCAAAACCATAGGCTTGAGAACGGTTGTGCTGTGTGACCTGTGCTTACCCTTTTGTACAGAGCTATGGAATCTGATGGCGCTATATAAATAATAAAATAATATTAAAAAAATAATATGTGCACTTTTGCATAAGTTCGGGTTAGCTTGTATGTTTTTTGAAGAAAAAAAAATCACGACTGTTTTTGTAACTAATTGTTTCACTTTTTTTTTTTAATTACCATTTTGTAAGTACAGTTTAGATGGTATTTTTCTCTAGGTGAACACCCTAATTCAGGGGCAAGCAACCTTCGGCACTCCTGATGTTGTAGACTACATCTTCCACGATGCTTTGCCAGCATAAACCCTGTTAGAGCATTATGTCTGTAGTGCTGAAGGTTACCTACTCCTGTCCTAATGTTATGCAATCTATAACCAAGAGTCTACCGTTGGACTACAATTTTCTACATTCCAATTTTTCTCGAATGTGTTCAGTGTGTGTCAACCAGGAGTTAATGATTTCGTTTTAAAACCTGCTATTCGATATATGTACAGTGGTTTTTCTAGTCCTGAACCATTCAAATTAGTATATCAGTCCAAGTCACAGAGGAGGAGGAGAACATAATCAAAGAAAGAAAAATCTTCCTGAAACCATGTGAGTTCTTTACATAGATCTGTGTGGATGATTGAACAAGACATTCAGTGATCAGCCTCTGCTGTGCCTGAGAGCAGTCACTGTCTGTAGAAATAAAACAGTCCCATCTGCACCTTGCATGGAGTACAGGGATCCAGTGCTCTCTTCTCATCCTGACCTGAGCTATGATTGCAGGTTCTGAACATCTTCCAACCTGGGAACTCTGACCTCTGCCCATATTCCATAGTGCCTCTCACGGTTTGACAGGGACATTCCACAGCCATATTCCAGGACTATTTACAGGTAAGCAGATGTGATTGTAAATCCCTAGGAAGGGGCAGGTTTAGGTGAACACCTGTCTGTGTGGCATATTGGGAAAGCTACTGTGATATATTAATGTCATGGTTACTGTATTTCAGTACAGAACCTTTATTAACATACTCATTATTAGAAATAGTTCGTTTTTTGTTTTTTTAATGAGTAAATATTTCCAAAGAAATATTAAACAACATTAAAATAAGCAGACACTGCTGTTGATGGTAAATGTTAAAATGTATATTATGTTCAGCTGGTAATAACATGTAAAACCTGTTTAGCTATGTTTACACATGATATAAATGACCTTTTTGATAGTTGAGTTTTTAATAATTTTTCATGTTCACCAGTGTTACTATAGCTGGAAAGCATCTTGGATTGAAGCTCTATTTAGGTCTGGATACTCAATGTTTATACATCATGCTTAGAGCTGCACTAATCAACAGCGCTAAAGTCTATTGAGTAGTAACAGCTAATAGTGTTTGACCTGTCTGTATATTTGAGAAGGAAAAGCAAGTACATTAACAATTTTTTTGTCTTGTGCGTGCAATTGTTAACAGAAACACTGCAATATAAATAAAATGAATCTTAGGTTACCATTTAAAAAATAAATAAATAAGACAATGGTCAAGGCAAAGCAGTGCCTCCCCCTTCCTATATCTTGAGCAATGGTCATTTTGATAAACCATCCAGTCACCTTCCACATTTCAATTGTTTTCCTGTATGTTGTCCACCAAGAGACTATTTTCTCTACCCCTGGCTCCCATCACCTTCCCCTCTAGTCCAACTAACTAATAGCGCACCTTTCCCTGACTGAAACCAGAAAGCCGCAGAGACTCCAGTGGGATTTATTCACAACTCTTCTGGAACTTCGGTCTGGCCGCAGATAGCCTCAGCTCCCAGACAACTTTCACTCTGCTTTTCTCCTATTTCCATACCAGCTACAAGAGAACTTTTTGGAGGGAAGGTGCCTCAGACTATGTGGAATAAAAGAAGCACGGTGGAGCCCCTCCTATTTCGTCCACAGGAAATCCTGACAGTTGACGGCCAAAGCCCTATTTGTCCTGGAACCCTTTTGGGCATGAACTTTGTTTGCAGCCAGCCAAAACTTTGCCCTGGTGGCGATTTGTCAATTCTTCTCGGATCCAAGTGCTATTTTGCCAACATGGGTGCTCGGATCAGAGCTATGTGGGAATGTATATTGTGTGGGGCTCCTGGTGTTTTATTATGTTTTTTGGGGTGCTTTTGTGTTCTTTGTATCCAGGAGATAATTAGTTTAGCGATCAGCAACTGAATTATCTCCCAGACACAGAGGCACCAGGGCAGGATCATTTGCTATTGAATAGGAACCCCATGCTGGGTGTCCATGTATAAATGACTGCAGTGCCTAAAAAAAAAAAAAATCAGATCTACTCCCAACATTAAGTCTCGGCTAATGTATGGGGTGAAAGCTATACAAGCTATTACACTAACTACACTGTAGGGAGCTATAACACTAAGGGAAAGGGAATACTTGGCGGTGATACAACTGTGATCCACCAAAGCCATTCATTAACCCCTTAAGGATGGCGGGCGTTCTATGCCGTAATTTTTGGGGCACTCCTAAACGCTGGGGGACGGCATAGAACGTTTCCGACGTCCTTTGTACTTACCAGATCCCCGCCATTCCCCCGACGGTGGTCGTGAGCCTGGGGTCTGCTTGGGAGCTAAGGCAGGCCTCCTCGATCTGGTCCCCCCCCCCAGCCATGTGACCGTGGGGTCCTCGCGATCACATGGCCGGCTTATGCAGTGCCTGCAGGGGGCCTGTTGAGGAATGTAGAGCATCTCCATGCAGGGCGTTACACATTATACACACATTAAGCTTTTAGAATTATTGACACGTGACATGAATACATTTCATGTAACTGCTGTATACTGCAGTCTTTTTTACGACAATAAAGCTGTCTTTTATTCACCCAAACAATAAGCTTTGGCTAATGTTTAGGGAATGAGCTATTATCACTTCAGAGCTATTCACTAAGGGGGAAAAGAAGTCCTTGACCGTGGTAACTGGGGCACCAGCTCTGAGGTATGTAGGTTTTGTGCCAATTTGGATGGGGATGGCACTACCCCTATGAAGATTCCTGGAGGCTCCAAAAAAAGGACTTACATAGAGTCTTCATAGGGGTAGTGCCATTCCCATCCAAATTGGCACAAAACCTACATACCTCAGTGCCGGGACCAGTAGGCTCAGAACTAGGTGAGCACCCAATTTGCTACGTGATACTTTTATTTTACATTATCACAGACTACACATTGGTCCACCTTTTCCTTATGTTTTGTTTATGAGAACAATTCCAAACGGAAGCGAAAAGGTCGTGCTACTATAAAAGCACATAGGCCTGATTACGGAGCCAGTACCTATACACAGGCTCCTCTAAATGTGAGTGTTCTGTCTGCTATACTATATATTGGATTTCACTTTTAAGTACCATCTGCACTATATTGTACCCTTTGTTCCTTTTACATGTATTTTACACCAAACTTTCAACTAAGAAACATTTGGTAAGTTTGGCCAGTTTTATATTCATTTTAGCACTCCACTTATAGGTGTTAGTCTTTTTACATACACCGTTCTATATTTGTTTTGTGGATAAGAGGATATTTCCACACAAGTGCATAGAGCTGCTTCTTATCTTATTTTATTCACGTTTATTGTTACACACATCCCTCTACTTGGGAGGGCAACTTTGGATTGGTATTCATTGGTTTACTATTATAATTATAGTCTTACTATTTAATGATGCAGCTGTAGGTTAATTGTTTTTTTATTGTGATCTAATTCAATTCACCTGCCTGCTAAGAGAGAGTTCATTTTCAGCATTATAGCCCTGCTTTTTAATTGTTTAACCCCTTAAGGAAACAACTTCTGGAATAAGAGGGAATCATGACGGAATATTTCCGTCATGTATCCTTAAGGGGTTAATTATAATGGTGCAATCTAAATATCTTTGCTCTCAAATTACTTATCCCTATAGTTTTGGAACCCCCTTTGGCTACATGTAAATACCTACCCAAAGGGACGCTTATAGTTCACCTTTCCATCAATAGACTTAAATACATGGGAAATGTATTATCCTTTAAATCTTTCAAATGTTCTATTGGTTTATGAGACAGGCCAGCTCCCAGTTTCAAGCGGTATTCGACTATCATTAATTTTTAATCAATTAACTAATAAAGTTTATGTAAGTTTTATTGGTGAGAGTTTATAACTTCTGCTTTCCTTCGAGGAAGTATTGGTTTCAAGTATAAAACACAATATTTATTTTTTAATTTAAAAAGTAAAAACATACCGCTTAGACCAAAAAACGTTTGTGCAAAAATCCCAAAGTCCAACAATTACAATAGCCCATAATGTGCAAACATAGTTTTCGGTAGAATCTAATAACCTTTTAGATGAAATAATAAAGACTATGTTTTATATTTCATCATAAGTCCTGGAAGTGTTGATTTTTCTACTTTCCATGATGCAGACAGTACCTTTCATCCAATGCCCCTTTCAAAGGTACTTATAATGGCAATAATTTTTTTTCTCCTGGATCAGGGATGTCAAATGAGGAAGTATACTAACTTCTTTTCTATCCAAGAAACATGAAACTGTGCGTGTGGCGTGCATATTCATAACTTCATATGTGTGTTTGGCACACATATGAAGTTATTCACAGTTTTGTGAGCCTATCTTTTGGTAGATTGCTACAAAAAGCAGGCTCACAAACTGTGAATTGGGCTGTGAATACACTCATAGCAGCCGTGATATTAACTAATTAGGCAGCTGCAACTGTGGCTGGAGTCTGCAATTTTAGAAAAGTCTTTTTTTCTTCCTATTACTAGGAATGCCCATTTGTGTAATGCCTTAAAAGCATATTTCGTAATTTTAACTGACAAATACAATGAAGTGCACAAAGAAGTGATAATATACAGCTAGCTACCTGTCATTATAAACACAATGACACCAATGCTAATAATATTTAACCCCTTAAGGACCAAACTTCTGGAATAAAAGGGAATCATGACATGTCACACATGTCATGTGTCATTAAGGGGTTAAAGGGATGCTATTAGCACCATAATCAAAGCAGCTCATTGTCTTTGTGTTTTCTCTCTCTGGTTAGTGTAAAAAATTGTGTTTGCCAAATACCAAAGCTCTCTCTATTACTAAATCCCAACAGCATATTTTTGCTGTCCTAATTTGTAAGAGCTAATACAGACGCCAACATCTGCTATTGCAACCTAAAACCCCAAAATGTATATCTATACGGCACAATGAGAATATTTATTAGCAGGTTTGAATAAAAGTAATTGAAATTGCACCTTAAAATAAGCCAGCTAACGCATAAAATAACATACAGGGCAGCAATCTTTAAATAAATAATGGTAGGATAGATGAGGTCTCCTCAGACTATAATAATCAACGTTTGGAGAGATTTTTACAGGCAGTAGTTCTCTGCGTATATTACCAAACAATGATCACAGGAGGATCATTTGATCATGGCCAGCAAGCTGTTGTATATCTATTTCTTGTCCCACTAGTTAATCACAAGGTTATGAACAAGTTTAATAACAACTGCCCAGTTTCTAATAGAATCCCATTAAGTATTTTTGGATGTTTCATTTTTTTATTTTATTTATTTTTTTAAGTGCTGACTTTTGAGCACTGGTACTGCTCAACTTCGTGTGAGTTAAAACCTTAGCATTACTGACGCTTTTAGTTTAATTTTCATTCTGCATTTATACTGTCTTTTTTTTTTTTTTAATTATGTGTATCTCAACAATAGTGAAATCTGTGTCAGTTTTTAAGTATATATGGTTTTAGGTTTTCCTGTTTGATTACACATAAAATAAAATTAGTATTTGATTAATATTATGTATTACTTTTTCCAGATGGGAGTTATGGAAAATGAATCATTTTTATCAAATATTCCCCAAGCAGCCGATAATACTGTTGGAATGATTTATTTACTATTTGGTAAGTATCAGTCTATGGCCTTAATTTAATACTGTTGGATATGTTTTCCTAAAATTATTTCAAATCATAATAAAAATTAAAATGTTGCTATTTTTTTTATTTTTTATTATAATTTATGGTATATGTCTTGATTTTTTAATATATCGAAAAAGTAATTTGAAAACCTTATCCAAAGATATTAAATAATTTGCAAAGCTTATCCAGCAATATTAAATTGAGGCCTATGGTCCCAAATTACTTTGAATGATATTTTGTCTGTCTATATATCTATGAAATTCTAAAAATATGAAAGAACAGAAAAAAAAAACAGCTTGAGAAATTATGCTGTTAAGGAAGATGTTTAATATTAGAAGTTAGTGCTTGAGTTTTACCCTGTTAGGGAGTTTTTTTTCTCTTTGCAGCTTAGATATGCTAGATGATATCTGTAATTTTGATGTAACTTTGCTGTGATGATAGTGCTAAAAAAAGAGATAGCAAGGTGTAACAAATTCTTCCCAATATATTGGCAAAGACATTGAAAACAATGTGATTTTTTTTTTTTAATTATTTCCTTTCTGCATCCAGGTATGTGTTCTGTGTTTGGGAATAGCCTTCTGTTATATATTTCTTTCACTAAGAGGCAATTGCTGAAACCAGCAGAATACTTCATAGTAAACCTGGCCTTCAGTGACCTTGGAATGACCGTTATCTTGTACCCTCTTGCCATCACATCCAGCTTTTCACACAGGTTGGTTTATACGCTGTGATGTCATACCTGGGTCCCCCAGACTCCATTTCATCATATATCACTGAATCGGAAATGTAATTCCCCATCTGAAATAGAAATTTCAAATTTGTCCCTATTTGGTCAGAATTCATCAGCTGAAGCATCCATCATTGCTCTCATCCAATGAATTCCATCCAAAGACCGATATAATTAATGCTTAAAGCCGAAGTTTCCCCGTCTGGGGACTTTGCAGAATTGGCACTATACTTAGGGGATTGTAATGGTTATTATGATACTTAGACTTTGTTTTTAGTAAGAATTAGTCTCCAATTATTGTGATACACAATAACATATTAATAACATATTGAATATTGTATATTGTTGTGTTAATATAACTGATACATGTATGCTTTGACAGAGAATACTTGAAGGCCCCAAGGCAGATAAGCTGTTTGTTTCTCAGTTGAGAGCACAGTGCTTGCATTTTCCTTGCCTGGATAATTAGTGCCTCAAGAATATTACTTAGTCAGGGCATGCAATGAAAGAAGGTCTCCTTGATAGGACATCTAATGCCTTTAGGTCAATAGGTGGGGGAAGACAACACCTGAAGTTCTCATATATAAGATATACATAGCTTTAAACTCTCCTAGGTAAGAATATAGAATGCTAATGTTCACACAGGCAAATCAAGCAAAGTGAACCACGTAGAATGCCAGAAGGATAAACAATACCTGAATGCATCTAATAAAGGTATACAATGTTTTAAAGCCTAAGCACAAAGTACACTATCTGAAGTGATTGTTTGACATTTTTTTAGACCCTGCATTCCAGAAAATCCACAGTATTATGAATACCCCTAAGCTACGACATTTAGGCACTTTTTTAGATTCCACACAGACAAGCACAGAACTTATTTCTGAAGGGCATAAAAACACTTAATATGAGTAACGTTTGGAAATCATAAAGTGTTTTCCCATGGTTAGGTTGTCCAATGCTTACAGATACACTATTGCAAATTGCAATGTTTCCATTGCAGGACTAAGACAACCTCTGGTTGCTTTCTACCAGTTCCGGGATTTTACTGGACTCTACGTCGCCTGATAAGCTGCCTGCAATGCTAAAAGCATCACTTAAAATAGGCATTTAAATGCCTGTATAGTAATTGTGATTGGTGCAAGCAGGGTTAAATTCCTGGTCACACCAGAAGTCTTAATTTTTATCGGTGGATACGTGGGGCTCTTCTCAGTCAACTGGGGCCATTTTTAGTGGCTGACCTAGGCTGACCAATAGCCTCAACAGCACTGAGTGATCACCACGGTTATTTTCTACAGCAGGCTGGAGGTCAAGGAGGTCTGAATAGACCCTGGCAGAGTCTGTCTTCCTGTCCCCAGCTGATTGTGACTGGTGCTGGGCTTTTCTAGCTGTCCAGCATCGATCACAGTGTAATTGACTGGGAAGCAGGCTGCATTCATAAATACAGGGAGTGTAATTCTGAAAACAGCCAGTAGATGGCGGTAATATCTATCTACTGTTTTAATTAGAAAACCTTTTTTTTGTATCGGAATTTACATTAGCAGGGAGTTTGTTCAGGGTTGGGGTTGTGGGGAGACTAGGGTAGGGTTAGATTTAGGATAGGGTTATGGTTAGCTTTAGGTTAGTCTAGCAAAAAAACAAAAGTATCAATCTTTCATCCAGCATTTCCTACCAGCCACTACTAATACATTAAACACAATGCCTTACCTTCCAATAATGTGTAAAACATTAAATTTTTTGTTTGCTTTCTTTATTTCCAGGTGGATATATGGAAGACATGTCTGCCTGTTTTATGCATTCTGTGGTGTATTGTTTGGGATTTGTAGCCTATCCACAGTCACATTATTGAGTATAGTGTGTTGTGTCAAAGTTTGCTTCCCAGCATACGGTAAGCTCTTTTGTTCACGATAAGCATTGTCAAAGATGTACTGTACAAAAAAAAAAAAAAAAAGCAATTTGAGCTTTTTCACTTGGATATTTTATCACCAATTGCTGCTGAAATTAAAAGTAATTTGTTTACACATTTATTGAAATTTACTGGATAATGTACATATTATTTGTGTCCTACTACTTCAGATACACCAGATTTGTATTCCCTGCATCTCCTGAGTAGAACAATACTCTACATGTAAGCCTATGCCAGATTGTTGGAGAATTCATAGGGTCGTGTTGGAGACTTGCCATCGTTTTGAAATATATCATTGCTCACTCCCAATAGACACTATTTGGTGAAGTAACACTTTCTATGTCACCAACATTGACACTATGTCTAAACACATCTACTAACCCTTACCCTTTTTAACCCTAACATTGTCTAAGCCTAGCAAGATCTAGGCCTAGCTTGATAGCCAGGCACAGTAAGTACAAACTTAAACTGACAGTTAAAGCTTGTCCTCAAAACCATAGGTTCCCTGGATAATCAGACATCTTGGGGGCCAAACAATCACTTTTAGGGGATGACAATCTCCCATGCACCACAACAATTCCTGGTGTTGTTGGGAATCCTGCTCATACATCCCCTCCTATATTAGGCTGGATCCATGTTGGTAACTGACCTGTCTGCTAGTGCTGTTTTATAGTGTATTGATAATGCTAGTGGATGAAAGGTATTTAATGAATCCATTCTGTTCTATATGGACATTGCAGCACAAGCATATGTGTTCCTTTAACTCTTCCTGATGTTAGGACAGTACACGCTGTCCTTCACAGAGTGGGCTTAAATGCATGTAAGATCGCAAGTAGATTTGGTGTGAGCAGGGTTAAATCTCTGCTCACACCAGTAAGTCCCATGTATCAATAGATTAGGGTAGGGTTAGATTTAGGGTAGGGTTAAAGTTAGTGTTAGGGTAGGAATATGGCTATCTGTAGGATTAGGGTTAGTGTTAGGGTAAGGTAAGGGCTAATGCTGGGTTTGGGTTAATGTGGTTTTAGGGCTGGGGATAGTGTAAGGTTAAGATTAGGGTAGATATATTGTTAGAGTTTGTGTAAGCAATAGGTAAGGGATATGGTTGTTATAGCGTTAGTCTGGGGTTTGGTATAGGATTAGCATTAATTACAAAAAAAAATATTTAGATCCTAGACATATTAGACATTTAACAATCTGGAATGATATATGAATCTATTTAGACTTCTTTATATTTAGTTGCACTGGATGTGTAAAAAAAAGAGGTGGAACAGAACTAAGGTAAAAAGTTAGCGATAGGTTAACCCCAAATCTGTGCCTTCACGGGCACCTAAATGTCTGCTAAAAATATACCTAACTGTGAAACCACCCAATAACTGTTTGTTATAAATAAGACCCTAGATCTGTGCCTTCAAGGACACCTATGAGCTGCCAATTAGAAGAATCGCTAGAACCTAATAGCTACTATCAATACAGAAAAGTTAAAGATGATACACCCTTTGCCTGCTAGCCTCCATAATCGAAGTGCCAAGATAGAATGAGTACGAGTTGTCAGATAATATTAATATAAGTATAGAGCGGCAGTGTCTGTTAGCAGGGTAGGGGTTTGACCTGAGCCCCGACGCGCGTTTCACCAGCAAGCGGCTCTTCAAGTGGGAACCCACGTCCCAGGCTTTTGATGCCTTTTTCAATATACAAAAATTGTACCAACAGCAGATTAGAAGCTTCTGGGAACTTACCAGTCTAAAACAATATATCCAACAATATATATCCAACAATATATATCCAACAAAAACTCATTCCCAGAGGTCTCCGTCCAGATATACTTCTACCTGATAAAATCCAAATGGAGGAACAGTTGAGTGAACGGAACACCATTTTACTTGACTGCTCCTTACGTTTAATGGACTTTGGTTAAACTTGAATCTACCCATCTAGAAGATACTAATCACAAGCTACAAAACAAAATTACTCAGATCAAAAGTTTAAAGTCTGACAATCTGTATGTGCCTATGGAAACTAAATTACAAAAGAACATTGAAAACTATAGACAAAACATCAAAGTCAAAAACACACAAAATTCCAGAGGGACTTTAAAGATAAACATAAATACTGTAAATGACAAAATATCTTTAGGAGCTCTTCTGGTGAGACTGGATGGTCGGACACTGACAGTAGCTCCTCAGGTTATCAGAGACCTACTGGAAATAGAGGGTCCTATCAAAAGAGGCAAACTTCACAATCTCCAGCTAATAGAAGCATCCTTAAACATACGGACAAAACTGTATCTATTCTGGACAAATCAATTACCTCAGACACAGACAACACAAGCATTCAATCCACATCCTCCTCCCCTTTTTTAGAACAGTAACCCCCTCGACATCGGAGGGGGAGGCTGAGGGACAGAGACAGATGGGCATACAAGACTCAGGATCAAACTCGAAAATTCTAGCATCTAACAGAATAATTATTCTTTCAGATTTTGTTTTACAGCCACGCCATACATCTCTGTTGGGCAGGGGTTTATCTTTTGTCCCTACACCCTCATAGAACAAATTCAATTGGCCCAAAAGATATTATTATTATTATTATTTTATTATTTATATAGCGCCATCAGATTCCGTAGCGCTGTACAATGGGTGGACTAACAGACATGTAATTGTAACCAGACAACTGGACGTACAGAAACAGAAAGGTGGAGGGCCCTGCTCAATGAGCTTACATTCTAAAGGGACTGGGGTATAGTGACACAAAGGGTAAAAGTAGGTTGTGTCACAGGTGTCGGTGCGGTGCCCGGGACCCAGACACTGTCCAGGCGGTGGTGCGAGGACCGGGACCCAGTATGCCTGATGTTCAGAGTAGGAGTCACAGTGTGGAGATAGATTAGCAGGGTCTGGTGCAGGGTAACTGCACGCCCCCTGGTGTTGAGCGTTTGTGCAGCCACATACCAGAACCCTGATTCAGCTTTTGCGGATCCCAAGAACTAGGAGCAGGAATTAAGCAGACCTCCTAGAGCTGAATAGGGAGGGTCTGCAGCAGGAATGTATCCAGTACAGAAACAAGGCAAGGCTAGGAAAGGCACCAAGCATGAAAAACAAGACAGAACTAATAGAACCCAAAACCAGAGAAGGATAGGAAGCTTAACCCAGAACATGTACACAATACATTAAGGAAACATAGACATAGCATGGGCAGGACAGGACTGTACATGGACTAGGAATACAAACTAAAACAAGACAAGATATGATAGGTAAAACAAGAGGAGAAATAACTAAGTACTATATATGAAAAGCATGGGGATCTAGTCACATTATATGATCATACATTGCATAAGCCTGCCAACAACGCCAATGTACCCCATGTCTGGCAGGTCCTACTCTGCCTAATGCAAGCTAAACCAACCAAAGAAAACACACATAGTACTTACCTGCAAGAAAGGGTAGGAGACTTGGTAGAGTATAGGTAGAGAACAGTAGGGGACCAAGGACAGAACCTTGGGGGATGCCAACAAAAAGTGGTTGAGGATAAGAGGCAGAGCCAGAGAAAGAAGCACTGAAAGAGCACCAGGAGAGAGCAGTATCCCGTAGACCAAAATTATGGAGAATGCAGAGAAGCTGTTGATGATCAGCAGTGTCAAAGGCAGCAGAAAGATCAAGGAGAATTAGGATAGAGTATTGGCAGTGAGATTTAGCAGCAATGAAATCATTGAATACTTTGGTCACAGCTGTTTCGACAGAATGACCAGCACGGAATCCAGACTGAAGGGGGTCAAGCAGAGAGTTGGATTTGAGAAAGTCAGTCAGTCTGGTGTACACAACTCTATCGAGGATCTTGGAGGCAAATGGCAGTAGTGAGATAGGGCGGTAGTTGGATGGGGAGTTGGGGTCAATGCTGGGCTTTTTCAGAATTGAGGTTACAATTGCATGTTTCAAGGGTGAGGGAAATGTGCCAGAGGAAAGGGAGAGATTGAAAATTTTAGTGAGAGGGACTTGGTTTAATTGGTTTAATTGTTATTACTTATCGATACAACATATCTCTGGTGTGGCAATTTAGCAGTGTATGCCTATTTATAATCCTAGTGGATTTACCACTCAGATTCCTCTGTACATATAGCAATTGTATAGCGATAATTTCTTACTATTCTTCTCCCCATGACCTTTAATTATTTCCATTTTAATTGAACCTATTAAATGTTATATTTTAACAATTTTGTCTATATTAGTGGTACTATTAGGGCAGATAACTTTTTCTGTTTTCTATTTACAATTCTCTCCAAGGGTTATCCCCTAGTGTATGCCCTATATACTCTTAATACAGTATTTAGCTTCCACCTGTTCTCTTTTTTTGTCCTTTGATATCACCTTTTAGGCTCTCTAGCTCATTTTTTTTTTATCTTTCCAGTATTACCAGAAAATTTATTTTGGTGACAAAGCCAATATTTTAGGCATATTTTCAATGATTTAATTAAATGTTTATAATTTATTTGTTTCCACTTTTTGGTTTTGGTCTTACATAGCCTATGTCCTCTTCAACCTATCGTTTCTGTACGTTTTATTGTAATTGTCCTATTTATAGTTAAATCCCCCCTCATAATATTGTAAAGCGCTACGGAATCTGTTGGCGCTATATAAATGATAATAATAATATTAATAATAATAATATGCCAAACACTCCAGTTCTTTTCAATGTTATGTAGGTCACAGTCTAGGGCTGCAAAACAAAAGAGATTTAACTCCTAAATGGCAGAGAACAGACCAGGGTGCAGGACCATGATCTCTATATCACAACTAGTGATGTCCCAAACAGTTCGCTGGCGAATAGTTCCTGGCGAACATAGCGTGTTCGCGTTCGCCATGGATGGCGAATATATGCGATGTTCGGTCCACCCCCTATTAATTTACTAATACTAAGTAAAAATTACTTAGTATTAGTAAATTGTGCCCCTACTCGCAATACCACGAGTAGGGCCATGTCTATTAAACAGTGAGCAGCCTATGGCTGCTCACTGTTAAAAAAAAAAAGGGTCCCCCCCCGGTGGGGGCCCTAAATATTAATAGGGGGGGACCTATTGTCCCCCCACCGGCCCCCACCCCTGAGCGGTGGGTGGGGGCCCTAAAATGAACAATAAGGGGGGGACCTATTGTCCCCCCCGGCCCCACCCCTGAGCGGTGGGTGGGGGCCCTAAAATGAAAAATAAGGGGGGGCCATATTGATAATGAGGGGGGCCCTACTGCCCCCCCTGGCCCCCACCCCTGCGCGGTGGGTGGGGGCCATATTGATAATGAGGGGGGGACCTACTGTCCACCCTCCCTCCGGCACCCACCCCTGGGGGGGGGGTGGGGTCCATAAGCCCCTAGTCACCCACCCCCCCAAATAAAAAGTCCCTACCTACCCCCCTCACCCTAAAAAATAGTGAGGGGGGAATAAAATAAAATTAAACTTACCAAACTTAGGTTCCCCCCCCCCCTCATTATCAATATGGCCCCCACCCGCCGTGCAGGGGTGGGGGCCGGGGGGGACAATAGGTCCCCCCCTTATTGTTCATTTTAGGGCCCCCACCCACCGCTCAGGGGTGGGGGCCGGGGGGGGACAATAGGTCCCCCCCTTATTGTTATTAGGGCCCCCACCCACCGCTCAGGGGTGGGGGCCGGGGGGAACAGTAGGTCCCCCCCCTTATTGTTATTTTTAGGGCCCCCACCCACCGCTCAGGGGTGGGGGCTGGGGGGGACAATAGGTCCCCCCCTTATTGTTATTAGGGCCCCCACCCACCGCTCAGGGGTGGGGACCGGGGGGGACAGTAGGTCCCCCCCTTATTGTTATTTTTAGGGCCCCACCCGCCGCACAGGGGTGGGGGCCGGAGAGGGGGAGGACTGTAGGTCCCCCCCTCATTATCTTTATGGCCCCCACCCGCCAGAAAGAGTCCCTGTGGGTTTTAAAATTCGCCTGCCTATTGAAGTCTATGGCGGTTTGCCCGGTTCGCGAACATTTGCGGAAGTTCGCGTTCGCGGTTCGCGAACTGAAAATTTCATGTTCGCAACATCACTAATCACAACCAGCTAAAGATATTTTGTTGCTTTCCCTGTAAGAAATGTGAAATTAAACCAACATCCCAAAACCTATTGTGTCGTAAATTGTATTTGTGCTATTTCGTTGGCTGTGTTTCTTAATGCCCACTCTCTTTTAATCGATACTTTAGTTATACAAACAAATAATTTAAGTTTGGAAGAGTAAAACAAGAAGCAAATGAGGATTAAGATGCATATCGTATCCTAGTTACGTATAACACAGGATGCATGCAGTGCAAACGTGAACATGCTGAACATTATGATCAAGAAAATATTAAATACTACTTTAACAATTATAATATAAGAGCAAATAAAGGTAATACTGTATGTTCATCATTTGTAAAATCATTGTTTAGATGACACTAATGAAATAAAATAGCCAGCTAGTTAAGAAACTTTGAACAATGCAAAAAGGCACAAAGTAATAAACAATATAAAATTTGTTTTGGGGAAATATGTATAGCTCAGTGAAGGAACTACAGTGGTTGCTGAGGCTGCAAGTCTGACCGGACCCCCTGTGTCCCCCTGCCTTGGGGGTCCTGGAGCTGGCCACCTTAGGACCCCCTGAGGAAAAGGGCTGTGTGCAAAGAGAGTAGGCTGCGTGGGAGTGCTGATCTCTGTGCTCTTCTTACTCTGCATCCTCGCGGTTCTACAGTGATGCCAGGAGCCGGAATATGACATCATTTTGGCCCAGTAATCACTAAACGGTGCATGAGGGAACAGAGCAAGAAAATGACAAGATCACAGCAGCCACTCTGGACCCCAGGAGTGGTCCCTTAGGGAAAGGATCCACTCTAGCTCTTCCAAAGGCTGAGTGTCTGTCAGTGAATTCTCATGCATGTGCGAGAGTACAGCAGTGACACAGGATGGAATAAAATTAATATCAATTTAGAAGAACTGAAAATTTCATTGGGCACAAGCCTAATTACTACATAACTGATTATGATCAAGGCCTCCATTGGTAGGGTGTAGAAAGAACACTCCAGGCACAATAACCACTACAGCTCATAGTACTGCCAGGTGCATTCTCAATTCAAAACAGATGTGGGATTTTGTCTCTTAGATATTTATAAATACATATCACAAATATGTTGTAAAATATATTTTAATTTCTGTCTTTCAGGAAATAGATTTGGCCACAAGTTGGGATGCATCCTTGTCACTTGTGCATGGGTTTATGCAGCTATATTTGCCTTCTTACCTCTAATTCACTTGGGAGAATATGGGCTTGAGCCGTATGGGACAGCTTGCTGTATTGACTGGAAGTCTTCTAATATAAACAGAGTAGCAAAGTACTACACAATAGCTCTGTTTGTAGTTTGTTTCATTATCCCATGTGGGATCATCATTACCTCTTTTACACTTATACTGATAACTGTCAAGGAATCCCGAAAAGCTGTGGCACTGCATGGCGCTATTCCCACCAGGATGAGCAACGTCCAAACCATCATAATCAAGGTATTACATTCAGTTATAATACAGAACTGGGGCAGGCAACTATCGGCACTCCAAATGTTGTTGACTACTCTTACAGCCATATTGCTGGCAAAGCATCAGGGGAGATGTAGTCAACAGCATGTGATGTAGCACTATATAGTCAACAGTTGGTAAAAGAATTACTGCAGTACCAAATATTTTTTCATAAATGCTGCCAATTTTGTCAGTGCTTGAGGGCGTACCCTCCACTTGTGTGGTACTTCCTGCTCCATTGGCTGGGGCCTCATTTTGTAAACTGCACGGCTGTAAAGTACCGAACTGGACTCCGAGCTCGTAGTGCAAAAGTAACGTGTCAGCAGGTACATTTGCAGCACATGTGTATGTTTTGTGCCCTGGTAGTTGGTGAATATCCACTGATATTTGTTGGAATGTGCTCTAGATTGTAGGAGCTGCTATAGCACATACCCAAATGTGATGGCAAACACAATCCACATGCTGACTTTTATTTTATTTTATTTAACAAAGTATTTAATGCCTTTCACTAAGGTTAGTAGGCAATGACAGCACAAAAACATTGTAAAACTTGCCATGAAGTAACTTGGTGAAAATGCAGGGTTTTTTTTGTAATCAAGGAAAACTTCATTGTAAACCCTTTCCAGATTTTGGAAAGCATGTTAATATTGCACAATGTTAGATTTATGAAATCTAACCTTAGATTGGATACCTTCTTGCATTATAGTGATGGCTTTATCTATTTTTAATTGTAATGTCGTATTTATCTAATAAACACTATTTCTGTTTTATGCAGTTAAGCATCGCTGTGTGCATTGGATTCTTCACAGCTTGGAGCCCATATGCAATAATTTCCATGTGGGCCACTTTTGGATCTATCGATATCATACCACCTTTGGCATTTGCAGTACCCTCTGTGTTTGCAAAATCTTCAGCAATTTACAATCCAATTATTTACCTCCTATTGAAGCCCAACTTCCGAGATATTCTTGGCCAACAATTGGTTGCTCTGTGGGAGCTTTGTACACCGTGCTTTGTTTGCCTGAAGCCTCTCCTTTCCTGCCACATTATGGCACTGCACCACAAACTCTTCAAAAAGGAAAATAAGGCAATAAGTCATTCAAAAAAGTCAGTTGGAGGCTATTCCTTTAACACATGTGAAACATGCAAAGATACTTTTGAATACTTCAAACATTACCCGAAATGCTGTAGTACACAGTATAGTTTTGGTTCAGAGTTGAGGCAACAAGATGAAACCAAAAATGCTAAAAATTCCATAAGGGTTATTGTACAAGGACATAATATAGCAGATACTGATAACTTTGAAATTACTTTAGAAGTAATACCAGAGTGCAGTACTTATTAAAAAAGGTAAAGAAAACATATAGTGGTTCATTGTGGATGGGCCATTAACAATCAGGGTTTGGTCAGGAATGGGTGCTGATCACAACAGCAACCACCATCAGTATGCAAATAAACCAATATGCAAAGAAACCACAATACACATCAATGAAACAAGTGTATTAGATGCAAAAACACAAAGACAGAACCAGTAACTCAATACAAAGGCTCCTGGATGCAGGGAGCAGGGCCTCTGGATCTCAGGAACATTAGACTCTAAGAGTTTACACAGAATAGCAGGTAACTCTGGAACAATGGATTAGCACAGGAAACAGCTAGCTCTAGAACATTAAGGGTGAGTCTAAACTAAATTGGTAGGAGATAATTACAAGTTAGGACTAGCTGGGGACAGAGTCAGACCTCTTTAGTCTGGGTGCATCAGCATCACAGCAACACGGTCACACTGAGAGGTACTTCACCAGACTGAAAAGTATCTGAAAACTAGTGAGGTAAATATAGAATCGTGACACTGAAACAATTACCATTCCACGATTCCAATAGCAATTGTTACCATTAGGATCAGAGAATGACGGCTCTATACATTATTATTATTATTATTATTATTATATAGTGCCCAAAATTTTGTAGCGCTTTACAATGGGTGGACTTACAAATGTAATTGTAACCAGACAAGTTTGACGCACAGGAACAGCGAGGTTGAGGGCCCTTGTCAATGAGCTTACATGCTAGAAGGAGTGGGCTAGTGTGACACAAAAGGTAAGGATAGAATTACGGAAGTAGATTGGTAGAATAGTATTCACTGAAGACTTAGTGTGTCGTTTTTTTGTTTTTAATGGCAGTTGTTGGAGAGGAATCAGTTGGGAGCCATTAACAGTTTAATAGATGCGCTTTTGTGAAAATTGAGTTTTTTATGAATTGGATCGAAGGAGTGGAATCTGGGTGACCATCAAATGAAAAAGGGAAGGTAGTTCCACAGGAAGGTGAGCATTACAGGTGGGAGCATGAACAGAGGATAGACGTAGGTCTTTAGAAGAGCGTAGGGGGCCTAGACAGGACGTACTTGTGTATTAGGGAGGATAAGTAGGTCGGGAGTAGCATTATGTAGAGATTTAAAAGCAAGAACCAGAATTTTAAATGGAGCCCTATATCTTACAGGAAGCCAATGCAGGGACTGACAGAGGGGTGAGGCGTTGGAGGTGCGGGCGGACAGGAAGATGAGCCTCGCCGCCGCATTCATTTTAGACTGTAATGGGGCAAGTTGGGAGCACGTAAGTGCATGGACAGTGGCATGAACCAGCACCTTAGCCGCAAGTGGCGTTAAGTAGGGGCAGATGCATGCAATGTTTTTAGAGATGGAAGCGGCAGGATTTGGTGATCGACTGGACATGAGGGGTGAAGGAGAGGTCGGAGTCAAAGAGAACATCTAGGCAGCGAACCTGCGTGGTGGAGCTGATGGTAGCACCATTAACGTGGAAGGAGACAGAAACGGGAGTAACCACACTTGAAGGAGGAAAGACCATAAGTTCTGTTTTACACAAGTTGAGCTTAAGGAAGTGGGTAGCCATCTAGTTAGAAATAGCAGAGAGGCAGTCAGAGACACTAGTCAAGAGAGGCGGAGATAGATCAGGAGAGGACAGGTAGATTTGTGTGTCATCCGCATAGAAGTGGTATTGGAAGCCAAAGGAGCTCATGAGTTTACCAAGAGAGGCAGTACAGATTGAGAACAGTAGGGGACCAAGGACTGACACCAACAGAGAGGGGTTGGGAGGAAGCAGGGAAAGAAACACTAAAAGAACGCTGAGAGAGGTAGGAGGAGCACCAGGAGAGAGAGCAATATCTTGTAGACTGAGTTTACAGTGGATGGGAAAAAGTTGTTGATGATCAGCAGTGTCCAAAGCAGCGGAAAGGTCAAGGAGAATTACGATAAAATAGTGACCATGAGATTTTGCAGCGAGTATATGGTTGGATACTTTGGTCAGAGCCTTTTACACAGAGTGCTGAGCGTGGAAACCATACTGAAGTGGGTCGAGCAGAGAGTTGGGCTAAAGGAAGTCTGTCAATCTCACATACACAAGTCTTTGAAGGATCTTGGATGCAAAAGGCAGTAGCGAGATAAGGCAGTAGTTGGACGGGGAGTTAGGTTCAAGGTTGGGCTTTTATAGAATCGGCGTTACAGTTGTGTGTTTGAAGGGTGATGGAAATATACCAGAGGAGAGGGAGAGATTGAGAATTTTAGTGAGAGGCAGAGCAAGGGAAGGTGAGAGTGTACGGAAGAGATGCGAGGGAATAGGACAAAGGGAGCAGGTGGTGGGGCGGGAGGACTGGAGCAGAGTAGAAACCTCTTCTGCTGTAGTGGGTGCGAATGAACATAGAACAGCAGAGGGAGTGAGGTTGTGGGAAGTATTGTAAGGTTAAGGAGAGAGTCTAGAGATCTCTTCCTTGATTGTAGAGATCTTGTCAGTGAAGTGAGTTGCAAAGTTTGTGGCAGTTAAGTTGGTAGGAGGAAGGGGAGCAACAGGGTGGAGAAGAGAGTTAAAAGTGTGAAATAGTAATTTGGGTTCATGGGAGAGTGTGGTTATGAGCATATTGAAGAAATTTACAATTGCAGAGGAAAGAACCAAGCTGTAGAAGCGCAGCATAAATTCATAGTGGAGAAAGTCAGATGCGGAGTGAGACTTTCTCCAGCAGCATTCAGCAGTTCTGGAGCATTTTTAAAGTTATCAAGTCAGCTTGGGAGTCAATTGGGAGTTGGGGGCGCTTGTTGCATATAAATGTAGGAAGTGCCATGATGTCTAGTTGAGAGGGTGGAATTTTAGAAGGAGGTTGCAGAACTAGGGCAGGTGAGGTTTGAGATAGGTAAAAGGAGAGTTTGGAGGTTAGTGGCGAATTGCTCTAAGTCAAGACATTGGAGGTTTCATAAATACTACATAACACTAACGCTTCAGTGAGCACAATCCTTCTGAAGAAGAGTTAACCACATGGAATCATCAGATACTTGAAAAACACCAACACACTGTACTGCACAAATGGAAGATAATAGGTTAATGAGACCAGTGTCACCTGTTAGCAACATCAATGACCTTGGCTGCCTGACCTTCAACCCGATGTATAGACAAAATCCCCGCAAAAGCACTATTTATTTTGTCAATAAAAAGGAACCGTTGTTACAAATCGCCTGTTACTTTGTTTTCAAATTATAGTAAAAGGTCATTGTCCAAAAGAGGACGCTTATAAGTGGGTATATATTAAAAATCTTTTTCAAAATCCACAATAAATATAGAAAAATATGTTAAAATTGTAGCAGGTAAGCAACACACATTGTGCAGTCATACTAGTTAAAAATGGGGGGAAAGCGAGATACTACATATCAAGGAGCGGATGAGTTTTGTGATTCCTCACGCATTTCCACTCTCTCTCCCTGACCTGCTGCGCTGTCTCCCTGTCCTGGGGTGCTGTGCTTTTTGGCAGGCTCAGTACACTGGAATGAATGTGAGCAGTTATTGGGTAAGTTTGTAGAGTTGAGTGTCTCTTTAAAATCTCTGCAATGAGTAAATCATTTTTAATGAAATAGTATTTCGATATGGATGTAATCTCTGCCTACCATTTGTGACTATGAAACAATTTTGTGTAAGTCTAATTTTAATTAAACTGTATCTCTATATTTAAGAGATGCCTGGATGTATGTACGAGGCCTTTTCGTTCATGGATCAAGGGAGGATCACTTTGAGATTTTATTAAATTCTGATCTGGGAGTGAGTTAATGTGTACTGAAGATTCTCCCTCATTACCTCTGCAACATAAAACACCATTTTCAGCAACTGTAAAGGGACACCAGACACCAGAACACGAATAGCGTGTCCTCCCAGGCTGAGCACTGTAAATGCTGTTTTTTTTCTCTCTTGCCTAACAGCACCTCTAGAGGGACTTCCTGGGTTTGGTCCTGCAAAAAAGCTAAATCAGTGCATCTCTGTGATGCAATGATTCTTATGATCTATACACCAAAACTGCTTCATTAAGCTAAAGTGGGTTTTGTGACTATAGAATACCTTTAACTCTTCTATCACATCTAACAGAGCAATGTCTATGCTCTGCTTAATGTTCCAGCAATGTGATAAATTTTGGACTTTAGTTTGAGATTTAAAGGGATCCTATAGTGCCAGGAAAACAAAGCCGTTTTCCTGGCATAAAATGTTTCTAAGGAGCCCCTGTCCCTCGCGCCCCATCCCTCGGTACTCGGTAATTCGTTACTCAGTAAAACCCCTTCAGTCACTTACCTGCACCAGCACCAATGTCCCCTCAGCTCTGGGTCAGGCTATGCCCACTCTCCTCCCCTGCCGACATCAGGCGGCGAGGTAGACCTAATGAGCATGTGCGGTAATGGTTGCGCTCACATAAGGATTTCCTCATAGGAAAGCATTATTCAATGCTTTTCTATGGGGAAAATCTGACACTGGAAGTCCTCATGCAGAGCGTGAGGACGTCCAGAATCAGATAACTGACCAGAGTTCTGCTTCGATTCTGAAAGCCCTCTAGTGGTTAGTGGCTGTCTGGTATGTTTAACATTGAAGTACTAGGTGCAATAGGGACACAGCACCCAGACCACTTCAATTAGCTGAAGTGTTCTGGGTCCCTACAGTGTCCCTTTAAAGCTCTTTGCATTGGTTGCCTACTTTTTTCATTTAAACTATATTTTATGTCAATGTTATTCACTTCTACACATCAGCTTAGATAAATAGTTATACAATGTAGTGAAGTACAGTTTAGTGTAATACATTTTTTAAAGTTACCATTACCTGAAAAATATTTTTAAACACAAAAGTTATTGCTGATTCTGCAGCTCTTACTTGTTTATAAAGTTGTTAGAAAAAACGCATGTTACAATCCGTCACTGAGCTAGACTACCAGGAAGTAGCGGGACTGGTTGTCTGCTTGACAGCCGTAGGGGGAGGAGTGTAACAAGGTTAATTTTAAAATTGTAGTTGTTCTGGTGACTATAGTGTCCTTGTAAGGTTATTTGGGTCTGCAATATAAAACTCTGCAAAATGTGCAGAAACGCTATGTTGCATATACCTATTTTTGATGATCCTTATAAGCTCACCAATCCTTGTATTTAAAAGGACACTATAGTCACCTGAACAACTTCAGCTAATGAGGTTGTTCAAGTGAGAACTATAGCTGCAGCCTTTCTCATGTAAACACTGTATTTTCTGAGAAAATACAGTGTTTACATTGAAAACTAGGAACACCTCCAGTTGCAGTCACTCAGCCTCCATCCACTCAGATCTGCTGTGCACGAGTATCCTGTGATTCAGTATCTCCTCCCACTGCATGCAGACACTTTCCTCATAGAGATTCATTGATTCATTTAATCTCTATGAAGAGATGCTGATTGGCCAGGGCTGTGTTTGAATCATGCTGGCTCTGCCCCGATCTGCCTCTTTGTCAGTCTCAGCCAATCCTATGGGGAAGCACTGTGATTGGATCAGGCTATCACATGTCAGCAAACTGCTTGTTTTTCCTGAGTCTAAGAGCATGCAGATTTACAGCTTCTGGCTTGAATACAGTAAGATTTTTACTATATTTATGGAGGCATGAGGGGCCCAGGGGGGCTAGATGGTCGTGTTAACACTGTAGGGTCAGGAATACATGTAGTTGCACTGGCTATAGTGTCCCTTTAATTTCCTTGTGGTACGTCTAACATACTGATATCCACATTCACACTTAAATAGGTATACTATTTTGTTGGAATTGCAGGTGGTTAGTTTTTTGTTTGTTTTGTTATCTCAAATACCTCCTTAGTTACAGTTGATGTGAAGGAGTTAGTGGATCTAATCTTACTGCACTGCATTCTCCTGCATGACTGATAATGACCACAATAAAAAACCACTTTTTTACTACTTAATCATGCTCTACAGGGATCATCTTTCAAAAAAAAATCTTAACCAACATTGATTTTAAATGTGTACCACCTCTAAAAACTATATTGCCTTTATCTCCTAAAATTTGATTTTAAGTCCTTATCTTACTTTAAAATATGCCAGTCTTTTTTTAAAAAGAAAGTTCTTAAAACGTCCTGATTTATGCTTATTTCCCCTCTCCCCCTTCCTCTATCATTCCTACCTCTTTTTAACTCGTTCATAAGATTTCTCTTTTTACTTTATCCACTTAATCCTTTACTTTTTCTAAAACTTCCACCGGATACTTTTTTCCTTTCAGTAGTTTGTTACTTTGTTTCTCATAGTGTTAATCTGGACAATTTCTCTTTATCCTTAGCAGTTAAAAGCAATTTAAAAGCAATAAAACCATTTACATCCACTGTCTTAAAGAGTGGGTTTGTTTTAATATACCCCCTTCAATAAATACTTTCAAATCCAAAAATACTATATCTCTCTGGTTAATAATTGATGTACGTTTATACTGTAATTATTATAATTTAAATATAGTAAAATTCATCCAATTCGCCAGTGGACCTTTGCCAAATAAAAATAATGTAAAAATTGAAAACATGATAGGTGACCAAGTTATGAGCCCCTTTTGCTTTCTCACAAATAAAAATATCTTCCCAATACGCCATAAAAAGATTAGCATAATTGGGGACAAACTTGGTTCCCATCGTCGTTCCAACCCGCTGGCGCTACTCATCATCTATAACAGTGGTTCCCAAACTTTTGGGGTTCAAGGTGCCGTTAATATTTCAGTATTTTTCCAAGGCAACCCAAGTCAAAATTTCTAGGTTGCTTATCTATACAGTGCTGCTGCATATACTGGCGCTATAGTGTAATGTACAGTGTTGGTGTTTGAAGGGGTGCTTGTATATAGTTATTGTGTTTTAATACAGGGGTGTGTTTGTATGTAATGTTCACTTTTAAATGCGGATGTACATTTGTGTCAAGTATTTGTGCTTGAGTGAAGGCGTGTGTTTGAATATTTTTTTCGTTTGAATGCAGGGGTGTGTGTATGTAATATTTGAGTTAGATTGCAGGAGTGTGCTTGTATGTTGTGCTGGTGTTTGACTGCTTGGATATATGCACATACATACTTACATACATACTTACATAGATATTCATGCACATTAACACATAGATGCATATAAATACACCGACACATACACACAAATTCATATAGACACCGACACTTACACACATATAGATACACACAGACACATACACACATGCACCCTGACACACACAAAAATTGATACATGCCCACACCATAACACAGATACATACACTGACATAAAAACACACACCCGGACACACAGACGGACATACACAGATGTGTGCGCAGACACAGAAGCACACTGACAGACACACACACACTCACTCACAAACACCCTAACACATACACACTCATACTCACTCACACACACACACTGATATATATACACACACTCAAACTCTCTCACACACACTCATACACACACAAACTCATACACACATACACACACATATACACACACACATACACACACACACACACACACACATTCATACTCACACTGACACACATACAAGTGATTTTTTTATTTAGTATATCTCCAGCCACCCTCCTTTCAGCTTACCTTATGTGCCAGGACGGTGGCTTGGAGTCCTGCTCCTGTAGGAGTGAGAGGTCTGGAGCTCTTTATGCTCCTCTCCCCTCACTTTGCGGCTGCCTCCTCCTGTGCTGCCTCCGTGCAGGATGCTGGGAGGAAGTGACAGGCTGTCACTTCCTCCCAGCCGACCGACATTACAGGGGTACGGTCGTGGTCTAAAAGGACCAAGGCACCTGACTGGACCCTTGTTCAGCAGTAATGTTTTCCCGGTCTATAATAATAGCACCAGGGAAACATTCCACGGCACCCCTATGTGCATGTTGCGGCGGCCCACTGTGGGAACTGCTAATCTATAAACCAAGAATAGATGTCATTTAACCCCTTAAGGACACATGACATGTCTGACATGTCCTGATTCCATTTTATTCCAGTTTGGTCCTAAAGGGGTTCAAATCCATTTAATACTTTCAAAAATAATAGTTTTTTGAGTTTCAGGTACAAGTCTATTTTTCAGTATAAAATATTATATTGCCTCACATCCTTTTTCCTGTTTAATATTATAGTGAAATTAGAGGTCATATGATAAAAATGGCAGCCATGGCAAATAAAAAAGAAACACCGCCTCTCTCCGAACTATATATAACACTAAGTAATTACAAGAGGCAAAACAAAATAACACCCTCTACACAAACAGCAAGTAAGATTGCAGAAATAGAAAAACAGATAAACAACGAGTTAATGAATAAAGCGGTAAAACAGTTAGAATCGCTCCAATCCAAGTGGTATCTAAAAGGTAACAAGCCAAAAGCACTAATGACCAACAAACTGAAAAGGAAAAACACAAAAGAGTAATATATAAAATAAAGGATAAAGAAACTTACTTAATGGCCCCAGAAGATTTTATCTGGATTTATATAATTTACCAAAATAGCTATACAGTAGGGAAGAAGAGATTGAGATAACATACATATGCCAAAAATTCTACCCGACCAACTAAAACTAATAAACCAGCCCATAACAGAAGTAGAGGTTAGTAACTCAACAGAGAAGCTTAAAATAAAGACAGCTCCAGGCCAAGACATATACATTTTATAGATTGATGAAAGACCAATTAAAAGGAGAACTTACCATCATCTTTAATTACATAATGAGAACAGGATGCTGCCTTGGAAAGTTATTGAGAGTGAATATTGTTCCCATCCCAAAAGCAGATAAAGATCCAGAATTGATCATTAACTAAAGACCTATTTCGCTAATCAATACAAACATTAAAATATTATCTTCTATTCTTGCTGTAAGACTAAAAATAGTCACAATTAATCAACAATGATCAGGTAGGATTCATACCAGGGAGGTCTTCAATCAACAAACTCAGAAAAATAATAAGCATATTAGAAGAAACAGAGAACAATGAAACCCCTCTAATGTTACAATCAATAGATGCAGAGAATGCGTTTGACAGGGTTGGTTGTAGTTTCATGGTCGCCACCCTAAAACAATTTGGAATTACTGGTTCAATATTACAAGATATATCTGCTCTCTATGACTCTCCATCAGCAAAAGTCACAGGGTCAGGATTCATGTCACAAAACTTTAATATTCAAAACAGGACAAGACAAGGGTGCCCTCTTTCCCCTTTTTTAAACATAGAAACATAGAATGTGACGGCAGATAAGAACCATTCAGCCCATCTAGTCTGCCCAATGTACATAATGGTGTTAGAAGCCCTAGCGATTTTAATAAGACAAAACAAAAAAATTTGAGGTTTCACTAACTCGTTAGGACAAATAAAATTAAATATCGATGCAGACGATATCTTTAACAGTAGAACCAGAAACGCCGGTCCCAGAGTTACTGAAGGAGATAAATAAATATTCTAAAGTCTCAGGATACAAAATGAATTTTGAGAAATTACTATTCATCGGTAAAAACATGAACAAAATGTTAATTAACTTTCTTGTACAAAATATTGGGCTCCCTGAAAAAAAATACAGGCTGAATTATCTAGGCATAACCTCAGATCTAAAAGAAGACAACTCCTTACCTTTATTAAAACAAACCAATAAAAACTTAAGGGACTAGAAAGGATTGGGTTTCTCCTGGTCGGGTAGAATCAATATTTTAAAAGCATATTATTTACCAAAATGGCTATATCTATGGAGAATGATCCCTCTCAACTTCCCCAAAAATTGGTTATCTCTATTACACTCATCCTTCTTTAAATTTGTATGAAGTGGCAAGAAAGCAAGGGTTAAAATGAAAAATTTGGCTAGGTCAAGGCAAGATGGAGGATTGGGGTGCCCAGAAATCCTACAATGTTATTTGGCTAGTAAACTTTTTCACATCTTGCTTTCACAAAACAACGTGGCAACCCAGGCAATATTGTACAAAATGGAAAAAGCTAAAACTGGGGTAGGAAATCTATCCTTACTATTTTGGGTCTTGGATGTGAATAAAAAAATTCATTAAAGAGGCATGAACCAAATCACAGATACATAAAGAATTAACGAGTTGGTGGGATGAATTCACAACTAAAATATGACCTAGAAATAGAATAATCGATGTGCTTCCATTCTCTACCATTTCAGATAGGTTAAATAATATAAAAATAGATACCTGGAAGACTGGGGGGATAAGGGAATTTAAAGGCATATTAGTGGAACAAAAAAATTAAGCCCTGGGTGTGGGTGCATCGCTGGAGGCCTCCATGGTTAATGCTGAGATGGGTATGTGCCCATCTCCATCCGGGGCCAGAAGGCCGCAGACAGGACCTCAGTTGCTGCATGGAACTTGGAATCCCAGATGAACAGATGCTTGTTTGGAGTGGCGGTCATCTTAGTACACCACAAGGGTTTTTGTAGCTAACTGACGAAGAGCTTCTTAAGTGTTGTAGCATTCCCTGATGGGAACAGTGATATTCACCATCGGCCCAGAGGTGGTGAGAAACAGGGCTGAAGAACAGCTTCAGCTAGCAGCTTCTCTTTGGCATGGGAACTCTGTCACCTCCCCCAGTTCGCCAGAAGCACTAGGCCACAGGATCCAAGCAAGGTGACAGCCCATCAGACCGTATCAATTTGGACAGATAGCGATACAAGCAATGGTAGAGTCATTCCGCGGCTTTAACAGAAGGTTTCACACATCACTAACAGGCAATTTAGAAATAATTATGGATACAGAGAGCCAGAGCTAGGTAAAAACATGTCCGTCTATGAGGCCCACCCCCAAATTTATATTATTGTTAAAATGCTCTATACCCTGTCCCTTACCCCCATTGCCTTTTTTTCTCTCTTCCCTTGAATATGCATATTTGAAAAATGAATACAATACAAATTTTAAATATGATGCAGCTGGACAGGGCTCAAACATTTTACACACTGCCAGAGAGGCTGACATTTCCCTCTTCCTGAAAGCAGTTTGTCTTTACTTGGTGGCACTGATGTCTAGGCCTACATGTGTAAGCAGATGTTGATATGTAATTGCAAAGCAAGCTATATGCTTTCAAATGTGCTATAAATGCACATTGACATTCCTGGATTCCATAGATAGCACTGCACTAGCTTGTTATTAAACTACTTCCAATTAAAATGTTGAGAATGGTGACAGAATGCCAGGATTATTTCTAAAGTCATCATTGTTTTACCTAAGCATGTCTTCCTAGCTGTCACAAATACCAGCATTGAGGCATAATTTTACAACATCACAGTTAAGGAGCAAGAAATTGTAATACATAAAACAGACAGAGAAAATTCTAAATCTATCTACTGGGTACCTCTAGTTCTAAGAAATATAAACTAACAGATCTATAAAATGAGAGGATTATCTTTTCTTTTTAACATATATGAAAATGCATTAGGTCAATGCATTAGTGCATATATGATTACAAGTCATACTATGTAGAGACAAGTAAATAATTGTTATAATTCATCAATACTTTCAACAACCAAAATGATTTTACAGTCTATCTGCCTTCCTCTAAAGCAAATCCTGTGATATGATTGTCATAGACAGTTTTAAAAGATAATGGCTGATTTTCTACTTCTCAGCCATCAGTTTAACCAAATAATTGTTCCAATTTCATGAAAATCCCAAAGACATGAGGTTTGAATATTGCAATCAAAGTAATACATAAATAAATAAACACAAGCAAACTTTTTCAATCAAAATGTTTATTTAATAACTTTAATAATACACCTTGGAGAATAGCCGTGAACCTTTATTACGGATTTCATAATTCCAATTAAACCATAACTTTAAACCAAACCAACATATTAACCATAACCACTTTCCAAGGCTCTGCCCCCCTCCAAAGCCAGGAGCCATAAATATCTCTTCAACCAAATCTACCCTCCTGTGATGACCAGGAGGGTGACTTATATCCCATAATAAGGTCACAACATAGGTTCCTGAAATAAAAAAGGGGGATGGTGAGTGGGAACAGCAGCTCAAATATTTTAATAGAGCCAACCTTCAGATTTGTCTGGCACGAGCTGAGGCAATAAATTTTGGCGCCCTTTAATTTTTCCCCTTTATTTTCCCTCCATTATGGTCCTCGCGCTGCTATCTACCAATCAGGGCTCATGCCCAGGTAGCGAGCTTGCCGCCTTTCTGCCACTGCAAGCTGCCATTAACCCTAGCCTGCATTTAACCCCTAGCGCGAGCGCTATACTTACCACCCACTTCGCTCCATCAAACCTCATGGGGCTGCTCCTTATGTAGTCCACGTGCCCGACATGAGGTTTGACTGTTGCAATTAAAGTGATACATAAATAAATAAACACAAGCAAACTTTTTCAATCAAAATGTTTATTTAATAACTTTAATGATACACTTTGGAGAATGGCCGTGAACCTTTATTATGGATTTTATAATTCCAATTAAACCATAACCATATGAATAATAATAAACCATAACTTTAAACCAAACCAACATATTAACCATAACCACTTTCCAAGGCTCCGCCCCCCTCCAAAGCCAGGAGCCATAAATATCTCTTCAACCAAATCCACCCTCCTGTGATGACCAGGAGGGCGACTTATATCCCAATTCAACCGAGGTTCTGGGCTACCAAAATCAGTGGCCCCCCAACGCCCACGGCCATCTCCAACATAGATTTAATATCCAAATTAAATATATCCAAACCAATATCCGACAAGTGAACTGCATCGCTCCTATAAAAGCCAGCGCAATTGCCCTCAATATCCCTATGTCTATATGAAGTCATATCCAGGGTTGGTAAATAAATTTCCAACGCTCTATTTACTTTTCTTCGTACCCTTTCCAATGGTTTTAAAAAACTTACTATTAACCAGCAATGCCTTGGGATAATCTCTGACCAGATGAACCAAACATCTGGAACTATTTGTGTTTTGCATACCAAATCACTTTTAATCTCTTTTATCAAATTGACTGATTTTGTTGAGCCGGTATCATTACCTCCCAAATGAACTAATATCACCTCTGGATAAGGAAAGCTTAACATACATTGTTGTATTATTTCAATTAATTGAGACCACTTAGCCCCACAAATTCCTTTCCAAAAAACATTAACAGCATTGCTTTCTAATCCACGATTTTTACCTATTTGACCATTCTTTTGCCCTCTTCTGGGCCCAAAATATAAATGTAACGGACCCCCTGGCACCCCGACTAGGTACCTCCGTTACTGGATGCTACTAGCGCTTCCAGAGGGCTCCAAGCACTGCACCAGACACCACAACCACCACATACCCCACGAACTGCCGTAGCTTGGTTGGGGTCTCGCCATCTCCTACCCACTCTGGACCTACGACAAGGCTCCAGGCTCCAGTGAGTGAACCTCTCTTCCAAGAGAGGGAAACAGGAACAAGCTCTTAAAAGAGCTTAGAAGTGATTATCCAAGGGAGCATGCAGAGCATAGCAATCCCTTGTAGTGATATAGCTGGTTACCCCCAATAAGAGACAGGACTCTAGATTGAGAGTGAAGAAGAACTGACTCCAATGAGCGTTTATTCCTGCTTTTATATACAACTTTCCCAGCAAAGTTACCACCCACATGGACCTCGTGGGGCACTGGAACTGTAAATTTAACAACCAATAAAATAAAGGCACATGCATAAGCACACCCACTTTTTACAATGAGAATCCTCCCCTTTGCTTGGGAGATAATTAAGCTAATTACTGTATCAACTCAATTATCTCCAAGCTAAAAAACATACTTTTATGCCATTTTTGTAACTTTGTGAGTTTACATTGAATATCAATAAACTTATATTTTTATAACCAGCATAATTTGGGGACAAACATATCCAAAATTCACTTGACTTGGTTAAGTGGTTCAGGAGATAGGTGGAAGTCATATTTTGATCGAGGAGGGACAAAGCAGCCAGTTCCAACTGGTCTAGCAGTGTCCCTGGAACAAAGCCCTGCTGCAGAACAATGGGACAGGGGGAGGGGAAGAGGCGCACCTTCCCATGGATTCCAAGGGGCAGAAAAAGTGTCCCAAAAGTTTCAATATGTCCATAGACTGTTTTTAAAGGGCCAGCACTAGTCCAAATAAAAGTCTATAAGACCAAGTAATGGTTTTAAAGGGCCATACACCCCAGGGCCATAGTCATGTGGCAAGAGGCTGGCAAGCAGGCCTCTCCATAAGCCAGGGGAGCAGAGCAGTTTGGCACATAGAAAACCAGTGGCAAATTGCAGGTTGTCACAATAAACGAGTGACCAATTACCCAGGCAATCGCTGACTTCTTATTACCTAACAAAAGGAAATTATTAATATATACACCAATGTTCATATTCATCAATAAACTTTAATAACATTCAGAAGATAAACAAAAAAAAATTCCATCAAATGAGGCCTAACATATAGTTGAAATCTATTAGACTCCCATTTTCCCAACCTTTGAATCATTCCATCACTTAAAGCACACCATGCTGCTTCCGTTGCCGCTCCAATTCTAAAAGATTGAGATGAATAACGTTCATTGCCTAACTTTAACTTATCTATGTATATCCTAAAGACCTTTGTAAATTGAAACTTAGTCAAAGGAATGGTGTCACTATGCATGAAAAATGGACCTTCCACCCTTGGTCTTATTGACAAGTAATCTTCGGTCACCTTAACCGGACACACAAAGAAACCTTGAATCTCCAGCAATGTTAACCATCTTCCTTTGCCTTCCTGATCTGTTTTTGATTTGCTAATAAATACCATCACTTTCCTATCACTAACTATATCTTCCCATTGTAAACCCGACAAACAAAATGTACTCTTAGCCACTAACTCGCTAATTCTTAAAGCTGCGAAAAATGCTATTATAAATGAACATCTAACTAAAACTAACTCATACTCAGAATAACATACCTCTTCCAAAACTACAAATAACTGTGATAACAATGTAAACAATATCGGTTTTCTATTATCCCTAATTCTACTAGCTCTTCTATTACCTCGAATTAACTGATTCACTATCAGTTTACAATCACACAGCTTCCTAAAGAAATCCACCCCGGCAAAACTACACGCTAACTTGGATTTAGAGAAACCATTCTGAATTGACACCAATGTAAATTGTATTGCACTCTCCTAATGCTCTCCAAACGGATCTTTATTGTTTAACTGATTAAATTTGAACCACTCATTCCATGACATATGCACTGCATGTAGAAGCAGCTACCGAGTTCATCAGCATAACACTTAACTGACCCCAATCAAATCCCAGAGGTCTGACAGAAACTGGGTTCCTTCCACAGCTGCTCTTGGTGCTAATTCTCGAAATTATTGCAATTGCAATCTTGAAAGAGCATCAGCCAGCCTATTGATTTTGCCTGGAATATGCCTAGCTTTCACCCAAATATTCAACGGAAAACACCTTAACACTAAGTGTCTAAGTAAATTGATAACCCTTTTACACCTAAACTGTAAGGAATTAATTACCATTACTACACTTAGATTGTCGCCTGTGACAATCAGCCGCCTATTTTTCCATGCATCTCCCCATAAATATATTGTGGCTACAATTGGAAATAATTCCAACAATGTCAACTTTTTGGTTAAGTCTTCCCGTGCCCAAAGAACTGGCCATTCTTGTGCGCACCATTGTCCATCCCAATATATGCCAAAACCGATAGCATCTGATGCTCCAGATTATCAGAATCTATGAACTCTTGTTGCCACATTGATCTTCCATTAAAATCTGTTAGAAAATTTTTCCATGCTTTTAGCTCTTGCTTCAATTCTTTTGTTACCCTAATGTATGCAAATGGGGACTTATTCGTAGCCATTGCTATCCCCAACTTCCTGGAGAAAGCTCTCTTCATTGGAATAACCCTTGAAGCAAATGTTAACAGACCTAATAGTGATTGCAAGACTTTTATTGTCACCTTCTCACAGCCCATTACCTGCTGGATCAGCGTCTTCATTTTCAGTATCTTATCATCTGGCAACCTAAATTCCATTTTTGTTGAATCAATAATTATTCCCAAAAATTGCAAACAAAACGTGGGTAAAACCATTTTATTCTCTACTAATGGAATTCCTAACTGACCAGCCACCCGTCTGAATGTTTCTAGCAAGTTCTTACAATTGTCACTATCCTTAGGGCCCACAAATAAAAATCACCCAAGTAATGCATCACTTACTTCTGATCTGATTCATACCGAATAATCCATTCCATAAAAGTCACAAAGGTCTCAAAATAAGAGCATGATAGCGCACAACCCATAGGCAAGCACTTATCGAAAAAATACTGTCCCTTAAATTGAAAACCTAGCGAATTGAAGGATTCGGGATGAATCGGTAGCAGTTGAAAGGCAGATTCTATATCCCCTTTTGCCATCAATGCACCCCTTCCACATTTTCTTACTAAATTTAAAGCCTTATCAAAAGTTGAGTAAGATACTAAACTTTCTTCTCTAGAAATCATGCAATTTAAAGATCCCCCCTTAGGGTATGATAGGTGATGTATTAGCCTATATTACCCGGGTTCTTTCTTCGGTACCAAATCCAGAGGGAATAACCGAAAACATTTAAACGGGGGAACATTGAAAGGGCCCTCAACTCTCCCTAACTCTAACTCTCTACAAATCTTCTCCCAGGCTAAACTTGGTAACTCTAAAACTGATTTTAAATTTTCAACCCAACAAAATTCTACAGAATTATATACAGGTAACCTGAAACCATTTTCAAAACCTTCTTTAATTAATTTAGCTTTCTCCCGGTTTGGATAGATTGCGAGATAAGGTTACCAGTTTCACTGGGGTCTGAGCTTTTTGGAAATGTACCACTTTGCTGACCTCTTTTATAGCAGTGAAAATTAGGATGCGCACCTGAATAGGTGGCACATTCGTGCCGAAATCTAGAATTATTTAGCCACTTACATTGGGATTTGTTAAAAGCCTTTTTTCTGTGCAGCATTTGTAACCTGCTTATTGACAAAATTAGGCTGTCTCTGAGGTAACATCATGCTCACCCAGAGTCCGACATTCTTCATACCCCATTTAAGGTTACTATGAATCGCTAGTTTCTGTCTGAATTGTTCGTCATAATAAAACCATGACAAACCACAAAAAATGTTATATGCTTCCAATATAGCATGTTGAAATAGCCCACAGCACAATTCTGGATATTTTTCACCTAACACGTTAGAATAAATGCAAAAAGCTTGCAGCCAATTATTGAATGACCTAGGAATAAACTTTTTTCTTTCATCATCCCCTTTTTCCCTATCAGGTTTAGTAAATTCTCTAGCTGTGCGCAATAATGATAAAATATCAATATACTCCCCTTTCCATATCCTATCTTTTATTGACTTGCTTAAATGAAAACCCAAAGGAGAGATTTCACAGCCTAACGCTTCTTTCATGCATGTCTCTTTAACTCTAGCTTCTTCCCTCACAGAATGTGTCACTTTCGGACTAACTGTGACCACTTCTGTATCAGGTTCCCATACTCTCACTAATTTAAGTGTCTGCAATAATTTAGTAAGTTTTTCAAGTGAAGACACCACTTCCCCTAAAACAGCATTATTCACATTTGTTTGTAACACACCCAGCTCCTGACTGCAACCCGTGACATCCTCAGCCACGTTGCTTTCTTCGAATAGCCTAGGTCTGTCCTCAGCCTCTTTATTCTTCTTATTTTGTTTGTATTTTCTGCTCTGTTTCCACATGCTCTTCTTGCTCTTTATTGGAGAAAGTGAGAAAGTTTCCCTGGACCTCTTCGTTCTTGCCTCACGAATCCTGCAGTGGTCGCTATCACCAGATTTTCTTTCTTTGCACTGGCCCTTTAATTTTTTTAGGAGAATATACTGCTCCCTCCTCCATTATTGACTCCTCCTGTAGCGCAACCCCTTCTTCTTTCTCTACTTCAATTAGACCCGAGGTGCTGGGGGCGGACTCCATGCAAGCCTGCAGCCATGCAGTATCACTGCAGCCTAGAGCCTTCTGCTTAAGCTGTTCCAATAATGCTTCAATTGTGCCAGGCATCTCCAAAAGGTAGAAAGGAGCAATTCACCAGGATTTTGTGATAAAAACCAGCAAGGTCAGAAAGCGCTAAAAAAAAAAAAAGTGTCTCAAATCATAAACAGAATCAAAATCAATTAAACTGAAATTAGGAGACAGCTCTTCTGGTGATATCCAGGTTAAAGTAACATAGATGCTTTGCAATGGAGTGTCTCAAAGTGACTATTAAATATTGCAATATGCAAATGTATACACTGTAGCAAGATACAAATCACTTTGGGAGATACCCTAGCAAACACACCATACACAGAAAGTATATGAAAATAGGCATGCTCAGAGTGATGTGTGTTTGAATCAGGCATCATAGATAAGTGATTATATGCTACAGTGAAAACACACATATGCAACATATTCAGTGAACCAGCGTGCCAATTCAAAAAAGTGGTATCTATACTAATTTTTCATGTATAATGTATACACGTGCCAAACTGAAAATAATAACTTAGGGCAGTGCATTTGCTGGTCAGATAATCTGAATAATGGCCTGCAGCAACACTGAACTACTCCCATATAATTACAGCAATAACAATACTGCCAATCACATAATATGCTCTACAGAAACCGGAAAAAAGGGAGCAAACCAAGTTGCTGACACGCATTTCTGTGCCAAAAATGTGCGTTCATCTGGGGCTTAAAACTGAATCTCCATAAGGCTGCTATTTAAATATGCCATATTGACAAATTAGTGGAAAGGGGACATCATGGGCACTCTGAGCAGTCTACGGCAATGCAGGCCCATATGCAGCAAACTGCGTTGTACTGTGTGTTCGGACTCCTTTCTCTCATGGCAAGCATTAAGTTTTTCAGCAATTAGTTCAGTAGCTCTTCTGGGTGTTCGGACCAGTCGCACATGCACATGTGTCAATGTGCCCATGACCCTGATGCCGGTTCACTGGTTGTCTTTCCTTGTACCACTCTAGGTAGGTACTAATCATTCCATACTGGGAACACCCTACAAGACTTGCCGTTAAAGAAATGCCTTGAGCCATTCATATAGCCATCACTATATAACCCTTGTTAAGGTCACTCCGTTCTTTTTGCTTGCCAATTTTTCCTGCTTCCAACACATGCAAATCAAGTAGTGGGGCAGAGTTAAGGGAGATTATATTAAACTGCCGAACAGTTGCATATGACATTAAAAGTCCACACCGTGTACAGTCACACACACACAAAGGCAGACCAGTCTTACACACAGACACACACACAGGCAGACAGTCTTACACACAGACACACACACACAGGCAGGCAGTCTTACACACAGACACACACACACAGGCAGACAATCACACATAGTTACCTCTGTTCATTATGGAGGAGTGGAGGCAGTAAAGCTCCTGGAGACTGGTTGTTGGGGAAGCAGGGAATCCTTCCTGCTTCCCCTGCAGCAGTTACCCGGCACTTTTAGCTCCATCCCACAATAAGTTTATTCCGCCTCTGCCGCATGGTAAGCTCCGGCCCCTCTGCAATATTGGGTGTTTTTCTTTTTTATAATCCTGGCCGGCCATGTGTGAGCTGTGTCGGCCGCACAGCTCGCACACCCCTAAGGCTGGCCCTGGGTCTTATCCGTAGAACCCCACTGGCTATTACCTATCTCTGACTATCTTTTCACATACCATTCTACACAGGCTACATGTATTGTATACTGCCTGCTGTGTAAATGATATCCTGAGCACCTCAGACGTTTTGCCCTTCTCAGGCTATACTATACACGTTTTTGTGTATGCAGCACACTTAGGTTTTTTTATACCCTTGTAGGGATTTTACAATACCCTTTTTACTTGTTAATTATTACAAGACACTTTCTCCTTCTCTCCTTTTTTTCACTTTACTCTTATTTATAGTATTGTATAAATACTTATCGTATTTTTATTTTAGGTTCTTTTTTTAACCCCTTCAGGACGGAGCCAAATGTACACGTTGTTAACAAAACAAAATGTAAACAAAACCTGGCATTTGCGCTACATGTCTGTCCAACCGTAATACACCTCTTTCATAGTAAATGCACCCACCCTTATTATATATCATTTTATTCAGGGGAATCAGGGCTTTCATTTAATATCAAATATTTAGCTATGAAACATAATTTAATATGAAAAAAATGGGAGAAAATACGATTTTGTAAAAAATTTTTAGTTCTACATGACATTTTAACGGTCAGTGTCATAATACTGTTTGCTTTTACTGCAATAAAATACACATATTTGTATTCAGTAAAGTCTCACGTGTAAGACAGTACCCCCTATGTACAGGTTTTATGGCGTTTTGGGAAGTTACAGGGTCAAATATAGCACGTTACATTTGAAATTGAAATTCGCCAGATTGGTTACGTTGCCTTTGAGACTGTATAGTAGCCCAGGAATGAAATTTACACCCATAATGGCATACCATTTGCAATAGTAGACAACCCAAGGTATTGCAAATGGGGTATGTCCAGTCTTTTTTAGTAGCCATTTGGTCACAAACACTGGCCAAAGTTAGTGTTAGTATTTGTTTGTGTGTGAAAAATGCAAAAAACGCCAATTTTGGCCAGTGTTTGTGACTAAGTGGCTACTAAAAAAGACTGGACATACCCTGTTTGCAATACCTTGGGTTGTCTACTATTGCAAATGGTATGCCATCATAGGGGTAATTTTCATTCTTGGGCTACCATAGGGTCTCAAAGGCAATGTAACCAATCTGGCGAATTTTAATGTGAAAAAAATGAAACGCAAGCCTTATATTTGACGCTGTAAGTTTTGAAAACACCATAAAACCTGTACATGAGGGGTACTGTTGTACTCGGGAGACTTCGCTGAACACAAATATTTGTGTTTCAAAACAGTAAAAAGTATCACAGCAATAATATCGTCCGTGTAATGCTGTTTGTGCGTGAAAAATGCAAAAAACTTCACTTTTACTGGCGATATCATCGTTGTAATACATTTTACTGTTTTGAAACACTAATATTTGTGTTCAGCGAAGTCTCCCGAGTAGAACAGTACCCCCCATGTACAGGTTTTATGGTGTCTTGGAAAGTTATAGGGTTAAATATAGTGCTAGCAAATTAAATTCCCTTTACTTTCGGCATGGGTTGTCAGGCAGGTCCTGCTAATTGTAATTAATTAAGATACCTAATTATGTAAAAATAATACATAAATATATATGTAGAATTAATATATGTATATATATACGTATGTGTATATATATGTATATATCTATATAATTTTAAAAAAATATTTTTATTTATATATAGGTATATATATAGTGATATATACGTATATATTTATGTATATAGATATATATATTATTTCGTTCTACGTGTATTTTGTATATATATATATATATATATATATATTAATTTCACAATACAGTTAGAACAAAATAACACACATCTATATATTTTTTAATTATTTATTTTTAATTATTTTTTAATTTTATTTTTTAACGTATTTACATTTTAATTTTTTTTATAATATATATAAATATATATATAACAATAATTATATATATATTTAATCAGTATCAGTCTACGTGTAATTTGATATTAATATATATATATATAATTATATATATATTAATAGTAAAATACACCTAGACGGTGTACATGTGTGTATGTATATGTGTATATATATACTTAGATCATATATATATAATATATATATGATCTAAGTATATATAATTTTTTTTTTACACTGATTAATTTATTTTAATTTTATTTTCAGCCAGCAGGGGGACCACCTGTAATTACAGGCAGCCCCCCTGCTGGCAATGCAGAAGCCAGCTATCCCCGGCCATATGATTGTGGGGTCCTCGCTAAGACCCCACTCTCACACGGCCGGGGGGCTTCCTGGAAGACGGAGGTGCCGCGGGGGGCTCCCTGGGAGTCCCCCCCACCGCGATCGCCGGCGTGGGACCGCCGGCGACCGGGTAAGTACCGAAAGACCGGAGGGCGTACTATTACGCCCGGCGGCGTTTAGAGCCGCCTATTAGAGGGCGTAATAGTACGCCCTCCGGTCTAAAGGGGTTAAATAAAGTTTATTATTATTTTTTGTTGTTTTGACATTAACTTTGAATGATTCTACTTAAGAGGTAATTTCAGTAAGGAGGGTTTCTACCTTTGTTAGGCGGATTCCTTTACCTTATTTGTATATTTTTTGTAAAACAACCTTTCTAAACAAACAAGTTTTTTTTAAATGAAAAGTATGCTCCACCTGTAGAAATACTGATAAATCTTGTTACACAGTAAATCAAATGGCACTAAGAAAGATTATGAGATTAATCACTTAATTACATGCAAAGGTAAAGGTGTAATTTACATATTAGAGTTCCCCCCATGGCCTTCAATACATAGGTATAACCACCAGGTGTCTTAAAACAAGAATAGCAGAACATTGTAGAAATATTTAAAAGGGTTTTATCAATCATACAGTGTCAAAACACTTCTTAATACCTGTAACGGATCCCCTATACTCCGGATGATTAAATCCGCTGTAGTTCTCCCGAATCCCCAGTGAAGCAGTGATTATAGCTCCCAATTCCCCAAACATCAGCCTACACTGGATGAAGGCTAGAAACGAACACTCCCACAAAATATCCACAAATTCCTGTGTCAGAGTGACTCGGCATAAAAACATAAAATATCAAAATACATAGAAAATAATACAAAACAAATAGAAACCCTCACAAATTATATATTGTTAAATAGCCCTGATCTGAGCACCCAAGTTCTCCAAATGGTGCTCAGATCCATGCTGTGTATGGGGAAACGCCACTGTAGTAGTGTAGTGTAGAAGTTCTGACCGGCCGCACACATGTTCCTATGCCCAAAACAGTTCCAGGGCGTTTGGTGCTTTTGCCGGTCAACTTCTGGCAGCTCCTGCAGCCGCAATAAAGGGGACTTTGGTCTCAGGTAGCGTTTGTTCCCCTTAGTCTCAGGAACCTTCCCTCCAAAAAGCACTCTCCTGGAGGATTTCAAAGTCGTTCAAAACCCCGGACCAAGTTGTTTGGGAGCCGCACGGTCACCTCATGCTGAAAACTATTCCATAAAATTCACGGCTAAATCCCACTGAGGTGACCGGGAACCCATGAATTTTTTTCCATAACGATCGTGGCTAAGTACCGCTGTGGGTTTGTTCACCCAGGGAAAGCTGGTAATGGAGGCTGGGGAGATTTAACTCCCGAACAGCGTCTTTGTATGTGGCCCATAGTCCTTGGGCAGCAGACTAGCTAGCAGGTTCCTCCAGGAGTTTGTGACAAACGTTTATCACAATACCCAAAAAAACCCTAAGTATTTAAAAATTTTATGCAATAGATGCTTGCACGCTACCATGACATGGAGACATTATTAGTAAAATTGTGGGTCAATGGGAAATTAAATAAGTTTTTTTTAAACTTAAAATTAAAAACACCTACTGGTCTTAATGAGGACTTTGACATATATTATTTGTTATAGCTCTCTTCTTCTTCCCCTTTTTACTATGATCTATTATTTTTATGATTTATTATTTTATTAAAATTTTATCCTTTGCCTTATTTTTATTATTTTTTTTATTCATGTAAATTTATTTTATTGTGTTCTTACTGTTAACATAGGTCAATCTCTAGATTGTGCCACTTTAAGAAAGTTGAGATACTATATTTATCAGATTATATGAGTTCCTTCTAATATTTTGGACCTTTTAGTGCCCTCTACTAGGAGCCTCCACCATTTTGTTGGCTCTCTCTCATGCCGTCTGGACACAATTTTGTTAGAGCTAGAATTTTTAAATAAAGCTAAAAAAAAAAAAAAAGTACTAGCAGTTATACAAAAAAAAATAATCGGTCAACACTTGTTTTTTGTTTATTTTAGGCTTATATATATATATATATATATATATATATATATATATATATATATACGTTCCAGATCCCAGCACTCAATGCTCCCGGTCTTTTAATGCTCCGGTGCTGTCTCCAACCAAATTGTATACAATACCAGTAGAGAGCACTCAGGAGTCTTTCAAGGTAAATTTCATCTGTTGCTTTATTGAGCAATTACAAATTCACACAACGTTCCAGTCGACGTTTCAGTCTGTAAGACGTCGACTGGAACGTTGTGTGAATTTGTAATTGCTCAATAAAGCAACAGATGAAATTTACCTTGAAAGACTCCTGAGTGCTCTCTACTGGTATTGTATATATATATATATATATATTGTAGAAATATATAAATATATATATATATATATACACATACTATCACTCCTTGGAAGTATATACTTTGCTCCTTTACCTTTTTCTAATAACATCATGTTACTAAATTTGGGTGATGTGACCGATGAGGTCACACAGCCATTATATTCCCTCCCTTATTTAAAGCAGCTCTGGTCCTTCCTTCTGTAAACACTTTTGAGAAAGCCATTGAATGGTGAAACGTGTTAAGCATTTAAATATTGTTTATATTATCATTTATTTTTTTTATCAACAAAAGTACTTTTTTATTGGAGCGGTTTGCTGCTGGATTCCTGTATTCCATATGCTTTGTAAGTATAGTACCACCTAAGCCTGTTGGACAGAGCAATCCTTATTTGCTCTATCAAATGTGAGTAGTTTTAGTCTATTTTATTTTTATTCATTACTTTTTACAGTCTATACTATTGTGGTTTTATTTTCTCTTTTACTGATATAATCGGAGAGAGACCACCAGCACCTATATCCTAAAGTGGGATCATACCATTTCACCCCATGCCTGTGGAGCCACTCTCTAAGCTCCAGAACGCGTGAATGCAGCACTTTTATAGCTATATATTTTAATATTGAATCTGGAATATTACACTATATATCTTTGATTTCTCCTACATATCTGCAATAGAAGCTGCATCTACAATAACCTCCTATAGAGTCTGTACCCCACCATATTTTAAACATGGATTCCTTTTAATGTGTTTGCTGTATACAACAGCTTGGAACACAATTTAGGAAAAGATGCAAAACCAGTGAACCACCTTTGGAAAGCTGTTTTGTTGTCAATGCAACTCATCAGCATGAGATTGGTTACTGGTTTGCTTATTGAGGCTTGGTAGTGCTTGGGAAGCAAAATCCAAATAGGTTATGGTGGGGAAAAATTGTGATTGAAAACCCCTTCCACCTGAAGTCTGTGGATAGTTAATACAATGTTAAACAAAAATCTGTACACCAGTCAAGCCATTAGACTTGCTTTTCCCACAGAAATCTTTTCCTAAATTGTGTTCCAAGCTGTTGTATAAAACAAACACAGATTAAAAGGAATCCATGCTTAAAATGGAATGAGTCAAAAATGTGATTCTTTGTTAAACTAATTTGCATATGCCCACCCAGAATCCTTTGCGGTTGTAACATCACTGCAGATTTGGGATTTCTGTGGGAAAAGCAAGTCTTATGGCTTGACTGGTGTGCAGATTTTTGTTTAACATTGTATTAACTATATATATATATATACACATATACATATACACACACACACACACACACACACTTTAAGGACATTCCAGGTGCTGAACCTCTCTCTTTGTTTTTACCTGCTTCTCTACGGGACAAGAGAGATCCTGGATTCGGTGACCTAGCTGCCCTATGGACTGTACCAGGACTCGACAAGTGCTGAATATCCTCTTGCTTTTATTCTACTTCACACAATGATTAGCTTCAAACAATGTGTATGTTGCTGTTGGATCTGCAAATAATTATGTCTCTTTAAAGTTATCTTAGTTTTATCATGATTGTTTATGTCATTGTGAATTTTAAAAATATTTTTCAATTAAAGGAAATTGTGAATGTATTATTAAATTCACATAATTGAAAAATATCGCTGTCCAAAAATAAATAATGTATTAATTTTTTTACTGTAACCTCTATAAATTCCAATTGACCAGACAATATTCCATCAGACAGGGAAAACCTTTTCAAATTCGCTTGAGCAGGTTAATGAAACATGACAAATAGGAATCTACAGCTAAATAAATACAATTTCACACATTGGGTGACACTGTATTTGTATGTGGATGAACTTATCCTTAGGTTACACTCACTGACTCACAGATCCTTGTATTTTCCTATTTGGATGCACTTACATGTGGACAGAAAAGGCAGCATAGTGTGTACCACTTTAACATAATATCTTTAATCAAAATTGCACTTACAATATATATGCTTTTCAAGGAGTATTTCTCCAGATAAAACAGTAACCCCGGAAGAGTCCCACGATCCTCAGGATTAATTCCAGGAATAAATATAACTCTAAAAAGTAAAAACAATAATAACAACATATGCACAATCTATCCCAACACGTTTTGTTCGCTTGTGCCAACTTCTTTATTTGAGCTTTGTGACCTCATAAAGCGCTTCTTCGCCAATAATAAAGTAATTAGCCAATCAGAGAATGAATACATTCTTGACTCTTCCATGCGTTTCAAATCTAATTTTCAAAGTTTCAATAAAATTCCATTCAACGGACCTGATGAACACATGCTGATTAGACGTGTGAAGTATTTGCATTCCACAAACCCGGAATAAACCAGGTTTTGTGTACCATACCCATCATTCATATTTCAAGGCATGTTTAAGTGTCTGGAGTTCATATAAATAGCTGTATACATAGGCTATTACTAATTTTACTAAAATGAAATATATAAAAACAATCAAGAGAAAATAAGAAAAATAGAGAAGTTATCATATGGAGAGGTAATACTAAAAAATATTATGAAAAATAACATGAGAATTATTATAATTTTTTTACATTATAGTTCTAATTAAGTTATAAAAACAAAAAAAAATGTAAACAATTATTGTAAATGATTATTAACAAGTCATATCAAAATCCATATTAAGACCTTTTGGATACATGGTCTGTAGTCTGAGGATCCAAAAACCTGCCCTTCTCCTTGATTTCATTGTGAGATCTCCTCCTCCCTCTTCCAAGGACATCCTTTCAATTGCCACACAGGAAAAATTCTTATGATTACATTTCAAACTATTACCGAGCAATGGTACAGAATGTTTGCCAAACTTAAGTCTAATATTATTAAAATATTCTAAAAGCCAAACTTTTAGTTTGCATTCTGTTCTTCCAATAAATATATTGCACAGCACATCGACATGTTAAAAGGTACACAACATGTGTAGCATGAATTACTCCATTTGCTACCTTTTTCGTTTGGCCAAAATGTAGATTTAGGTTAAAGGACCACTATAGTGCCAGGAAAACATACTCGTTTTCCTGGCACTATAGTGCCCTTAGGGTGCCCCCACCCTCCGGGTCCCACTCCCGCCGGGCTGGGTGGCAAGGAAAGGGTTAAAACTTACCTTTTTTTTTCCAGCGCCGGGTGGGGAGCTCTCCTCCTCCGATCCTCCTCTTCGGCTGAATGCGCATGCGCGGCAGGAGCTGCGCGCACATTCAGCCAGTCTCATTTCCTATGGACGCTGGCATCTTCTCACTGTGATTTTCACAGTGAGAAGCACTCAAACGCCTCTAGCGGCAGTCAATGAGACAGCCACTAGAGGCTTTAGAGGCTGGATTAACCTATTTATAAACATAGCAGTTTCTATGAAACTGCTATGTTTATAAAGAAAAGGGTTACTCATAGAGGGACCTGGCACCCAGACCACTTCATTAAGCTGAAGTGGTCTGGGTGCCTAGAGTGGTCCTTTAATATTTCTAAAATATTTTATTCTGCCCCAACATACTTGGAGATTCTATTTAATCTGTAGAAACTATATTCTTTTTAATAAAATACTATTTCATAGCCATTTTTCTCAAAGATTTTTGGACATCAATATATAACTGAAGAGCATTAGGGGGTCGATTTGTTGCAAACATAAGCCCTTTTTTCATTGTTTGTTAAATGACCAGGTTAATGACCAAAAGGCAGGGTTTCTCCTTCTACCTTAGGGCTCATTTGCAATCATGTTGGTAAATAGCAGTCATAAGCTGTTGCTATTAAGAACAGCTAAAACCTTGTAAAGGCTACAAGTTACCACCACGTTTACAACCTTGTTACTAGATTTCAGTGGCCCCTTGTTACTAGATTTCAGTTGTCTAGTGGTGTTGTTGGACACAATAACTTTATTAAAAAAAAAAAAAGAATAGTTTTTACTTTAGAGATGCTTGCATAAGCTGTGACACATGAAACTGTAAACAGTAAGACTATGCGTTGGTATGAAACAGACTTGCAATAGCAATTATTGGTTTAGGATTATCACATCCACAACAGTAAGGCACAATCAATTAATTCAGATAGAGTTCCTTCTTAATATCCACCTTTAGAATAATAGTGATGGTTGAACAGAAAAGTAAATGGATACATGTAGAGGAGTTTGGCAACAAGGTATGAGGTTACAAGGTGAAGAAAAGGTAAAGCGTGGTTTGGAAGTATACAAAGGATGATGACGTGCAGCTGAAGTTGCCTGGATTATTAACTTAGATGTGTTGCACAGTATGAATATCAGTTTAACAATATGTCATTTTGTGACGTTTGTCTGAGAATGAATACATGCATACAGAGGAACTAGAAGTGAGTGTTTGTAATTCTTATTCTTATTATTTTATTTATATAGCGCCATCAGATTCCGTAGCGCTGTACAATGGGTGGACTAACAGACATGTAATTGTAACCAGACAACTGGGCATACAGGAACAGAGAGGTGGAGGGCCCTGCTCAATGAGCTTAATTGACCGTGAGCACAGTTGTGAGGTCAATCCGATATCGCAAGCAGAAGTCTTGGAATAGTTTTATCTGGTGTTGCCACTTGCCAGGTTTATTGAGAGCAAAGTCGAGAGGTGAAGTGAGTCCGATAAATACAGCAATGCACTAGAGTTCACCCAGAATGGTGTCAGGGTCAGGACAAAGAAAAAAGCATAGCTAAATTAGAACTGACAATAGAATTGACATAAACACAGACATTTACATTTTGTAGTTGTGCTCTGTGACCATTAGATGGCACTTTGCCATGTCTCGCACAAAATTTTATAAGGAGCCATTGGGTATATTATCTAGTAAATAGTTGACAAACTGTAATATTCAAATAAAAGTGACACTCAGAAAGCAATTAAAATGCAGTTAAAGCGTACTTATTAACTTCAGCCCTTCACTCATGGTAATGTCTATTTTGCTGAATACGTCCAGGACATAAACACAGACATTTACATTTTGTAGTTGTGCTCTGTGACCATTAGATGGCACTTTGCCCTCAGCATCACCACCCCCAACCACCCTCAGCTTCCCCCCACCACCCTCAGCATCACCAGCCCCCACCACCCTCAGCCTCCCCCCCACCACCCTCAGCATCACCACCACCCCCCACCCTCACCCCCCTCAGCAAATTTTATGTTCGCGACATCACTACTCAATATATATCGAAAACATTATCCCCACCACTATGCAATGAAAGGGTTGGCATAAACATTTATTTCCCCTCCATTCTTCCTGTATTACCACATAGGACTCCTCCCATTTTCCTCCAAACAATGGTACACATGAATATGGGCGTGTCCCTGTGCAGGGGTCTTTTCATTGCCTTTCTTTATCGCCACTTAGTGTAAATGATATATATAGTTACACTAGAATGACAAGTTTCTTTAGGTGTCAGCCTGGGGTTATTACCGGCTAAAATTGGTTATAAGTACAAACTATTCGACTCAGATTTTCTACTATAGTGGCACTTTTTCTCTAGGGCCTTAGATTGCCTTTAATTCTAGCCACAAGAGGTCTGAAGTCGATATATACACCTTGTTTGATATGATATAAAAAAATTTCACCATAATCCATCAGTGGATATACAAACCCAGTTAGGGTAGCTAATCCCTACTACCATCACCTTAGGTCCACATCCCATCTCGCACACTTCGGAGTCAGTCCCCATTTGTTATTATAGTGCTTTCTGTATGGCTCTTTTTTTAATGGGTCCATGTTATATATGTCTTTCTCAAAATATTTAATAAAACTTATCTAATTGTTATGGCTTTCTAATATTGGTTATATTTTACAAGGAACCTTTATTGTGTCTATTGGATTAGTATCCTCTGGACAACTATATATTTTTCTCTGTTGTATACCTAGCTTTCATTACTCCCGTTTGTACAGGTGTAGGGATTTGGGATTTTGAATTTTATATATATTTTTGCAATATTTTAGATACTGAGTCTATCTGGATCCCATGTCATATATTATGTCTGTTTTTTATTGTTTTTTGCACCGTGTTGCACTTTACACAAATAAATGATGCACGTTTAAGGATCCACCTTGCTGGAATTGTTTGGTTTACTGAAAGTGCGATCTATTTGGGAATTTGGATGATAATAGCATATGTCAGAGTAATTTTTTGGTCACCGATCTTATGTCCTCAATGGAATACCCTGTAGAGAAAATTACAGACACCATGGGCACTATCTGCTTGATAGGTCATGTTTTCTGATTGTCACATCATCAAATATGAGTTTTCCCATGAATTCATTTATTTATTTTTTTATTATTTTCATTTTATGAGGGACAGGCACACTGTAAAGGATGTGTATTTACCTTAAATGTGAATACACAATCTACTTTAAGAGCATAAATAACTCCAGTATTATTCATTTAGGTATGTATTTATTTATCAATTCTTAAATATAACGCTTTTGTCCAGGGAGTTTTATATAAAATTAGTAATAATACATTCATATGAAAACTGATCATACAGTCAAAGTACATCAAACATTGCAATGGTTTAAATAAACTGGAACTTGCACCTAAGAAATAAGTGGTATCATAACTTATTCCAGTGGTAATGGGTTTGGAGCGAGACTAAGTGTAAGCATGATAAACCATATGAAGGCAGGGGTAACTGCAAAAATATTTCCTTAAGAGGAGCAAATCCATTATGTATAGACACTGCTATCCCATATGGGCAGCATTTTAATCAGGGGTACACCATTTTCCTGGGGGAGCATTTGTCCCCTTCTAGCCCTATGTTATGGATTGATAAGGAGATGGAGTGGAAACGTCAGGGTGGTTATAACAGGAAGTAAGAAGAACAAATAAAGCCTCAATTGAATATTTTTGGAGTAACATTTAAAATGATTTTTAACTATCAAAAAATATGTACTGTATACTAACAAACATCAACATATAAAAAATAGTATTTTTCCAGATATTAAATAATTTAAAAGTTTAATATAGAATCCCAAGAAAAGCATATCCAAAAATATTACATTGAGGCCATTGTTGGGTGTAATGTTGTAACCAATGACTATATGTATATTGTGAAATCCGTATGTCCGCAGCATTATGTGAATACACAATGAACAGTTCACAGTAATTACTCAGGACATTGCTTTTCAGAAAATACCAGTGACGTCTTATGTTGCTACTAGAATCTCTTCTTTCATTGTTAGCCACCTTTTGTAAATAGAATTAAGTTAACATCAGTGAAATATGCAAACATTTTTATTGTGAATTCCCGTCAGTGCTATTCAGTACAATATATTCAAACAATGGCTTTCAAACCCAGCTTCGCGTGATAATTATGGTGTTTGTACTCCAAGACCATCTACTAGCCAATAGAAATACATCTCAGATCATATATATTTACTTCCAGTGAAACATGATTAGTGCGCATTTGTATAATGTTTCAGAATTTTTTTAAATTTCTTCTCTGTAAAATAGGTGTAAATGAACATCGAAACGGTAATTATTCACATCTAAATGTATGTTGTAGAACATTGGTTTTCAAGCAGTGTGCCGTGGCACTCTGTTGTGCCTCCCATCACCTCAAGTGTGCCAACATTAACACTGAAGGGCAGTCTTTTTAAACAAAATGATTTATTCAATTTAGAATGCTCCATCTGTCAGGTCCCCTGCCCATGCGCTGCTTGTGGCGACCTTGCTTACCTCATCACGGCGAGTGGCGTCATCTGGTCAGTGTCTCCAGACTGGCAGTGTGTCTGACGCTGCATGCTCTGGAGCAGCTTCCTTATATGTGTTCTGCACCCGGCACACAGTGATGACCTTAGAGACCACAAACTCCTCTCACCTGTTGTGGTTAACACTAATTGTAGATTAGCCAATCAGACACACCCTGTGTGTATATAAGCTAACCTCTCCCTTGCCTCAGTGCTCTGTTGTGGTCTTTGGTTTACCTTTGAGTGTTGCACTTGTTATTTGGATCTCCTGGTTACTGATATTTGGCTTTGTCTCTCGTTATTCCGCCTCTCTATTTCCATTGACCTCGGCTTGTGTTTTGACTACCCCTTTTTGCATTACCCGACCAGTTTAAAGATCGGTATTGCAATTTTCTCTACTCTGTTCTGTCTATATATAAGTTAGGGTTCCCTAGTGAACGTTACACCATCCCCCCAGCCCATGGGAAAATTAGGACATTTATTTAAAACTTACCTGGAATCCAGTGGCAGGCAAAGATCCCGGCAATCCTTTCCCTGCCTCCCTCACGCAGTCCCATCAAATGCTTCTAAAAAAGTGGTCAACTGAGTATTGGAGTATTGATTTGATGAGGCTATAATGTAAATAGCAGTCAAATTGTTCAAAAACATCACAGAAAAGTATACATTTCATAGGGCAGGCATAGGCAACCTTCGGCACTCCAGATGTTTTGGACTATGCTTTGCCAGCATTATGGGTGTAAGAGCATTATGGAGGATGTAGTTCACAACATCTGGAGTGTGGAAGGTTGCCTATCCCTGCCCTAGAAGTTTTTTTGATTAGTTATAGGATCAAATTACAGACATATTACGCCAGTTTCAGTTTTCACCAATTCATTTACTGGGCACTTATCCCATTTGGACAAAACAAGCCCCCCTCTACCCAATTAACTGTACTTACTCCCCCATCAATGCATTATAATAATTGTAAAGAAGAAGTCTTGGGCTATTTCAAATTGTATTTTTTCAGATGTAGTAGATCATTAGCTGTGAATTTTACAGGCCTTGTGTATTTTATTACATCGAGGACCCTAGACCTTGATGTAATAAAGGACCTTGGGAGATTCTCTTGCATCTCCCAAGCACAACAATACCCCCATGTAAAACTTTACCTTGTATTTTTGGAACTTCTAAGAACAAATGAGAGACATGTCTCTTTGCTTGCTTCACGTAGATGCTATTTGGTGACACTATCTGCTTCGTCATACAGACCAGAGTCAAATGTTTATGCTATTGCAAACCCCAGCTAACACTAATCAAACTACCTCTTACGCTAACTAACCTTAAACCTGGTTAACTGTAACTAAATCTAACACTAACCATAACATCAATCAGCTGGTTAGCAATTACATTGCCTTAAACCACAACTGAGACACATTTTTACTGTGATTGGCTCTAGGGTAACCAGGGCACCTGGGTGGCAATCAATGATTATTGATGAACGGAAAGCCGAGTCAGCCAGAAATATGTTACAACTGATCCATGCATGCACTTTTGCAGCAGTGCTTTGACTGTTATTCATAAGATAGGAAAGCCTGAAGCCAAAAGAGCTGCTGGCTAAAGAGTGCTACTCACCACCGGACCACCAGGGCTGGCAGTGTGTTCCCCTCCTTGGATAAAGGTGAAAAGAAGCTTTTACTATTTTTCTTTTTAAATAATATACATATGCTCTCTTAACCTTATGAACCCCTTACACAAACACAGCACCCCTCACACACACACACACAGCACCCCTCACACACACACACAGCACCTCACACACACACAGCACCTCCATCCCCACACACAAAGCACCCCTCACACACTCTGCACCACCGACACACAGAACCTCTAACACACTCTACACCCCGCCACTCTACACACATATACTGCACCCCTAACTGAAGTCTTTGTGTGTGTATTTAGCAGGCTGTGTGTGTATTCTGCAGTGCATGTGTATTCAGCAGTCTGTGTGTGTGTGTGTGTGTATCCAGCAGACTGTGTGTATTCAGCAGACTGTGTGTATTCAGCACTTGGTGTGTGTGTGTATTCAGAAGTTGGTGTGTGTATATTCAGCAGTTGGTGTATGTGCTGAATATATACACAGACTGCTGAGTATACACAGTATGTGTATTCAGCAGTCTGTGTGTGTATTCAGCAGTCTGTGTGTGTATTCAGCAGTCTGTGTGTGCGCTGAGTATACACACAGACTGCTGAATGCACACACAGATTGCTAAATACACACACACTGCTGAATACACACACATAGACTGCTGAATGCACACACATAGACTGCTGAATGCACAGTCTGTTTGTGTATTCAGCAGTCTGTGTGCAAGGCCGGTGCAAGGATTTCTGCCACCCTAGGCAAAGATCCAAAAATACATAAAAATTAGGAAAATCCACCTGGCAGGCCCATCGTGTCAGGGGTAGGGTCACTTTTGAGTAATTTGTCAGAGTATATAGACAAACAATTACAACCCCTAGTGATAGTACAACCATCCTATCTGTGAGATTCCACGGCCTTGTTGAACCACTGGAAGGGATAAAATTGGTTACTTGTGACGTTTCAAGCCTGTACACAAGTATACCACATACGTCAGGCTGTGAAGCTATTGAATATTTTCTCAAAAATCATAGTGAGCTTAAAGAAGTACAGATACAATTTATTTTAGATGGAATCAGGCTTATCCTTTGCAATAATTACTTTTGGTTTGACGACAAATTATTTTTACAGTTAAAGGGGAACGCGATGGGGACCAGGTTCATGCCCAGCTACTCCAATTTGTTCATGGTGCATTGGGAAAACCCATTCCTACTTGAGGAGGGTGGCTGGGCGCAGAGCCTGGTCCTTTATCGTCGGTTTATAGATGACTTATTTTCATTTGGCGTGATGATGCACATTCATTGCGGACATTTTTAGACTTTTTGAACCTCCAACATCCACATATTAAATTGACCAGTGAGTATAGCTCATCTAATATCAACTTCTTCGATTTAAATATCTATGTAGACCAACAAGTCATTAAAACCAAGACTTTCTTTAAGAAAGTCGACGTGAATGGCTACATAGAAACATCTAGTTGCCACTACGATCCATGGCTGCAAAACATCCCCAAAGGCCAGTTTCTGAGGTTATTCAGAAACTGTAATGATTTCAAAGTGTTTGAGGAACAAGCAGTCTGTTTAAAAGAAAGATTTGTGGAAAAAATACTAGAACATAAAGGAATTAGATAAGTGTATAAATTCTATTAAGAAGATGGATCGGAGTAAGATCCTGAATAAAAAGAGCTCTAGGGAGAAGAAGGGGCACGCTGACCAAATACTGATCATTTTAAACTATAGTGAAGATGCCAAGCAAATCAAACATATCATTAACAAACATTGGCTTATCCTCAAATCAGACCCAAACCTGAAAGTAATTATTGGAGACAAGCCAGGCATTATTTATAGAGGGGCTAAGAATTTAAAACAACACCTAACAACTAGTTTTATCAAAATCATATACCTCCTCTGGTGACCATGTAGTCTGCAGTATATTGGGATGACTACGAGAGCTTTCAAAACCGGAACATGCGGGCAATATCCAGAGGGGGTATATGAAACATAGTGTATCTGCACACTTTACCGAAAAACATGGTAGTGATCCCTCCTTTCTATCATATGCAGTCATTTTTAAAAAATTGGAGGGGCGATAATAATGTGAGAACTGGCAAAGATAGAGGGCAAGTGGATCTTCGATGTAAATACTTTGTCCTCAAATGGACTGAATTTAAATTTCGAGTTCATACATTTTTTATAAGATTATTTTTAAGTATTTCTTTTTATATATTTTTTATTCATAATCCTATTTTTTCATAGTTTTAGACCTCCATATAGATGGAGGGTACATCCATATGTTTTAACTGGAGATTCCACTTGCTCATTGTCTGATCTATCCTCACACATGGGGGTATCCTTTGATAAAACACACTGCTGTTTTTGAAGATATGTTCATTAATGGTTCTTTATAAGTGTACAAATGTATATCTTTAAGCTCTCTTTACCTCTTTGAGGAATTGAGTATACTCCGATTAAGATTTGTATATATTTTCCTTAAAAAAGTTTATTAACCATTATATGCTTATTTGTTTTCTGTATTTTATGAATTGCATTCTTTGCATATGTGGAACTAAACTTGCCATGGGGACTAAACAATCACACCAACAAGCAACCTATATCCAGAACGCCGCGTTCCAACTCACTGAAAACCGGAAGTGACGTCACGCAAAGAAACCAGAAGTGACATGACACCGATACGAAATTCATTTCAGGTGAACAACAAGGACAGGACCTTTATAAGAGGACTCTATATGACTTAGAAGACAAGCACTGGAAGAAAGCTGCTAGCCAAACCGCGTCTGCTTTTATTTATTATATCCACCTTTTGTTATTTGATTGTATCTTTATACTCCGGGCTACTGTACATACGGGTAAGTGGAATTCCAGTATTTGGCACCCGGGAGCCTAACTTACAGAGCCTGGCATGGCTCTGGAAAATGTGAGTGGGAGTTTTACACCTATCAATCACTTCATATTATTATACAGTTTACACTATGTTGTTTTGTATTTTTTCTTTCTTGTTTTAGCTAAATATCTCAATCAAGCTCATCATTGGTAACATTATCCAATTTATTAGTCACACTGGTATAGGTTTTTTTAAACTGTACTAAAGATCCATTTTGCCGTCCCCTCATCTCACTCACTGACAGACACGCACACACACACACACACACACACACTGACAGAGACACTCATTGAAAGACACACACTAACAGAAACACAAACACACTTACTGACAGACATACACTTACTCAGACACACAAACACACACTCACTAACTAACAGACATACACTCACTCACTGACAGACACACAGAATCACTCAATAACAGACACACACACTTACTGACAAGACATACACTCGCTGACATACATATGCTCACTGACAGACAGACACACGCACTCACTGACATGCTGCACTCATTGACATACATACACTCACTCACTGATAGACACACACACACACACAGACACTTACAGACAGACACACACACACTTCCCTGGGGTCCAGTGTGAGGCAGCTCCTCACTCCTCCAGCGCGCCGTTTAGTATGCCGGTCCGGAATGATGTCATATTCCAGCTCCCAGCATCACAGAGGGCGCTCGAGGGAGGAGTGAGAGGCTGCTAGAACAGCCTCCCTCGCCGCCTGCCAGCTCCATCCGGTCTCCTCCTCTCCTTGCTCCTCTCACCGGCATTCAGTGGCAGAGCATCAAGGTAAGCAGGTGCCTGCTCTGCCTTACCTAGCTCCTCATTGCGGGTGCCCTGAGATGGCCAGATGGCCACCTCTTCCCCTCGTTGTGACAGGGCTCCTCTCGGCTCCCTCACCTTCAGGCGCCGTGAGGAGCGGCCCGGAGCTGGGGGCGGCTCAAGAGCTGCTCCCCCAGCGCTGCGGCCCCAGACAGGGGTAGCCCACCAGGAAACATCCCGGTGGGTGCCCCCAGCAGGATGGCGATGTAGGCGAATGCCTAGTTTGCCTAATGGTGGCGCCAGCCCTGTCTGCGTGTGTGTACTTGTCAGTCGGTGTGTGTATTCAAAAGTCTGTGTATGTGTGTATTCAGCCGTCTGTGTATTCGTATTCAACAATCTCTGTGTGTGTATTTAGCAGTCTGTTTGTCAATAATTTACAATTTTATTCCTGTGAGTTGTGGTGTAGGTAGGGGCACCAGTGCACTACATTGCCTGGGGACCTTATAATGCTGTTAAGATGGCACTGGTCATCACATGAGTATATCAACTTACAAGTGCGCAGAGGAGAAAAACTTGTTTAAAAATTCACAAACACTTTGTTTTTGTGTTATTACTGTAAATTCTCTTTGAGGTTGCTGAAGCATGTTCAGATGGTTGTTTATAGCTTTTGGTATATAACCATATTAGAATGTCCTATTATTTTATATCAGATATCAAAATACACACTTCCTTTAAAAAAAATAATTAAAATCTACCATCAGGACCATTTTGGTCTCAGCTTTGAAATTAATAAAAAATAAGTAATATCAGATCCTTTCCATAAGAAGGTCATGCCAAATGTGCTTGTGTCTTGAGAAAGATTTTAGAATGAAATGCGGAAACAAATTGATGAGCTACTGACAATTTTTTGTCTGTCATCATAGTTGTGCTTTTTTAATAATGGCGTTGTGAGTGTATCATTATGTTTTTATCTCATATGATACAATGTGAAATACATGAATGTGGATTTTATGTTTTGTAATTTGGCTGTCCACCATTAGTTTTTTGCAGGAAGTGAACCAGCCAGTTATATTTCCTTAATTTTCTATGCCAGTACTTTGCTTATACCATACATCTTTTTGCACAATGACTTTATAGCTGGGCCTGCCCAAGACATTGTACTTCCTGGATCAAAGTAAGAAATGCTGCCTCCGCCTCCCCCCACACCCCACAAAGAAAAAAACAACATATATGCTTCTCTATGTGGGTGTGCTGGGGATGAAGTGTGTGTCTGTGTGTGCTGGGATTGAAGTGTGTGTCTGTGTGTACTGGGGATGTAGTGTGTCTGTGTGTGTGCTGGGGATGTAGTATATGTCTGTGTGTGCTGGTGATGTTGTGTCTGTGTGTATGCTGGGCATGTAGCTTGTGTCTGTGTGTGCACTGCAGCCAATACACTTACCTATACACTGTGTTTGTGTATATGCATGTGTGTCAGTGTTTGTATCTGTATGTCTGTATCTCTGTATCTCTGTATCTGTATGTGTGTCAGTGATTGTATCTGCATGTGTGGCAGTGTTTGTTTGTCTGTGTATCAGTGTGTCTGTGCAACTGTATGTGGGTCAATATAAGTATCAAAGACTGACACATGCAGATACTGACACACATACACTAATACACCTGCAGATACATAGACGTACACACAGATACATAGACGTACACACAGACACATACAAATACACACTGCCACACATGCAGATACACAGGCATACAGATACACACACTACACACACAGATGCACATTACACACATACAAACATACACAACACAGAGACACACATACAAACATACACTACACACATTACATACATACACACTACACATACAGATACACACACTACACATACCCACTACAAATACACACTACACACATATAAACACACAGCTACCCACACTACATACAGATACACATATTACACACATACAGATACACACACTACACACACACACAGGTTCAGATACACATATTATTGCGATATATATATATATATATATACACACACACACACACACACAGATAGCTGGCCCAGGCCCATAACGGCAGACAAAGGGGTGGCCAAATGGCTCCACCGGGGCCCATGGACGGGCCAGCCCTGCTTTATGGGCACAGTTTGGGTTTGTGAGAACTGCAGTTACAGTGTTCACATTTTACTGTATATTTCTAATAACAGATCTACAAACGCCAGAAATCATTGCTCTGGAGCATCTTAGAACAAGATGATATTGGGTACAACTGTACAATTGTACAACACTGCAAAATATGTTGGCACTTTATAAATGCCAATATGAAATAAATAAAACTGTATTGTAAGAGCAAAAATAAGTTACTTACCTAGGTTTTGCTGGGTGCCTACACTACATCTGGTCGTCTCCAGCAAGAGAAACCAAACGTCTCTGTAGTAAAGCACAGCTGATGTAGCATTGCACTCATGGTTAGCGGATACTCTCAACCTATGTGTGCAGTCCTACAAGGTCCTGATTTGTTCTGTAAAGTAACTTGACTTCTACAGAAGAGAAAAATTACCTCAGAGCACTTGAGGATAGAAGGCATAAAGCCGTTCCTCTCCAAATCTCTCCAGAGGTATACCCACAATAGTAATAATAACTCGTGAGGCACATAACCTGACTTCTACACCTGGAGAAGACTCGATGGAGCAGATGAGGTGCAGGCGCCTGCCATGACCCAGGTAAGTTGTCTACCTGTCCTTAAACGGTTAAACTGGCACTTTAGAATGAATGTTGCAATGTATTTTATGAGAAATATATATGCATACGAGCGTATATATAGATTTTTTTTTTGGGGGGGGGGGGAGAAACCCTTACCCTTACCCTTACCCTTACCCTGAAGTCTCAATTTTCTGCTATTCAAGAGCAGAATCACTATGTTTATACATCCCTAGTCATACCTCCCTGCATGTAATTTGCACAGCCTTGCTAAACAATTCATGAAAAGAACCTTGATATTCTAGGTTCCTCTATTGTCCATTCTATTAAGTCTAGAATTCCCTATTTCCTGCTGTGCTAATAACCTTCTGGGCCCGCAGGACCCTACTGCAGTGTTTCCCAACCCAGTCCTCAAGGCACACCTACCAGTCCAGGATTTAGGGATTACTCAGTTGTGTCTAAGGTGTTTTTACAAAGAAGAAAAAAAAAAACACCTTAGACACAACTGGGTAATCCCTAAATCCTGGACTGATAGGTGTGCCTTGAGGACTGGGTTGGGGAACACTGCCCTACTGTGTATAATTCAGGTTAAATTTACCTAGCAGGAGATAAACCCTCTAAAGCAAGTTAACATCTGATTGAACAATGAAACCATTTTTTCATGCAGGCTGTGTGAGTTACAGCCAAGAGAGGCATGGTTAGTGCTGCATAAACAGCAAAAAAAGTGTTGTAACTACTAGATGGCAGATAACTGAGCTGTGAGACTTCAGGGGGCTTGACATATACACCAAAACTAATTCATTTTTTTTCCTCCAGGTCCCAGCTCCTGACCTTCTTTTCTGGAGAGAGAGCAGCACTGTGGCGACACACATTACTGGCTCTGTTGCTCACTGTGCAAAGACCAGTTCACTAGATAGTGAAGTGTGCGGATTGCAAAATAATAGCTACTGCTGTATTGTTGCTATCAGATTTCAAATCAATTTAATTCACCCTATGTAATAAGTGGAACTGCTACTGCTGTAGGATACAGTACTTACACCAGAAACCACTGTTGGACAATGATTCAGGAGAATGAGACCCCACAAAACAGAATAAGAGTCTTCTGATTAATGAAGTCTCTTGTGGGTCACGGCTATTTCTGTTGCTGCTGATACTTGCTGTGAAGGTACACTAAAATACTTAACATGTAATATATTTTCAGAATGAACTAAATAAAATGTGGGGATTATATTAGATTATTATTTTGTACCCTTTAACCTATGCAGTGGTTCACCTCAGCAATGCACTGTTACCCAAAGGCTGTGTTTTTGACATGATCCAGTCAGTTAAACATGGCTGGAGTCTGGACCAGCATCTTCAAGAAGTATGGAAAAAACAAGCTGTGCAGTAAACTGGATGTGTAACATAAATGCCAAGTGGATAGTTATGGAGATTTGTCTTATGGAAGAAGTCACTGCAAAATGTAAATGTTGATTAAATAGAACTTCATTTTTAAAGAATTTCTAAGGTCATCCAGATGACTTTATTTCAATAAAGTGGTCTGGGTGCAGCGGTCCTGTATGTTTAATCCTTCAAGGTAAAACATTGCCATTTTGAAGGATTACAAAATGCTTCTAGTGTCTGTCATATGAACAGCGATTTAGAGGTGCTTCCGCTGTACTGACTTAGTAAAACTTGGTCATGTGATGAGGTGGCTTATAGGAGAAGTGTTGAATATGTGTGTGGCACTTGCTGCATATGTGCATCAGGTCCCCAATGCTCCTCTATGAGTACTACTGGATTAGATCATCGCCAGAGGAATACATGTCGCCTCTATGATGTAATGGGAGGAAGATTGGTGAATAATGATAAGCAGCTTTAGGGCAGCTTTAGGGGTGTGTGAGCTGTGCAGAAACAGCTTACACACTGCCTGAGTGACAGGTGTAAGGGGGTGCTCAGAGCCCCTTTGCACTGCAGGTCCCGCTGTGTAGCATGGCCGTGCGTCACTTGTGTAGAGGATTTAATTATCCTTTACCCGGCTCTAGCAGTGAAGGCAGTGGGGGTGTAGGTAAGCGCACAGCAGGGGTGAGCCTATGCGAGTGGCAGGAGTGGAGCTAACTGTGGCCCAAACCTGCTGCCTGGTAAATAAATCCATGCTCCCCATCTAATGCTTCAATGCCCCGGCTCCCCATCTACCCCAGGGCAACTCCTCCCCCATCTAATGCTACAGTGCCCCTGTTCCCTCTATCTACCACAGTGCCCCTGCTCCGTATCTACCGCAGTATTCATGCACTCCATCTGCCCCATTGTCCCTGCTCCCCCATCTACCATAGTGCCCATGCTACCTATTTACCGGCAGTGCCCCTGCTACCTATTTACCGGCAGTGCCCCTGCTACCTATTTACCGGCAGTGCCCCTGCTCCCCCACTTACCACAGTGCCCCTGCTCCCCCATCAACCCCATCTGTGCGAGTGTGTACAACTGTCTATAACAGTGTTTGTACGACTGCAACTGAATGTGTATGACTGTCTGCCTGTGACTGTGTAATTGCCTTTACCGGTGTGTGTATGACCGACTACCTATAACTTTTTGTATGTCTGTGTGGTTACCTTTAACAGTGCGTGTGGCTGCCTGTACCTGTGTGTGTGACTAAATGTGTGTAACTGTTTGTGTGACTATGTGCCTGTAACTGTGTGTGTGTGTGTGAGACTATGTGCCTGGGATTGTGTGCTTCTGACTGTGGGACTATGTGCATGTGACTCTGCAAAAATGCACACCTGCATTCACACATGGGCCTATATACCTATTTTTATCTGAATGAAATACCCATCATACCCTGCACAAATATCACCCATCCAAAACACACATATCACACACAAGCAATACACCCATTACAATTTTTGCCCACAGCCAACACATAGCATACATATAACACACAGCTATCATGTCTGTCACACAGGAGCTCGGGACAATCAGAGCATTGTGCAGATTACCACAGGAAAGCTCTGACACTAAGTGCCTGAGCTCATGAGACAGTTACTGATAGTCGGCACCCGGTGGAGGCGCAGACCAGATTTCCAGTACACTGGACCACCTGAGATCAGCATGCCCCCCGCCCTGCAAAGTAACAACACAGAAGGAGGAATTAATATTTGTTTTTGTTTTTAAATAATTATTCATTTAATAAATCCAGTGTACAAACACTATACACACACTATACATGGATGAAGAGGTATGGGGGAGGGGAGCACTGTGAAAATGTTTCGCACAGGGCGCCTAATGGCCTAAGGCCAGCCTTGGTGCCAAAAAAAACTAGCAAAACCTTTATTTTTAAAATGTTATTGGAGAAAGGGAGAACCTGCATTCAACAGGGCACTATAGTGTTAGGACTACAGGTTTATAGTCCTGCTCTAGTGTTCCTTTAAGACTAGTTGAACAAAGGATTTTATTAATAGATTTTTAATACACTGGTTTATGACACACGATTATTTGTATTCATTTGGTGTGCAAACTGCTTTTAAGTGTATTATAATAGGAAGGTTAAATTAGGGCACTTTTCTCTCTGGTTTTATTGCACATGGAGTGATATGTGGGACCTGATTATATATGACTACATTTTTCTCTTTACCTTGTTAAACCGTGTGTTGTTAGGATGCTGCCTATCTTGATTAAAGGGAATTTGCAGACAGCTTCAGATGGGAAATTTCCTTGCTTTCAGTTTGAAGAACAGGATCAACTTGACAAACCACTCTTACTGGAAGACAATTTACTTCAATTAAAGTCTATTCATTAACACTATGCATTCATTAATAAAGGGAGTGTGTCCTGTGAAAGCTCAGCTGTTATAATCTCATGATCCTTTTGTTTTAAATCACAATAAAATATATCCTCACAGAGTGACATTACGTAACATTGTATCATCTGGATCAAAGTTCTGTGCCATTGTAATAATGATGATTAAAGCAACATTCCTAAAACTAAAACTACGTTCATGCATTTTATATAATTTGACCTAAATTAGCTTTTTTTCATCTTCAATAATTTTTCTAAATAAGTGGGGGTGGGGGGGAGGGGGAGTTTTACAGCATTTTTGCGTCATAACCTTGCAGCCTCCATCTTATCTCCTTATTGCAAGATACCTCCTGATTGGTAGTTACACGCCTGAATATGGAGGTCTGAATGCTCTAATTCCACTCAGAAGAGCATTTAAAGTGTACAATAAACGACTTCTTTGATACCATCTTTCGCTTGCGTAAGGCTCATCTTGTGAGTGATTTATTAAAGGGACACTATAGGTACCCAGACCACTTCAGTTCATTGCAGTGTCCCAGGCCCCTTAACCCTGCAATTGTAATGATTGCAGTTTTTTTTTTTATATATATATATATATATATATATATATATAAAACTGGGGGGACTGGACATTATAGTTCACTATAGTGATTCCCTTCAAACATGTATTTTTGTAATTTGTACAGTGTTAACACTGAACAAAGCATAGACACTAATCTAAATATTATGCTAACCTAAAAACTAAACAGATATATAGTGCTATATAATTTAAAACATGTGACCATCCAACCTAATGACAGCAATCAAATAGGTAAAAATAGCTCGCAGGGCGCGGTGGCAATGCCCAGACGGGCTCGCCTTCTCTCCTCGCCCACCCCCACCCCTTTTTTCTTTACTCTCCATCTTTACCGGCACCTGACAGAAACCGCTCGACGTGCTCCACAGACCTTAACCTATACGTACGACCCCCTTACTACCAAGGGATTGACGACCAACCACAGACAGCACCCGGCAAATCTTGAGATATGATAAACACCCATATCCCTCCAACGACCCCACCTACCAACTCACCTATAAACTTTACCATAGACAGCCACCACTACACAAAAGTAAGATCCCCGCTTAAATCTTCAATATGGACACCAAGCTGAATCCAGTGGGGAGGGGGCGAGGAAGGGATATCGCAAAAGGGATGATCATCAATTAGAGCAGGACTGGACAAAAGATAAACCAGACTCATATATTATATGCAATGTAAATACAAACTCCCCTGCAAGCCAAAAATGTAACCTTGCCGACCTCCAAGGTACTATGCCTCTGCGTAGGCAATTGTTACTGTATCAAAGCTATGCCAATAATGTTTCATATACTGCTTACTACATATGCACTGCCTCCCTTGCGTGGGAACAATATTTCATGCTCCATAAAAACGGATTTAACACAAATAAGTAAAAAGTAACAATGTAACAAAGTCGCTTCTTCTTTAGCAACATGGCTGCAACTATGTATCTAATGCAGACTTCCATGTGCAGGGCATCAACTGGACAGACCTTCCCATTCTGCGAGAGACTGACATCACTAGTTTCACCCCACTTCCAGTTTCGGGCTCCCTCAACAGCAAACAAGTTGCCAAGAATTGTGGAGTGGTTTTACTACATTGTTACTTTTGACTTGTTACATTGCGGACATTATTAATTTCGGCTGAGGACCGCATACTTGGCTGTTTTTTTTGTTTTTTTTAAATTTATTTTGGTTTGAAATAAAAGTTTGCTGCTACCTAGATTCTAGCAATTCTGTAATCTATATGAAGCATTGATACTCCCCTCTGAAGAGTGTAGATGATTTTTGTATATTATTTGTTTTCCGTTTTATGTTTGCTTTTGCTGCATCTAATTGTAAAATCGCCCCTTTCTCTAACTCTCTAAGACTTATGCACTATTTGCATAATTAGCACTTTAGACATTTGAGTGCATAGCACTATATGTAATTGAAAGTGAACTAAAGTTCAGCACCTATTTTTTTTCACCTTATTTTGTACTTTTTTTTTTTTTTTACAGTATCACACTATTGTGTTTGCTCTGTTTATGTTTTAAATATGTTGCAAAATATTGCTTTCCACTTTCCATGAGAAAGGACAATAATTTGCAAAATAGGTGCTCTAGACATTTGCCTGTCTCTTAAGTTTATTTTCACTGAGCTAAACAACCAGGAAATAACAGGACTTGTTATGACTGACAGCCAGGGAGTGTAACAATTTTATTTCAAGATAAGGAGGCTCATATTGTGTTTAACTCTTTCTTTACTCAAGCACAGCAGCAAAGAAAAAAAACACAAAGAAAAAAGGATGCCGACCTGTGACCTCCCAAACTCCACCCCTCATGACTAGCCACCCCTATATCTTCCTAAACCAAACCCCAACTTCCTCCTGCATTGCTGCTCCTTCAGATGCAAGTTAAAGGGATACTGTAAGTGCCAGGAATACAAAACTGTATTCCTTTCACTATAGCTCCCTCTGCCTACCCCTTTCATCACACTGGTCAATAAAGGGTTAAAAGCCCTTTATTTACTCACCTGATTCCAGCGTTGATGTCCCTCGGCTCTGGGTCGAGGCTCTGCCTCCTCCAACGTCCCACGACGAGTGGTGGCCGTGCGTGCATTAGACCTCCCCCTAGGAAATAATTGAATCAGTGCTTTCCTATGGATAAAAAATCTGACGCTGCATGTCCTCATGCAGACCAAAGGTCCGTTTGGATGCAGGAAGAATCTCCAGTGGATGTCTGGGAGATAGCTACTGAAGGCAGATAATTGTTGCAATGTAAACATTGCAGTTTTTCTGGAACTGGAATGTTTAACATTGCAGCACTAATGGCAATAGGTACACTGTACCCAGACCACTTCAATGAGCTGAAGTTGTCTGGGTCTATAGTGTCCCTTTAACTTCAGATTACTTCCCATGTGGTTTATCTATGCATATTATTTATATGCATTGTTTCTCTCACCCGTCATGTTTTGTGCCCTTTTGGGCCTTTAATTTCTTGTACCTTTTACTGTTCCCCTTTAGGCTTTATTTAGCCTTTTCTCACTAGAACACAATCACTTCTGGTTCTGTGGTTTCTGGCCTCTTTGTCCCTGCTGTGTGCTCCCATGAGCTGTTCTCCATCCAGGCCTGTTGCTCCCACATGATGTGCTGTTGGCTCTCTAACCCTTTCCCGACCTTGGACGTATCAGTTATGTCCAACAAAAAATGTCCCTTAAGGATCGCGGACATACTTGATACGTCCGCAGGGAATTAGAGTGCTCAGCAAGTTAGCCTGGATGTCAAGCTGACAAGATGTGCATCCCCGGAGCTCCACAAACCGGGTCCAATACTTGACGATAAACCCGGGCCGCTTGCTCACCCAGACCGTTGCCGACCATCTCCTAGCCACGGAGACGACGGCGGATCCAGGGATACACCTGGCGTCTAGGCCACCGGAAATCTGACACCAAGGCTTGCGGCCTACACAAGTATCGACTGTGGAGAGAAGGCCGCTCTCCGAGCCCTTCACTCAGCGGAGTGAAAGCCGCACCACGGTGACACCCTCCCGCTTTGTCTACCCCTGCCAGACTCCTCATTTCTCAGCAGGATACACACAGCTGCCTTGCTACAAGCTCGAGCTGCAATAAGCACACCTAAAATGGCGGCCACGCTGGACTTAACATTGCCTAGCAAATCACAATCGGCGAGGACATCGCAAGATTAACATTGAGAGATTACTTTATAACATGGATTTGATCTTCGCACGATTCTGGGCAAAATTGGAGTCTCGTGACATCACACCAAAACCAAGCGGAGGGGTGAAGTAAAGAGGGGTGAAGCAAAGGGCACATAAGAAAGTCATCCTCACCAGCTGGTGCAGGATTCTTTTTTGTTGAGAAAAAGGGTGGTGAGTTACGCCCTTGCATAGACTACAGGGCACTTAATAAAATCACTGTAAAAAATGCATACCCTATCCCACTCATTTCCGAATTGTTCGATAGACTTCAGGGAGCTAAAGTATTTACTAAGCTTGACCTTAGGAGCGCTTACAATTTGGTTAGAATTAAAGAGAATCATGAGTGGAAGACGGCATTTAATACCCATAGTGGACACTATGAATATCTGGTAATGCCATTTGGGTTATGCAACGCCCCGGCCGTATTCCAAGACTTTATAAATGATGTACTCAGGGAATTCATTTACTCATTTGTCTTGGTTTATTTGGACGATATTTTGGTGTATTCCCCTGATCTTCAAACTCACCACTCCCATGTGAAACAGGTTCTGCAGACGTTGTTGAAAAATAAACTTTATTGTAAATTAGAAAAGTGCATATTTGACCAGCCTGAAGTCCACTTTTTGGGTTACAACATCTCTGCATCGGGATTTCAAATGGATCCTAAAAAACTAGAGGCTGTACTACACTGGCCATTACCCTCTGGTTTAAAAGCCATTCAAAGGTTTATTGGTTTTGCCAACTATTACAGAAGATTCATCAAGGGATTTTCTTCTGTAATAGCCCCAATCACAAATATGACTCGCAAAGGGGTTAGTAGCACGATATGGTCCAAAGAGGCTGTGAATGCTTTTGAGACTCTTAAACAAAGATTTTCCTCTGCGGACATACTAAAACATCCCGACACTAGTAAACCTTTTATATTGGAGGTTGATTCATCCGAGACAGGGGTAGGGGCTGTTCTCTCTCAGAGAGAAAGCCAGGGAACACCATTACATCCTTGTGGCTACTTCTCCAGAAAGATGTCTCCTGCTGAGCGCAACTACGATATTGGCAATAGAGAACTGTTGGCCATTATTCTTGCCCTCAAGGAGTGGCAACATCTTTTGGAGGGTTCCAAGGACCACCTGTTGATCATAACCGACCACAAAAATCTGGCATTTATAGGGGATGCCAAACGTTTGTCTTCCAGACAGGTTAGATGGTCACTGTTCCTTTCACGTTTTAACTTTCTCATTACTTATAGACCTGGTTCTAAAAATACCAAGACTGATGCCTTGTCCAGGCAATTTGATAATGAGTAAGCTCCGGAACAGGTGACATCTCCTATTATTCCACCAGAGTGTATTATTGCTACTACTGTCCTCTCACTGTCTTCTCCACTGCTTGGCACCATACTGGAGGCCCAGCCTCAGGCGCCCAGTGGTAAACCGTGTGATAAACTGTTCGTTCCCCTATGTGAAAGGGTTAATATCATGAAAGTGTTCCATGACAATATAACTGCTGGACACCCGGGCATCAATAAGTCAACTGCCGCGATCACTAGATCATTTTGGTAGGATTCACTCAGGAAAGATGTAAAGGAGTACGTGCAGGCATATTCTGTGTGTGCAGTTTCTAAGGTGACTCATGCACTTCCTTGTGGCCTGTTGCAGCCTCTTCCTGTTCCTGAGATTCCATGGTCCCACTTATCCATGGACTTTATTGTTGAGCTTCCTAGCTCTGCTGGGTTCACTACTATTCTCATGGTTGTAGACCGATTTTCTAAGATGGCTCACTTCATTCCTCTCAAGAAGTTGCCATCTTCGCAAGATTTGGTCCTAATTTTCATACGTGAAATTGTCCGTTTGCATGGCATCCCCCACAATATTGTGTCTGATAGGGGCTCTCAGTTTGTGTCCAGGTTCTGGAGGGTGTTCAGTAAACAATTGGGGATTGATCTCTCCTTCTCCTCCTCCTACCATCCACAGACCAATGGTACAGCTGAGAGGGCTAACCAGTCATTAGAAGTTTATTTGCGTTGTTTTATTAATAGCACACAAGACAATTGGTCCGAACTACTCCCGTGGGCCGAGTTCGCTAGAAACAATGCTGTTCATGACTCCTCTGGGCACAGTCCATTTTTTGTCAATAATGGTAGGCATCCTACGGTTCTCCCTGCGGTATTTTCTGATACTGCCATTCCTGCTCTGGATGAGCGTCTGGCCTCCATTCGGGATACCTGGGTTAATGTTCAAACTGCTCTAGGGGCTGCTGCTGAACGCTTCAAACATTTTGCTGATAAGCGTAGGAGTGCCAACCCGGTGTACCAAGTGGGGGAACGGGTTTGGTTGTCATCTCGCAACATCAAGCTTAAGGTTCCTAGCATGAAGTTTGCCCCCAGATTCCTTGGTCCCTATAGAGTGCTTCGTAGGATCAATCCAGTGTCTTACTCTCTGGCTCTTCCTGTATCTTTAGGGATTCCTAACACTTTTCATGTGTCCTTACTCAAACCACTTGTCTGCAATAGATATAATGTTCCTTGTGTTCCTCCCCCTCCGGTGGTGGTGGGTGGTCAGGCAGAGTATGAGGTATCTTCTATCGTGGATTCTAGGTTTTCTCGGGGCACTTTACAGTACTTGGTTGTTTGGAAAGGTTACGGTCCTGCTGATCGTTCTTGGGTTTCGGCTCCTGACCTGCATGCGGGCCGTAAGATCGGCGCTTTTCACGCTAAATTTCCTCACAAGCCTGGTCCTGTCCGCCCGGTGGGCATTCTTCAGGTGGGGGGTAATGTCACGTATTCATCCGCTTATAGAAATGTGGTTAATGACATTTACTGTCCACACAGGAAAAGTTGTGCCGAGCAGCAACCTAATCCACAGAAGGTTTAATGCTGAGCAGTAATTGTGCAAATGAAACCTGGTGTCATGTATTCATCCGCTTATAGAAAAGTGGTTAATGACATTTACTGTCCACACAGGAAAAGTTGTGCCGAGCAGCAACCTAATCCACAGAAGGGTTAATGCTGAGCAGCAATTATGCAAATGAAACCTGGTAACTGACTTTGGGGTCAAAGGCCGGTTACAGCCTATCAGAACTAAAGGAGGGGTATTTAGGCCCAGTTCTCAGCCTGCTCAGTGCCCTGTCGTGGTTTCCCTTGTGGTTGTCCTGAGAGCGCGTTCCTGTTTATAGTTTTCTACCTGGTTTTTGACTTTGGCTTTGTTTATTGACTTCTCTATATTCTGGTATCCTGACTTCTGGCTTTCCTCATCGCTGTGTCCCTTTCTGTGTTCCCTGACCTCGGCTAGTATTTTTGACTATTCTTTGTACGTTAAATCCGGCCATTCTAAGGACCGGTAATACGTTACTTATTTGTCATCCGTGCTGTACAGTTCTATGTGCTGGATCAAACAGTAATCCTGACACTTTCTCACTTGGGTGCTCCAAATGGTACCAGGTGCCATATCGAGTTTGCAATTAAGTCCCGGTGCAATTACAGTGAGGGGAAAAAGTATTTGATCCCCTGCTGATTTTGAACGTTTGCCCACTGATAAAGAAATTATCAGTCTATAATTTTAATGGTAAATGTATTTTAACAGTGAGATACAGAATAACAAAAAAAAAAAAAAATCGCATGTCAAAGTTATTAATTGATTTGCATGTCAATGAGTGAAATAAGTATTAGACCCCTCCGACTTGGTACTTTGTGGCAAAACGCTTGTTGGCAATCACAGAGGCCAGATGTTTCTTGTAGTTGGCCACCAGGTTTGCACACATCTCAGGAGGGATTTTGTCCCACTCCTCTTTGCAGATCCTCTCCAAGTCAGGTTTCAAGGCTGACGTTTGGCAACTCGAACCTTCAGCTCCTTCCACAGATTTTCTATGGGATTAAGGTCTGGAATCCATTCCAGGACCTTAATGTGCTTCTTCTTGAGCCACTCCTTTGTTGCCTTGGCTGTTTGTTTTGGGTCATTGTCATGCTGGAATACCCATCCACGACCCATTTTCAATGCCCTGGCTGAGGTAAGGAGGTTCTCACCCAAGATTTGATGGTACATGGCCCATCCATCGTCCCTTTGATGCGGTGCAGTTATCCTGTCCCCTTAGTAGAAAAAAAACCCAAAGCATTATGTTTCCACCTCCATGTTTGACGGTGGGGATGTTGTTCTTGGTGTCATAGGCTGCATTCCTCTTCCAAACACGACGAGTTGATGCCAAAGAGCTTGATTTTGGTCTCATCTGACCACAACACTTTAACCTAGTTCTCCTCTGAATCATTTAGATGTTCATTGGCAAACTTCAGACGGGCCTGTACATGTGTTTTCTTGAGCATGGTGACCTTGCGGGCGCTGCAGGATTTCAGTCCTTCAAGCGTAGTGTGTTACCAATTGTTTTTTTGGTGACTATGGCCCCAGCTGCCTTGATATCATTAACAAGATCCTCCCGTGTAATTCTGGGCTGATTCCTCACCGTTCAGATGATCATTGAAACTCCATGAGGTGAGATCTTGCAAAGAGCACCAGACCGAGGGAGACTGACAGTTATTTTGTGTTTCTTCCATTTGCGAATAATCGTACCAACTGTTGTCATCTTCTCACCAAGCTGCTTGGCAATGGTCTTGTAGCCCATTCCAGACTTGTGTAGGTCTACAATCTTGTCCTTAACATCCTTGTACAGCTCTTTGGTCTTGGCGATGGTGGAGAGTTTGGAATCTAATTGATTGCTTCTGTGGACAGGTATTTTTTATACAGGTAACGAGCTGAGATTACAAGCACTCCCTTTAAGAGAGTGGTCCTAATCTCAGCTCGTCACCTGCATAAAAGACACCTGGGAGACAGAAATCTTGCTGATTGATAGGGGATAAAATACTTATTTCACTCATTTACATGCAAATCAATTTAGAACCTTTTTGGTATGCGTTTTTCTGGACTTTTTTGTTGTTGTTATACTGTCTCTCACTGTTAAAATACACCTACCATTATAATTATAGACTGATCATTTCAGTCAGTGGACAAACGTTCAAAATCAGCAGGGGATCGAATACTTTTTTCCATCACTGTATGTCCTCCTCGTCCTATAAATTTCCAGGTTCGACAGATGTCTTGGCAACAAGGAGTTAGGGGCAGTGGAGCATGCATGATTAATTGCTCCCACATCAGTGATAAACATTTTCCTGGTCCTGAACAAAGGTGGCCAGATGAGATCAGTAAAAGACCTCCGTTCCTTGAAGGGATTCAATTCCTGTGCGACTTGCTCCCTACCAGAGAATTAATGGTGAAAATGGGTTTTAAGGATGCATACCTCATGGTCCCAATGCTACAGTGTCGAGGGACTTTCTGCAGTTTCTTTAGAGAGTCTTGTTGGCACCTTGGTGTTTCACCAAGCTGTTGAGCCCAGTTTTGGCATTAGTGTGGCCCAGAGGGATCAGGCTGATAGTGTGCCTGGATGGCATTGTCATCTTTTTGCAGGATCTGAACACCCTCTGGCTTCATCTCCAATAGGCTGTGGACCTTCTCTCTCAGATGAGTTTCCTCATAAACTGGGAAAACGCTGATGAGAAGGATGGAATTTCTGGGATTCCTGATAGAGACAGGCAGAAACAGTCTGCCTGTCTCCAAGGTTCGTTCCATCCGGGAGTCATCTGTTGGATTCTGTCTGACCAAAGGATTTCCCTGTGACAGTTGTCATTAGTTATTGTCCTATTGGCGGCCTCGGTCCAGGCGATCTTTTTGGGACCCTTGCACTAATGGTGACTCAAAATTTTCCACCTGCGCAGGAGCCTATCATACGAGGATTGCATCAAGCTGGCTGCAGAGTTGAGGGATGAGCTCTGTTGGCGGATCCTGACCATGGTAGTCTGGAACAGCAGGGCTATTTCTGAAACCAGAACTATCCTTAAGGAGCCTATTGTGGTCCGATCTCCATGTGCATCGCTGGTCCCTCAAGGAGACCCACCTGCACATCAACGGCTTGGAGTTGCTGGCAGGTTTACTCTCCCTTCAGAGTTTCTTGGAAGATTGTGTCAATGTTTGTGTCAGGTTCCATATGGACAATGTGCTGGCTGTCCAATACATTAAACACCTGGGTGAAACAAAATCAGTGGTCTTGGTGATGCTGGCAAAAGATTTCTGTTTGGCACGGAACATCATGGTGCAAGCAGAGTACATTCACGGCCTCACTAATGTCACGGTTGATTGGTCAATAGTTAAAAGATATGGATAAGTAAATCCCTACATGACAGTACAACTAACAACATGGGTTAACTCCACATTCAATAATTGATAATGTTCTATGGTGCTTAACCTCTGAAAGATCAAAGATAATGGTTCAGCTAAGACAGATTTCTGACAGATGGCGATTAGCCAGTTAAATATCACAAAAGCTGCCTAGATCATAGCAGCATTTTGATAATAAATTAAAGATTGCTGTCAAGCAGTAAAGTATAAAATAAGGGGTTGCTGACCTGGCTCAGTTTTTTCTGAAAGATACCTAGCAGTATATTCTAGTGTAACAACAGCTGCCTGCACTGAATGATGTTAACTTATGCTTGACCACAGTGGAGCACAAAGTAGTAGCCCACCTGTGAAGGACTGCTGACAGGCAGCAGTTAACCGGTTAAAAATCACACAAGTTGCCTAAATGCTAGCTGCATCTAAATAATAGATCAAAGTATAAAGAGAGGGTTTACAAACAGTTTTGAACAGGTTGCCTAGGTAGTAGAAAATATACAGACAGTGACAGAGGAAGGCATATAGAATAAAGATTCCTGAGTCTTGTGCCTTCGAGGGCACCCCTTAATAAAATGCCTGGTCTTATCAATCTCCCCCCATAAACATAATAAAGGAAAAAGAAAGAGAAATAAAGTATGTACAGAGTACACAAAATTAGTGTTAAGAGTCTCCAATATGCACTCCTGAGATGCTGGACATGAATGAACTTGATGTCAATAATTTAGCAATAGATAAGCAGAGAGTTAGGTGCCGACACCAATAATGTGTCAGTAAGTGTCCAGAGCCCCTGACGTGCACGTTTCGCCAGTGAAGCTCATCAGAGGGGAACCAGATGCTGGCAAACATAGGAGTATTTAAATCATAAGCTCTCAATTGATTGGAGGATTTTCAGGATTCTGACCAATGGTAGCTTGGGGAGGGAATCTCAACCATTAAGAAATAATTGACTAATTAACCCTATGTTGACCTGAATCTTATGTTTTTTTTATATTTTTTATTTTTTACTGAATGTTAAAAAGATTGATTATAAAAAAGAAAAGAAAAGGTGGAAAAGTGTAAGTAACAGTAATTCTCAAAATGACAATAATGTCATTATTTTAACTTATATGTGATTAACAATAGTGACATAGTTAGTTGAACGAACATAGCAACTTTTATCTGCTAAACTATTTACTGATTAGTGCAGAATATATTAGTGGATTCCTAAACTTGTTGGCTAAAATGTAACATTAATGAAAGTTTTTAGGATTTTAAGATTTTAGGAAAGAGAATGTTTGCAATAGACCTAAATTAATATTGATAATAAATAATTATGCATTTATTTGTGAATGAAGGGGGTAAAATTAAATTCTTCATTTAGTCCTAAGGGGAATAAGGTCTTACATTCATGTATCCATCTGGATTCTTTCCTTAATAGGGTAAGATTAAAATTACCCTTTCTAGTGTTCAGGTGGATACGTTCTAAAACCTGAAACGTAAGATGAGATGCATCCGAGTTATGGAAGTTCCTTATGTGATTGGAGACAGGAGTGGAAATGTTTAGGTTTGAGACTGAATTCACATGTTGTAGGATTCTCCTTCTCAATTCTTGGAAGGTTTTCCCTATATATTGTAGTTTACAGCTACAAGTAATGATGTAAGCTACTTTTGTGGTGCTGCAATTAACAAAATCATTAATCGGATATGTTTTCTGCGTATTGGTGTATAAGACTGATTTTGAAGGTTTAATAAACCTACATGCCTTACATTTCCTTACATTTTTTTCAGCTTAATGAAGTGGTCTGGGTGCCAGGTCCAGCTAGGGTTAACCCATTTTTTAATAAACATAGCAGTTTCAGAGAAACTGCTATGTTTATTAATGGGTTAAGCCTTCCCCCTAATCCTCTAGTGGCTGTCTCATTGACAGCCACTAGAGGCGCTTGCGTGCTTCTCACTGTGATTTTTCACAGTGAGACGCCAGCGTCCATAGGAAAGCATTATGAATGCTTTCCTATGCGACCGGCTGAATGCGCGCGCAGCTCTTGCCGCGTGTGCGCATTCAGCCGCATGGGAGGAGAGAAGGAGGATCGGAGGAGGAGAGCTCCCCGCCCAGCGCTGGTAAAAAGGTAAGTTTTAACCCCTTTCCCCCTTCCATAGCTGGGGACGAGTATGTTTTCCTGGCACTATAGTGGTCCTTTAACTGTAGGCCAATAGTGTTGATGTTCAGTATCGAGACAAGTTCCTCGAACTGTATTACTGAGCCAGTCCAAAATACCAGGACATCATCAATGTAACAATGCCAACTAATGATGAATTTATCAAATCCTGTCTGTAATGTATTTTTCTAAATTGTGCCTTCCCACCACCCTAAATACAGATTAGCGTAACTAGGGGCACAAGCACTTCCCATGGCCGTGCCCCTAGTTTGCAGGTAGTAGGTGCCGTTGAACACAAAATAATTGTGAGTTAGTATAAAGTTCAATAGTTCCATAAGGAAATCCTTTTGGGACACTGTAATTTTGGATGATTTTTCTAAAAAATATTGGGTGGCTTCAAGGCCTACTTTTAAAACTCTCAAAAGCCAAAATTAAGAGACAGGAAAAAATGGGGTTACAGGGGAAACAGGAATCGTTAAAAGTAGCAGCTTTAATGGTTCCCACAGAAAACAAAGTCATAAATCTATCCAAATTTCAACTAAATACTATACATCTGTCCCTTCTAAACAAAGGGCTCTCCTTTGTACCCACACCTAACACTGGTACATTTAACTGGTTAAAAGATACTAACCTATTTGGTAGAAAGTTCACATTGAGTGCTCTACATAAGAGAAAAGAAACTCTACTCGCCAGGGACATGGGTGTAGCACCAGAAGACTACCCACATTTGAGAACACTAGTCACGTTACTGGATGATCAAGACAAAGACACACCTCTCACAAATTTAAAAACACAAAGTTGGTACACTCCAAACTTCAAAGAGGTGACAAACATTGACCTTTTTATTCAAATGACATGTAATGAAATTGAACAACTCCCTCTTGACAAACCTATACAAATTAATAATCTATCACATGAAGAGACACGTGCTTTAAAAGAACTGAGATCAAACTCCAACCTTGTAATTAAACAATCTGACAAAGGAGGTAATATTGTACTAATGGAAAAAGAAAAATACATTGAAATGTGTATGGTCCACCTTTTTGACACCTCATGCTATGAGAAGCTTCCAAATGATCCTACTGCTTCATACTTGAAAACTCTCAAGTTAATACTTACTGAAGCAAGAGATAGTGAGATAATCTCTCAAGATGAGTTCAAATTTATTTGTCCAAATAACACACCTATGGTAGCGACTTTTTATTGCTTACCCAAAATTCACAAAAACAAAAATAATCCACCAGGAAGACCAATAATTTCGGGTAATAACTCACTCTCAGAACAAGCGAGCAAATTCATGGAGAAAATACTCCACCCATTTGTAAGTGATCTTCCATCTTATATTCAGGACACCAAACAGACATTACTCACTCTTGAGAATCTCACTGTCCCCCCATACACTCTTCTAGCAAGCATGGCTGTAGTCTCTTTATACAATAACATCCCTCACAAAGTAGGCCTTGAAGCCACCCAATATTTTTTAGAAAAATCATCCAAAATTACAGCGTCCCAAAAGGATTTCCTTATGGAACTATTGAACTTTATACTAACTCACAATTATTTTGTGTTCAACGGCACCTACTAGCTGCAAACTAGGGGCACGGCCATGGGAAGTGCTTGTGCCCCTAGTTACGCTAATCTGTATTTAGGGTGGTGGGAAGCCACAATTTTGAAAAATATGTTACAGACAGGATTTGATAAATTCATCATTAGTTGGCATCGTTACATTGATGATGTCCTGGTATTTTGGACTGGCTCAGTAATACAGTTCGAGGAACTTGTCTCGATACTGAACATCAACACTATTGGCCTACAGTTAACTCATGTCATCAGTGAGGACAGACTAGAATTTCTGGATTTGGTTATTAATCTATCTCAAGGGGGTGAAGTAGATACCGTACTTTACAGAAAACCTATTTCGTGTAACAATTTCTTACATTGGAACAGCCATCACCCTTACAAACTCAAGGCAGGTATTCCCTACGGGCAATACCTGAGGGCAAAAAGAAACTGCTCGAAAGAAGAAACCTTTATAAAAGAAGCTAAGAACCTAAGGCTTCGCTTCAAACAGCAAGGCTATCCAAATAAAATCCTTAAAAAGGCTTTCCAACGAGTCTCCAGTATGGACAGATCGACTAGTCTCAGAATTTACAAAGTGAAGGATACTAAACCTACAATTAGATGCATAGGCACTTATGATCAACTATGGAATCCCATTCGAAAAATCTATGCAGACAATTGGCCGATACTCACCCACAATAAAGAGGTGGCCAGTAATCTTTCTATATTCCCAAGTATCACAGCAAGACGAGCTAATAATCTGCGTGACCTGCTAGTTCATAGTCATCTTGAACCAAAACCATCACCTAAGACATGGCTACAAGAAACAAAGGGAATCTTTAGATGTGGGAAATGTAAGGCTATTATTAAACCTTCAAAATCAGTCTTATGCACCAATACGCAGAAAACATATCCGATTAATGATTTTGTTAATTGCAGCACCACAAAAGTAGTTTACATCATTACTTGTAGCTGTAAACTACAATATATAGGAAAAACCTTCCAAGAATTGAGAAGGAGAATCCTACAACATGTGAATTCAGTCTCAAATCTAAACATTTCCACTCCTGTCTCCAATCACATAAGGAACTTCCATAACTCGGATGCATCTCATTTTACGTTTCAGGTTTTAGAACGTATCCACCTGAACACTAGAAAGGGTAATTTTAATCTCACCCTATTAAGGAAAGAATCCAGATGGATACATGAATGTAAGACCTTATTCCCCTTAGGACTAAATGAAGAATTTAATTTTACCCCCTTCATTCACAAATAAATGCATAATTATTTATTATCAATATTAATTTAGGTCTATTACAAACATTCTCTTTCCTAAAATCTTAAAATCCTAAAAACTTTCATTAATGTTACATTTTAGCCAACAAGTTTAAGAATCCACTAATATATTCTGCACTAATCAGTAAATAGTTTAGCAGATAAACGTTGCTATGTTCGTTCAACTAACTATGTCACGATTGTTAATCACATATAAGTTAAAATAATGACATTATTGTCATTTTGAGAATTACAGTTACTTACACCTTTTCTTTTCTTTTTTTAGAAAAGCACAAGTTAACATCATTCAGTGCAGGCAGCTGTTGTTACACTAGAATATACTGCTAGGTATCTTGCAGAAAAAACTGAGCCAGGTCAGCAACCCCTTATTTTATACTTTACTGCTTAACAGCAATCTTTAATTTATTATCAAAATGCTGCTATGATCTAGGCAGCTTTTGTGAAATTTAACTGGCTAATCGCCGTCTGTCAGAAATCTGTCTTAGCTGAACCATTATCTTTGATCTTTCTGAGGTTAAGCACCATAGGACATTATCAATTATTGTATGTGGAGTTAACCCATGTTGTTAGTTGTACTATCATGTAGGGATTTACTTATCCATATCTTTTAACTATTGACAGCACTGGTTTAGCAGTTGTCTTATCTCCCCCCCTCTTGTTACAGCTATTAGTGATATATAATATAGTATCACTTCTATTACTTGGGAATACACTGTTATATTGTAGCTAAACATTATTGCTTCAGCATTAGTGTTATTATGTATACACTTTTACAGCTGGTATAAGTAGTCACAGAGTTTTACTCGCTGTATAGTCTCCATTTACTCCTGCTGTTCATATTATTTTTCTTTTTTATATTTTTATTTTAGATTTATTTATTAAAAGTTACTTTTTAATCTACAATCTTCTCAATAAATCATACACAGGTAGAATGGCATTTGTTTCTTTTTTTGTTTATTCTCTATGGAATTTAAATTAACCTTTGTCACACTCACACCACTGCAATTAATTCACTTTTCTCAGAACCTAGATGTGGCATAGGCCGCTGGCCACAATACCTGCTCCTCTCTGCGTGCTTGTTCTGCTCCGCCTCGCTTGCTCTACACCTCTCTGCTTGCTCTGCTCCTGTCTACTTGCTTTGCTCTGCTTCCTCTCTGCTTGCTCTGCTACTCTCTACTTGCTTTGCTCTGTTTCCTCTCTGCCTACTCTGCTTGCTGCTTGCTGTGCTTCTATTTGCATGCTCAGCTTTTGCTCCTCTCTGCGTACTCTGCTCTTACTCTGCTCCCCTTTACTTGTTCCACTCCTCTCTGATTTTCCACCTATCCTGAGTCCAGCTCCAGTAATATTGACAGTAAGGAAATGGATTTAGCTCCCCACAGATTGGGGGAGGCACCTTTGGGCGAGTTACTCTCATCTATCTTGTGAGTTATACCTATTTTGCGCATTTATTCATAAATATACAGTATTGTACTATATTTGATTTTTATATTGTAGATCCACAGCTGTATCCTCCATATTGTTTGTACCAGCCCTGCACTGCTAACAGAAACTACAAGCAGGAGCTCGTTGCTCTCAGACAGGAAGGGCAGAGAAGAAGTCAAACGTTCTAATACATATATTAATATAAAAATACACTTATAATTAAATTACACATATATATATATATATAAATATATATATAATAACTATATATATTGTATGTATATATATATATATATATATATATTATAAAATACAAATAATAAGTAATTTAAATTAAATAAAAAAATGTAAAAATAATAATAAAAATGTAAAAAATATACATGTCCATATACAAAATTACATAAATAATTATATAAATATACACGTAGACTTCAAATATATAAATATGCATATATATTTAAATTCTACGTGCGTATTTATGTAATATTTTTACATAATTAAGTAATTTTATTGATTGCAATTTGAGGGACCTGCCTGCCAGCCCAGGCCGAAAATCCAGAGAATTTAATGTAACCCTGTAACATTCTAGGACACCCTAAAACCTGTACATGGGGGTACTGTTTTACTCTGGAAACTTTGCTGAACACAAATATTAGTGATTCAAATAGTAAAACATCACAGCGATGATTTTCACACACAAACAGCACTTTTACTGATGATATAATTGTTGTGATATGTTTTCCACTTTTGAAACACTAATATTTGTGTTCAGCAAAGTCTCCTGAGTATAACAGTACCCCCCATGTACAGGTTTTAGAGCATTTTTGAAAGTTACAGGGTCAAATGTATGGGTCAAATATTTTTACACTGAAAATGGCCAGGTTGGTTAAGTTGCTTTTGAGAGCGTATGGTAGCCCAGGAATGAGAATTACCCCCATATTGGCATACCATTTGCAAAAGAAGACAACCCAGAGTATTGCAAATGGGGTATGTCCAGTCTTTTTTAGTAACCACTTAGTCACAAAAACTGGCCAAAATTAGCGTTCAATTTAGTTTTTTACTTTTTTCACACAAAAACAAATATGAACGCTAACTTTGGCCAGTGTTTGCGACTAAGTGGCAACTAAAAAAGACTGGACATACCCCATATTGAATACCCTGGGTTGTCTACTTTAAAAAACAATATGTACATGTGGGGTGTTATTCAGAGATTTATGACAGATAATAGTGTTACAATGCCACTATAGATAAATCTTAAAAATGTATTGAAACCGCAATATCCTACTTGTACTTATAGCCCTATAACATGCAAAAAAATAGGAAAAAAGCATGTAAACACTGGGTATTTTTAAACTCAGGACAAAATTTTGAATCTATTTAGCAGTTTTTTCATTCGTTTTTGTAGATGAGTAAAAGATTTTTCATGTAAAAGTCAAAAAACATGTATTTTTTAAAAATTTTCATCATATTTAAAAAAATTTTTTTAAAATTAACCCCTTAAGGACCGAGGACGGTTCAGGACTGTCATCGGCATTTTTCCATTGCCGACCGATGACTGTCCCGAACCGTCCTAACGGTCACATGTACTTACCCGATCGCCGTCGTTCCCCCGGCGGCGATCGGCAGGGCTCCCGTTGTGGGGAGACTGCCTGCAGCCCAGACAGTCCCCCCAATAGGAAATTGGCAAACCAGTGTCCCTACATATCATAAATATCCCTGACTCTGCAGGACCCTCACCCATTATCAATGTTACACTGCCTGGGGACCGAATAGTCCCTTTCCTGTTGGACACTGGCGCTGCTAAATCAATGTTACAGGAAAAATATGTATTCCCGTATGAGAAATCTAATGATGTATTATCATGTGTAGGGGTGGATGGTATCGAAAATGACATTCCCCTTACCCACAAGCTGAAATTGAAGCTACACGACTCTACTGCCCTTGTAACCAGGCTACTTGTCAGCCCTCATGCCCCTGCTAATCTACTAGGCAGTGATATACTGTCTGCTCTTAGTGCAAGTATCCAGTATAGCCCCACTGGAAAAGTAACATTGTCTGTGCCTTTAGAGGACAAACAAATTATATCTCTTTCAAATGTTCTGGCAACTCTCACTATGCCCAGCCATGTGCCAGAACCTACCATTGACTTGTCCTCGGTCCTTATGATTCCTTATGGGCTACAGGGAAGACAGATACAGGCAGACTCTCTGTGTGCTCCCAGTCAAAGTGAATCTCCTGCCCGGAGCCAAACCTCCCTGTCAAAAACAATACCCCTAAGCCCAGCACAGGAAGATGCTATTTCACAATCTGTGCAAGAGTTTCTGCAGGCAGGGGTAGTTGTCCAGACCACCTCCCCTTGTAACACACCATTGTACCCAATTAAGAAAAAGCAAGAGAAAGGGAAACCTGTGGTCTACTGTATGGTACATGATTTGAGGGCAATTAATGCCTATCCCCTTTTGAGATCCTGTTTGGATGTGCCCCAAAGACAGGCCTCTATTTTCCCCAAACCCTCCAGATGCAGCATGGTAGTATGACTGCCTATGTTCAGGCCCTACACCAAAGATTAGGCAGGGTGCATAAACAAGTCTTTGATTCTATTCCAGATCCAGACTCTGATTCTGCAACTCACTAACTGCAGCCTGGTGATTGGGTGGTGATAAAGAGGCATATGAAGAAAGGACTTGAACCACGCTTTGACGGTCCATTCCAAGTGCTCTTGACTACGGCTACCTCAGTGAAACTAGAAGGAAAAGCCACGTGGATACACACCAGTCACTGTAAACAAGTCACTCCGACTGATCCTCCGACATGAAGCTGTTCTTATCCTTTACCATTTTATGCTGTGTTCAGATATGCTACTCTGACTTGAGACCAGAAAATAATAATGCATGGCAGGAAAATATGTGGTTGCAGATAGCAAAGGCTTTTAATTTAACCTCCTTTTGGCTCAACCCTCTCCTCAGTATTGAAAACGCCATAGAAACTTGTCTTATAGCTGTCCCTACCCCCATCTCACTGTTGAGGAAGTACCTACATACCCATAGACCCCATAAATCTCTACAACTATATTCTTATGCCTTCAACCCACTGGTTGGCAAGCCTCCTCTAGCCCTGAAGACAATCAATGTGACAGGCGCTGAACTATGTTGGTCTTTTTCATGTAATTGTTCAAGAGACCCTAATACTGAATCCCTGTTTTGCCCCACATGGTGGAAAAATACCACGAATTGTAGAGCCCTGAGCACCACTATGAATTGTACCAAAACTCACCAAGTTATGAGTTACCACTACAATGTCTATCTTCCTAAAGGATGGACTTTCTCCTGTGGAAATATTACTTATGCTTATGTCCCAGGTAACATTACAGGAGGTCCCTGTGCAATCTCTCGCCTAACCATTACCATGTTTTCCAGATCTGACCTGATCACTAAAACCACCCAGCTACACAAATGGCTGAGAGACAGGAGAGATGTTAAAAACACCCTTAATGCAGATTGTAACCCTGAAATCACTCTCTTATCTAAAGCCGAATACTCTGCCCTAGCGTACACCTTGGTAGGAGTCCCAGGCTTAGCATTGTATAATACCCGAGTAGTTAATGCTGTAGCCTGTTCCCTTGCAAAAGGTTTAAATGCCACTTCACAGGCTCTAGAAGAGCTACTGATGGACCACCAGGCAAATAAGAAGGCAATCCTTGAGAATAGTGCAGCCATTGACTACTTACTAATGAAACATGACTTAGGCTGTGAAGCTATTGAAGGTATGTGCTGTTTTAACCTATCTGACCATCAGTGGCGTCACTGGGGGGGGCCAGAGGGGGCCATGGCCCCCCCTACATCATGCTGTGCCCCCCCTTGGGCCCCCCCAAATGCCAGCAACTTGCTGGCCATGGGCTTCCCTCGGACTGTAACAGCCTGTTACAGCCGGGGAGGGAATGCAGGAGAGAGGTGCTGGGGGCTGTCTGTGGCTGGAGGGAGTACTGATTAGCTCCCCAGCACAGGCCCCGCCCCCAAACAAAGCCCCGCCTCCCGCAGATAAGCCCCGCCCCCGCCATAATGCAGCAGCCCATGCTGCTGCAGAAGATGGCTGCCTGACCCCCAGCAACAGACTCCACTGACAGGTAGGCTGGAGTTGGTGTGTTCACACACACATTGCCCCCCATACACACACATTGCCCCCCCACACACACACATTGCCCCCCATACTGCCCCATACACACACATTGCCCCCCATACACACACATTGCCCCCCATACTGCCCCATACACACACACATTGCCCCCATACACACACATTATTGCCCCCCTATATACACACATTGCCCCCCATACACACACACTTCCCCATACACACACACACTGCCCCCTACACACACACACTGCCCCCCATACACACACACACACTGACCCCCATAGGCACACACTGAGGCCCCCCATACAGTCCCCCTCTATACACACACACATTGCCCCCATACTGCTCCCCATAGACACACATTGCCCCCCCATACTGCTCTCCATACACACACACTGCCCCCATACACACACATTGCCCCCCATACTGCCCCCATACACACACACTGCCCCCCATACACACACACTGCCCCCATACTGCCCCATACACACACACTGCCCCCCATACTGCCCCATACACACACATTGCCCCCCATACA
>OW240915.1:250729403-250792831 GCA_933207985.1 Pelobates cultripes | reverse complement strand
AGTCTGTGTGTGTACGGACTCAGCAGTCTGTGTCTGTACGGACTCAGCAGTCTGTGTCTGTACGGACTCAGCAGAGTCTGTGTGTGTTTGTGTATGGACTCAGCAGAGTCTGTGTGTGTGTATGGACTCATCAGTCTCTGTGTGTGTATGGACTCAGCAGAGTGTTTGTGTGTGTATGGACTCAGCTGTCTGTGTGTGTACGGACTCAGCAGTCTGTGTGTGTACGGACTCAGCAGTCTGTGTGTGTATGGACTCAGCAGTCTGTGTGTGTGTGGACTCAGCAGAGTGTGTGTTTGTGTGTGTGTATGTATGGACTCAGCAGTCTCTGTGTGTGTATGGACTCAGCAGTCTGTGTGTGTTTGTGTGTATGGACTCAGCAGAGTGTGTGTGTTTGTGTGTATGGACTCAGCAGTCAGTGTGTGTATGGACTCAGCAGTCTGTGTGTGTACGGACTCAGCAGTCTGTGTGTATGTATGGACTCAGCAGTCTGTGTGTGTGTGTGTATGGACTCAGCAGAGTGTGTGTGTGTGTGTATGGACTCAGCAGAGTGTGCGTGTATGGACTCAGCAGTCTGTGTGTGTTTGTGTATGGACTCAGCAGAGGGTGTGTGTGTGTATGGACTCAGCAGAGTGTGTGTGTGTGTGTATGGACTCAGCAGTCTGTGTGTGTGTGTGTGTGTGTATGGACTCAGCAGTCTGTGTGTGTGTGTATGTGTGTGTGTATGGACTCAGCAGTCTATCAATAATTAAAATTCCTGTGAGTTGTTGTGTAGGAAGGGCCCCAGTGCATTGCTTTGCCCAGGGGCCCTTAACTCTGTTAAAATGGTACTGCTTGTGTGTGTCAGTGAACTTCTATTTAGTGAGCATGTGTGTGTCAGTGAGCTTGTCTTTAGTGAGCTTGTGTGTGTGTCCCTGAACTTCTTTGTAGTGAGCCTTCTGTTTATACAAGTGAGTGTCTGTAGTAAGCTTGTGTGTGAGTCAGAGAGTTTAGTCTGTCAGTAAGTCTATTTGCACATGTCAGTGAGCTTGTGTGCTTACTGTAATATATATATATATATTTATTTTGACTTGTAGGAATGGCATACGTTTTTTTTCCAGGGCTGCTTTGGATTCCCAGGGATTCCCAGTTTGGCTCTGCCAGCGAGTGCACTTTACCGCTGAATAATCTGTGTGAGCTGCCGCACACTTTAGCCCTGTTACACGCGTCTGGGAGCTGCAGTTGACAGGTACTAGTAGTCTAGAGATTGGGGTATATGCTCAGCTATCTGTATAATACAGATCTGTGTGTATAAAATATCCCGGGATAGTCAGTGCTTCCTGTATAGTGCTGCTCTCTGTCTTGGGATATTATACACAAAAAGACCTGTATTATACAGAGAGCAGCACTATACAGGGAGCACTGAGTGTCCCAATTTATGATACACACAACCCTGTATTATACAGAGAGCACTGACTGTCCAGGGATATTATACCCAGACAGTAATTGATAGCTGTGCTGCAAAATGTCCTTGGAATTTTTTTTTCAAATGTTGGCAACTATGGCACTGTATCAAGGATAATGTGTTTGTTTTTTTAATAATCCCTGGTGGAAAATAATGAATCCTCCACCAGGTATTATTAAAAAAACAAAACACATTGTGTTGGGGGCGTGGCTTAACATGCGACAGGGGTGGGGTCAAACTGCGACGAGGGCGGGGTTAAATGTGCCCTCCTACTTTTGTCACTGGCCCTCCATGTGCCCCCCCAAAAAATGAATCCTAGAGACGCCACTGCAGAGCAAGTAGAGAGGAGCGGAGCAAGTAGAGGAGAGAGGGGCAGAGAGAAGCAGAGCAAGTAGAGAAAAGCAGAGAGGAGCGGAGCAAGTAAAGGGGAGCAGAGCAAGCAGAGAGGAGCAAAAGCAGAGCATGCAAATAGAAGCACAGCAAGCAGAGCAGGCAGAGAGGAAGCAGAGTAAAGCAGGTAGAGAGTAGCAGTGTGTCAGGATTACAGAATGATCCAGCACATAGAATTGTGTAACACAGAGGACTGATAGGTAACGTATACCTGACCTTAGAATGGCCAGACCAACGTACCAAAGCATAGTCAGGAATAGCTGAGGTCAAGGGATACAGAAAGAGACACAACAATAAGGAAAAGTCAGGAGTCAGGGATGCCAGAAAACAGGGAAGTCAAAAACAATGCCAAAGTCAAATAACCAGAATGACTAGAATCAATGACGCGCTCTTGGACAACCACAAGGGAAACCACGTCAGGGGACTGAGCAGGATGAGAACTGGGCCTAAATACCCCTCCTCTAGATCTGATAGGCTGTAACCGGCCTTTGACCCAAAAGGCAGTTACCAGGTTTCCATTTGCATAATTGCTGCTCAGCATTAACCCTTCTGTGGATTTGGTTGCTGCTCGGCACAACTTTTCCTGTGTGTACAGTAAATGCCATTAACCACATTTTTGTAATTGCATGAATACGTGACACAGAGCAAGGCAAGTAGACAGGAGCAAAGCAAGCAGAGAGGTGTAGAGCAAGCAGAGAGGAGCAAGAGCAAAGGAGGCAGAGCAGAGCTAGCAGAGAGGAGCAGAACAAGCAGGCAGAGAGGAGCAGGTATTGTGGCCAGCGGCCTGTGCCACATCTATGTTATGAGAAAAGTGAATTAACTGCAGTGATTATAGCGAGTGGTGTGAGTGTGACAAAGGTTAATTTATATTCCATTTAAATTGCATGTTGTAAATTATTTTAAAAATAAATATTTAAAAAAAAAACCTAGTTTTGTAACCATTCTGGCATCATGAGATATTGTTACCATGGCATATCTGAAGCAGATAGACTTTAGCATATTTAACAAGGTGCTGGAAATCAGAATTTTGTTAACTTTTAAATGTTCTCCACGTGTGTGTATGTGTATGTGTGTGTGTGTATATATATATATATATATATATATATATATATATATATATATATATATATATATATATATACATACACATATACATACACAAGTGTTTTGTTATTGCCCCCCTACTTTTGTCCTTGCCCCCCTATGTGCCCCCCCAAATATGAATGCTGGAGACGCCACTGCCAGGAAGAGGACAATAGGTCCACCCCCTTTTGATATTTAGGGCCCCCACCCGCTGCTCAGGGGTGGAGGCCATGGGGGAGGACAATAGGTCCCCCCCTTATTCTTCTTTAGGGCCCCTACCCGCCGCTCAGGGGTGTGAGCCGGGACGGACAATAGGTCCCCACCCCTTATTTTACTTTAGGGCCCCCACCCTCCGTTGAGGGGTGGGGGCTGGGGGGGAAACGAGCTGCTCACTGTTTAATAGACATGCCCCTACTTGCGGTATAGCGAGTAGGGGCATAATCTACTAATACTAAGTAATCTTTACTTAGTATTAGTAAATTTGGCTGAAAGACCAATTTAGGTATTTCAGCCTTTTAGTAGATAGCTCCCTAATACCGTGGGAATTATGGAGTTATCTACTTATTCATTCCTGTCATTCCATTGACTGTGTAAGTAACTTACATTTTATATGAATGTGTGTTACTTGATTGTTTTAAGTGTTGCAAATGCTTAAAGCTGAATCCTGGCTATTTTTGTATACTTTTTATTTAAATTTGTATACAGTGTAACATTCTTAATTCTTCCACTGGGTATATTTGTACTTTGGCAATACTGTGCTTCGGAACTTCGGAAATTTTGGAACATCGGTAATTCGGCAATTCGGCTATATTGACATTCGGAACAAAACGAATTTCACATGTCTACAATAGGTTAGTGTTCAAACTCAAGGAAATCGGTCTATATGAAAATACTTGTTCTTGGGTAGAACATTGGCTTAAAAATAGACTACAAAGAGTTGTCATTCATGGTAAATTTTCAAGCTGGACAGAGGTGGCAAGTGGTGTCCCTCAGGGTTCTGTTCTGGGACCACTTCTATTTAACATGTTAATAATCTTGGAAAAAGTATTGAAAGTCATGTTTCAGTGTTTGCAGATGACATAAAACTCTGTAAAATAATACAATGTGAGCAAGATATTACTTTGCTGCAGAGGGATTTAGATAGACTGGAGGACTGGGCACTCAAATGGCAGATGAAATTTTATGTTGAAAAATGCAATGTTATGCATTTCAGCGTAAAGAATATACAAGCAGCGTATACCCTTAATGGAAGCGAATTAGGGATAACAACACACAAAAAGGACTTGGGAATTGTTATAGACAACAAACTATGCAACAATGGGCAATGTCAATCAGCAGTGGCTAAGGCCAGTAAGGTTTTGTCATGCATGAAAAAAGGACTTTCATTCTCGGGATGAGAATATCATTTTGCCTCTTTATAAATCACTGGTAAGACCACATATTGGATATGCTGTGCAATTTTGGGCACCTGTTCTAAAGAAGGATATTATGGCACTAGAAAAAAGTGCAGAGGAGAGCTACAAAATTAATAAAAGGAATGGAACATATTAGAAAAACGTCGCCTGAGAGGGGATATGATAACATTATACAAATATATTCGGGGCCAATACAAACCATTGTGTGGAAATCTATTCACAAACCGGACTTTACATAGGACACAAGGTCATGCGTTTAGACTGGAAGAAAGAAGATTTCGTCTAAGGCAAAGGAAAGGTTTTTTTTTTTATAAAAAAGAACAATAAGGATGTGGAATTCTCTGCCTGAAGAAGTGGTTTTATCAGAGTCCATACAGATGTTAAAACAGAAACTAGATGCATTCTTGCAAAAACAGAATATTCAAGGATTTAATCTTCCAATGTAGGGTAATAACTGCTTGATCCAAGGATAAATCTCACTGCCATCCTGGGTCAAGAAGGATTTTTTTCCCTAGCTTGTTGCAAAATTGGAAGTGCTTGAAACTGTGTTTGTTTTTTTGCCTTCTTTTGGATCAACAGCAAAAAACAAATGTGAGGAAGGCTGAACTTGATGGACGCAAGTCTCTTTTCAGCTATGTAACTATGTAACTAGGAAAAAATGTCTCTTCCACAATCCTCTAGTCACTGAAATAATGAATGTAAATTGCTGAGAATATTAGTCCACCCTTTGCTTTCAAACAATAAAGGAAGTTTCAATGGGTCATATCAGTCCGTTTCGTGGAGGGGTGAATGGACTTGCTATTTTACTGTCAGCATTACATTAACAGTCGAGATAGTGATAAAGCTTGCATCAGCAGTTTTAAATATCTTTATTCTAGAAATATATGATTTTACTGTATATAGGCACTATGCTCAAATGGATATATTTTTTTTTGTCATTGTCCTTACAAATACCTATAAGCAAGGAATTTGACCATAGTAAACCTGATTCCTGATTAAACACTTTGATACTATTATTTTTATCTATATATTTTAATGTGCCTACTGTATGACAAAATTTTCATGTTTGCTTTTATACTAACATTTTAGACCCTGTGTGAAATATTGAAATATTGCAAGATAACTGACACTGTATACTGTCTAAAAGCTTATAATAGTTCTATAAATGATGAAAAGATAAGTGAAAAATACAAAATTGTGTCAATTTATATAACTAAAATGTTTAAGTTTGTCTGCAAATCAACCTCTATATAAAAGTGCTGTGCTATGACATGTTTATATGCTAGCTATGCATCCATTGCTTCAAATAAATGTTATCCTAATATGTTTTCAATCAAAAAGTGCTTTGTAGTGAAGTGGTTAATGAACCATTTCACAGGACTTGTGTCCTACTACTTCAAGCATCAAAGACCATAGGTATACCCAGCACATTAGATTTTGGTGTGTACCTGTACAGGCCTCTGTCGTGGCTATGGGTCCAGAACTGCCCTGGCATCCTTTCAGTGTAATCTGTAAGATTGTGTATGTAATATATCCCCTCCCATCCTTCTCGCCAAACCAATTCCAAGTCCCTAGCAGATTACAGGTCCCTAGCCAAGGATTTAAAAAAAAAAAAAAATAATAATAATAAATGTATCTAGAGACCCATTAAATTTAATATTATAATATCTGTTGCACATGAGTAAGCTAGTATACTAAAAGGCCTATTCACTAAACAGTGAACTGAAGTGAAACAAAAAAGGTTGAATTGTGGAATTTTTCCAGTTTTACTAGTTTTTGTAATTCTTTTGTAAATTCAGCACAAATCACTTTTGGCAAGATTATTTCCTAAAGTGAGAATTGACAGACATTCAAACTGAATTATAAATTTAAATAAATATACTTCAAGTTGGCCATGCTGCCAGTTTGGCTACTTTGGCCATTAAATTAGAAAATTCCACCCAAACACTTCGAGAGAGATAGTGAACACAACATGAAGACATGAGGGACACAAAGACACACACTAGACAGGCTGGCCAGCGGGAACCCGGGGAACAGGGGGCTTGGGATAAACTGTGCATGAACCTGAAATGTGAAAGAGCTGTCGGAATTTTGTCTTCACCTGTTGTGATTTGAGACCAAAATGTTAATGTTACTGTTTATGTCTTACTACTGAGCCACAAAAACAAAAATGCTGCACACAAAGACAAACATCCATACAGGCCCAAGAACCACCACACGCCGAGGCGGGGAAAACAAACACACTCCCACTGAGTTTTCACTGAGGAACCGCACAGGGATGTCACGGGACCGGACATACCACTAAGACAACCGTCTCAGACACCTGACCACCCAACCACTGCCCAGTAGGCGAGGCGTCACCCAGAAGGTGAGCATCCCACGTGCATCGGTGGTGCCGTGGATTGAGGCTCCCCAACGCCTATACCTAGTCGTCACGAGACAGTGACACAACCAACGAAGATCTCTGGAAATTTCCACGACTTCTTCGCCACCTCAACCCCTTAACCTCCACTCCACTCCACCCCACCCCCAGACACCCAAACCTGATACTGACCACAGAGCGCGAGACACCCCGAGACTACTCACACTACAGAGACTTAGGACAAAGACACTTCCACAGTACCCACTAACAGCGACCTGACTTGACGACATGGCACTGACCCCCGACTATCTATATATCCTCACAATAAATGCAAATAATAAATAACTAACAGTGACATAAAAGGATATCATGAGTGCATTCTTTAATCGCACTGAACATGTTGAACTAGAAAACCCGGGGATCTCAAAGGGCAAAGGACTGTATTGTGGGCCTATTTAAGTGTAGTGGTAAAAAGCTTTTTTTCTGAATTCTTCCACCCACACATTGAAATTATGTTTTAATCATTGTATGTGCTACTGCAGTAAAATATTTAATATGTTCCTCAGCTAAGTCTTCTGAGCACTGCAAATTCCTTATGTATGCTTTTGCCAGATATATATGGGCGTTTCTCACTTTGCTTCAATGATTTAATTTTTGATTTTTTTTTAAAAGGCTTCAATCAACAAATTTCCTTTTTGGGCACCAATACCAAGGTATCTGATGAACATCAAATTAAAAGCATTTACGGATAATGTATCCCTTTTTAAACATACTTTCTAAAACAAATCCTTAAAAATCTCTTTACTACAACTGTCTGAAACTACCAACACTATTAGGAAAGTGTATACAATTTATCAATTTTCACATATTTCACAACTGATATACTATACAATCATGCACTGAAATAAATAATGTATATTTTTTTAATTAACATTTTTATTTGATTTTGACTCTCATTACTGCAACACTTTCTGCAATCTACAACGCACATATTTTTTTTATTTTTTTATTTCACTCAAATCTTAAAAGAACATGATATATAGATTCTGCACATGACCTTGCTCATGTAGACCTATAGATCAGGGATAGAATCAAATAGAATCTTTATGAAATAATTATAATGACTGTGTTGGAGTTTCACTGAAATTTCAACCTAGTCAAAAGATATACAGAGACAAAGAAGGGATTACTTTGTCTCTGTATTTCTCCTCTACCTGACTTTCTTTGACACAAGGCAGAGTCTAGGAGTCAATCCATACAGCCATCATCAGTGATGGCTGCAGGGAATTGGCTGATGTGCGAGAACACAGAGCCGAAGAGGACCATGCTGGACCAAGATGGCCACGCCCGAGAGGGACAGGTTCAAGTAAGTTGAAAACAAAATGAAATTCAGTAATGGAATAAAAGACTGGTACAGCGTTGCTACAATCACCAGTGTTATGTCACTTAACAACACTGATAGATACTAATAATAATAAAGTGAATAAGTGAGAGCAAACACATAAAATGGTAAATTACTACCACTGCAGGGTCTTGAATGGTAAAAAATAACTGCTAGATATATGGTGCTGAGCCTATTTCTAGCAGGCTCAGACTTTCAAGACTCTTTTATGTATGGAATCTCCAGATCACTGCTCCCTGGTTCTGCTTTCTCCCAAAGATATAACTTCCAATCCAAACTTTGGTAAGTGCAAACTATTTATTGGGCATGCAGTTTAGGAGGTATCACAACATATAACAATATAGTTACAATTAAACAGTATATATAGCACAACGCGTTTTGACTAATAACTGAGTCTTTATCAAGTGCATCATATATATATATATATATATAAAAAATACAAAATATATATATCCATAGACATAATTAAATAAATAATTGCATAAATATACACATAGACTTCAAATATATAAATATGTATATATATTTAAATTATACGTGCATATTTATGTAATATTTTTACATAAGTAATGTTTTTTATTGCAGTTCAGGGGAACTGTCTGACAACCCAGGCTGAAAGTCCAGAGAATTTAATTTGCTAGCACTATATTTAACCTTGTAACTTTTTCCATACACCCCAAAACCTGTTTATGGGGGGTACTGTTTTACTTTGGAGACCTCGCTGAGCACAAATGTTAGTGTTTCAAAACAGTAGAACATACCACAGCGATGATATTGTCAGTGAAAGTGATTTTTTTTGCATTTTTCACATACCGCACTTTTACTGATGATATCATTGTTGTGACACGTTTTACGGTTTTGAAACACTGATATTTGTGTTCAGCGAAGTCTCCCAAGAAAACAGTATGCCCCTCATGTACAGGTTTTATAGTGTTTTTGAAAGTTACATGTCAAATATAAGGGTTGATTTTCCGTTTTTTCACATTGAAATTTGCCAGATCGGTTATGTTGTCTTTGAGAGCGTATGGTAGCCCAGGAATGAGAATTACCCCCATGATGGCATACCATTTGCAAAAGAAGACAACCCAAGGTATTGCAAATGGGGTATGTTCAGTCTTTTTTAGTAGCCACTTAGTCACAAACACTGGCCAAAGTTAGCGTTCATAATAGTTTTTTGCATTTTTAACACATAAACAAATATAAATGCTAACTTTGGAGAGGGTTTGTGACTTTTCCTTCTACCAAACGGATTTGAGCGGTATTTCGACAGATTGGGCGATCAGATCCCTGCTATTCAGTGAAGTGTCTTTCGTGGAGTTCTGATTAATATTATGGGAGTTATGATGTTTTGAAATATAATTTAATGTTCTGTACCTGGGAGATAATCTAATTAAAGAATTGTTCTTATGCAATTACCTTCCAAGTACAGGCAAGGATCATGGGAAATATGGCTTTGTTCCCAGTCTTCCACAGGCCAGGCCTTGGAATGTCATTAAAGAAAGCCCTTGCATGGGGAATCGCATAAAAGCCAGCTGTGGCTCAATAAAAATCAGTTGACTCCCAAAGCTGTGTTTCGTCCAGTTGCCGGGTATACGTGGATATTGAAGGGGCAAGTTTGGAAGTTTTTCAAACATTTCCTTTTAGCAGGCCATAACTGCAAATGATCTTACAAAGGCCTTATGATTTCTTTTCAAATATTTGCAGCTAATTAGTGTAAAGTATGAACAGGGGCATGCCATTTGTGAAATTAGACATCCCAAGGATTGTAAAGTCAAATCTTAAAGTGGGGCGAGCTTATTTTGCATTTTCCTTATAGTAACAATATTTATTCCTTTAGTTTTTCATGTTTTTTTGCAGACAAGCAGCCTGGAAAGTGCTTTTAACCAACACTAGGGTGTTTGGTGTACCATGTCGCCTAGCACAATGTGAAACAAAAATATAGTCCACTTCCTTGTGCAGCAGTTTTATTGGAAAAACAGGATAAACATACAACGTTTCTATCTCAACTGAGATCTTTTTCAAGTTTGTTAGGAACGCTGGTATTTTAGCTACCTGTTCGCTTTCAGTTCCTCCCGAGTGAATATAGCTCGCAGTTCGGATGTTGATTCGAACGTTCTCCAGAAGAAAATGCAGTATCCAAGTAAATTCTCCAAACAATCAGACGTATACCCAAACATCAGCCTAAACTAGATGAAGGGTACAACAGGAATTAATTTATTCAGACCAACTGGCCGGTTTATATGCAAGTCTCCATGCAAGAGGTTTACCGTGACATATTCCAGAGGCATTTCCCACTGGACCTGAGGGGGGACTATGGCAAAGTACACACTGTAATTAGATCTCAGGTTCAGGACACTCCCACACAAAACAGAATAATCCCTCCCCTGTGCCTGTGAGATAATTGAGTCAGGAACTGTACTAAACTCAATTATCTCCAGGCACAGAAAACATACATTTTATTATGGGCACTGCTATGGGCACTAAGATGGCACCCCAATATGCTAATCTGTTTATGGCAGATCTTGAACAGAAATTCCTATAAATACAGCAGCCAAACAATACAAATATTATCGCTATATCAATGCAATCTTCATAATTTGGACTGAAAGCAAAGAAAAACTGATACAGTTCCATGACTCTTTTAACACATTCCATCCATCAATCAAACAAAAAATTTAATATTCCACTAGATCTGTGAATTTTCTGGACACCACTGTGACATGAAACAATTGCACAATCCACACCTCAGTTTACAGAAAACCCACAGACATGTGCAGTTACCTTCACAGCTCCAGCTTCCACCCCTCTCATACTTAATAGGGCATCATCTACAGCCAAGCCACTAGGTACCATCGCATATGTTCTGATCCTAATGACCGTAATTCCCATCTAAATGTACTCTCCGAATCTCTGAGACAGAAAGGCTACGAACCAAAGACTATTACAAAACAAATCAACTCTGCTGTAAAACCTCCACGCACGCGCCTGCTACAGTACAGAGAGAAAAAAATATTTTCACGAGTGCCGCTTGTGGTCACCTACAACCCAGCTCTTGAGAAATACGGAAAATCATTAAAGACCTACAACCACTGGCGTACATATAGCGGTCGCAGTGGTCACAGCTTTGACCGGGCCCGTCACTCCAGGGGGCCAGGCCGCCCCTGTGACCGGGTGCCCGCCATCATCATTTGTGGCCCCTGCCCGTCTGGCAAACTGCTGGGGCCACATTTTAAGGTGCCCGTCGGGTGGCCCATGCTCTCAGGGCCACCCGATGGGTATGGATTTTCAGGGGGCACGGTCAGCACTGCGGCGCTTTAACAGTGCGATCGGGCCTCCTGTGATGAGATCATCACACGCTGGGAGGAAGTGACTCCCCGTCACTCCTCCCAGCTATCACTGAGAGCCCATGTGGGAGGAAGCAGAGGAGAGAGTCAGAGGAGAGTCAGAGACTCTCTTCAACCTGAGTCACCACTGGACCCCAGGGAAAGTCACCATCCTGCACCTAAAAGGTAGGAAACAGGAGGGTGACTTAAATATTATATGTTTGTTTGTTTGTATGTATGTGTGCCTGTCTGTTTGTATGTATGTCTTGTGTGTGTGTCTGTCTTTCTGTGTCTGTCTATCTGTCTGTTTGTATGTGTTCATGTCTTTGTATGTATGTGTGTCTTGTGTGTGTGTGTGTGTCTGTATGAATGTGTCTGTGTGTGTCTGTATATATGTGTCTATCTGTCTGTATGTATGTATGTATGTGTGTGTGCCTGTCTGTTTTAATGTATGTATGTGTCTTTGTATGTATGTGTGTTGTGTGTGTGTGTTGGTATGTATGTGTGTCTATATGTATGTGTGCCTGTCTGTTTGTATGTATTTTTGTATGTATGTGTCGTGTGTGTATGTATGTGTCTGTATGTATCTGTCTGTGTGTGTGTGTGGTGTGTCTCTGTATGTGTGTGTGTGTGTCTGTCGGGGGGGGAGCCCCATGGATCAGTTTCGCACCGGGCCCCATGGGTTCTGTGTACGCCACTGCCTACAACCAATGTTAACAGAAGATGATACTCTGAAAAACATTTTCTCTGAAACACCCATTTTGGTCTTCAGACCACCACCAAACCTCCAACAAAAATTAATCAACAGGAAGCTACCCACTGATGGGAAGAAAAAAAAAAGGGACCAGTCAATGCAAAAAACCTAGCTGCAAACTGTGTCAGCACATATGCACAGACAACACACAACGATAAAACCTACAGCATTCAAGGTTCATACTCCTGCACATCCAGCAATGTGGTATACATGATTCAATGCACCAAATGCCACCTAGGATGCTTCATTGGGGAAACCACCCAGCAATTAAATGACAGAATGAATATGCACAGACACTCCATTAAACACCACAAAGAAGAATCGTACTGTGGGTCAGCACTTTACCCAGCCTAGCCACTCAATATATATGTGAATAGGTGTATGTGTACATATACATAGAAACATAGAATGTGACGACAGATAAGAACCATTTGGCCCATCTAGTCTGCCCAATTTTTAAAATACTTTTATTAGTCCCTGGCCTTTTCTTATAGTTAGGATAGCCTTGTGCATATCCCACGCATGCTTAAAGGACCACTATAGTGCCAGGAAAACATACTTGTTTTCCTGACACTATAGTGCCCTGAGGGTGCCCCCACCCTCAGGGACCCCCTCCCGCCGGGCTCTGGGGAGAGGAAAGGGGTTAAACATACCTTTTTTCCAGCGCCGGGCGGGGAGCTCTCCTCCTCCTATCCTCTACTTCGGGTGAATGTGCATGCATGGCAGGAGCTACGCGCACATTCAGCGGTCTCATAGGAAAGCATTCATAATGCTTTCCTATGGACGCTTGCGTCTTCTCACTGTGATTTTCACAATGAGAAGCATGCAAACGCCTCTAGCGGCTGTCAATGAGACAGCCACTAGAGGATTTAGAGGCTGGATTAACCCTATTATAAACATAGCAGTTTCTCTGAAACTGCTATGTTAATAAAAAAAGGGTTAATCCTAGAGGGACCTGGCACCCAGACCACTTCATTAAGCTGAAGTGGTCTGGGTGCCTAGAGTGGTCCTTTAAACTCCTTTACTGTGTGAACCTCTACCACTTCAGCTGGAAGCCTATTCCATGTATCCACTACCCTCTCAGTAAAGTAATACTTCCGGATATTATTTTTAAACCTTTGCCCCTCTAATTTATGACTATGTCCTCTTGTCGTGGTAGTTTTTTTTTCTTTTAAATATAGTTTCCTCCTTTACTGAGTTGATTCCCTTATGTATTTAAATGTTTCTATCATATCCCCTCAGTCTCGTCTTTCCTCCAAGCTATACATGCTAAGTTCCTTTAACCTTTCCTTGTAAGTTTTATCCTGCAATCCATGAACCAGTTTAGTAGCCCTTCTCTGAACTCTCTCTAAAGTATCAATATCCTTCTGGAGATGTGGTCTCCAGTACTGCGTTCAATACTCCATATGAGTTCTCATCAGTGTTCTGTACAATGGCATGAACACTTCCCTCTTTCTACTGCTAATACCTCTCCCTATACAACCAAGCATTCTGCTAGCATTTCCTGTTGCTCTATTACATTGTCTGCCTACCTTTAAGTCATCTGAAATAATTACCCCTAAATCCCTTTCCTCAGATGTTGAGGTTAGGACTCTATCAAATATGCTGTACTCTGCCCTTGGGTTTTTACATCCAAGATGCATTATCTTGCACTTATCCACATTAAATGTCAGCTGCCACAACTCTGGCCATTTCTTTTAGTTTACTTAAATCATTTGCTATTTGGCTTATCTCTCCTGGAAAATCAACCCTGTTACATATCATCGGCAAAAGGACATACCTTACCATCAGGCAGGACCTTCTGCAGTATCACTAATAAAAATATTAAAGAGAATGGGTCCAAGTACAGATCACTGAGGTACCCCACTGGTGACAAGCCCATGCTTCGAATATACTCTATTGACTACAACCCTCTGTTGCCTTTCACTCAGCCACTGCCTTACCCATTCAACAATATTGGAATCCAAAATTAAAGATTGCATTTTATTGATAAACAGTGTCAAAAATCTTACTAGGTAAACAATGTCTACTGCACCACCCTGATCTATAATTTTAGTTACCCAATGAAAAAAATCAATAAGATTAGTTTGGCATGATCTCCCTGAAGTAAACCCATATTGGCTCTGATCTTGAAATCCATGTGTTTTTAGATGTCCAACAATCCTATCCTTTAACATGGTTTCCATCACCTTCCCCACTACTTAAGTAAGTCTTGCTGGCCTATAGTTGCCCGACTCCTCCCTACTACCTTTCTTGTGAATGGGCACAACATTCGCTAACTTCCAATCTTCTGGGACTACTCCTGTTGACAATGATTGATTAAATAAATCTGTTAATAGTTTTGCTAGTACACCACCAAGCTCTTTTAATAACTTTGGGTATATTTGCCTTTACCTTTGACAGTTGAAATAGAACCTCTTCCTCTGTTAACTCACATGTAACAAATGACTCATTTGTCCTTTTTCCTAACTGAGGCCCCTTTCCTTAATGTTCATCTGTAAATACTGAACAAAAATATTAATTGAAGCAGTCAGCTAGACCTTTATCCTCTTCTACATACCTTCCTTTTGTTTTTGATCTAATCTAAACTAATCCTTGTTTTACGTTTCTTTTCTCATTTATGCATCTAAAAAATGTTTTGTCCCCTTTTTTACTGACTGTGCTATTTTATCTTCTGTGTGTGATTTGGAAGCTCTTATAACTTGCTTAGCCTATTTCTACCTAATCTTATAGATCATTCTGTCTTCCTCTCTCTGTTTTTTTTTTTTTTTTAATAATTACTAAATGCTAACTTTTAGTTTTTTACTATTTTGGCCACATCTGCGGAATACCACGGTGGTTTCTTGAATTTTTTGCTTTTACTGACAAGCCTAATGCAATTTTCTGTTGCCTTCAGCAGTGCCACATTTAAATAATCCCATTTCTCTTGGACTGCATTTAAATTGCGCCAGTCTCATAATGCCTCCTGTACACATATTCTAATTTTAGAAAAGTCTGTTTTTCTAAAGTCTAAAACTTTTGTTTTTGTGTGGTGTAACTCAGTCACTGTTCTTATATTAACCCCTTTAAACTGGAGGGCGTACTATTACGCCCTATTCTATGCGGCTCTAAACGCCGCAGGGCGTCCCCCGCGGTGGATCTTGCCTCCTCCGGCCCTCCGGCCATGTGAGAGTGAGGTCCATGCGAGGACCTCACAATCACATGGCCGGGTTAGCTGGCTGCTGCATTGCCAGCAGCTGGGTTAGCTGGCTGCTGCATTGACAGTTAGTCCCCTTGCTGGCTGGAAATGAAATAAAAGAAACTTAAAATCAGTGTAAAAATAAATAAATTATATACTTAGATCATATACACATATACATACACACACATACACTGTCTAGGTAAGGGGTTGGCAACCTCTGGCACGCGTGCCATCCGCGGCACGCGGGGTACATTTGAGCGGCACGCTCTACATTGGGGGAAGGCAGAGAGGAACATGCGCGGCGGCGGAACTTCTAGCATCGCAAGAACTTTCGATCTGGAGTTCCGCCTATTAGGCTGTTCTTACCACGGCTCCAATGACGTCCGCCACTGTGTGCACTGCCTCCAGCCATCCCACTCGGTCGGCAGCATCCTCAGCCCCGCCTCCTACCTAACCTTAAGCCCCGCCTCCTGCCTAGCCTTTAGCCCCGCCTCCAGCCCTCCCACTCTGTTAGCAGCATCCTCAGCGCCTGCCTGGACTTTAGCCCCCCCCTCCTGTCTTATTTTAGCCCCCCCTCTGTCTTATTTTAGCCCCCCCTCCTGTCTTTTTTTAGCCCCCCCCTCTGTCCAGGCTTTAGCCCCGCCTCCTGTCCAGGCTTTAGCCCCACCTCCAGCCCTCCCACTCTGTTAGCAGCATCCTCTGCCTGGATGAGTTATTTACAGGTCGCTCCAAGCTAATCTGTGTGGGGCTTTTTGTTTATGTGAGCCAATCAGAAGCAGTAGTGATCATAGGGATCACTTCTGCTCCTGACTGTCTCACAAAATCAGAGATTGCCTTCTCCCTGGTGTCTGCCACTACCACTTCACTGTTTGCCTGTCAGTCCCTAATCCTGAATACTATCAGGTAAATTGCCTTAATTTTCCTGGTGCCAGTGCCACACTATGTTTGTTACAAGTAAATGCTCATCAGGACATAAAGGGATGGTCCTCAGGAGCTTGCAATCTAACTCAAGTGAACTTTACTGTGATATGAAAAACTGTCTGTATCAGACAGTCCATTTATAACACATAAATGTTAACTTGTGTTAGATTGCAAGCTGTACAGACCATTCCCTGTATGCCCTGGTCTCTATTTGTAAAGGCTTGAGGGAATGGCCCCAAAAGCTTGCAAACGAAGTCAAGTTATCATTTGCTACTTCTGTAAAGAATACAAACAGAAATGCTAGCTTGAGTTAGATTGCAAGCTCTTGGAGCCATTCCTGCAGTGTGAGAGAGACAAGAGAGATCAGATATAAAGTGTGACCAGTAGGCTCAGCAACAATGTGTCACATCACACTCCACCATCCACACACACAAACCACACTCCGCTGCCCTGCCACATCGCCAAAACCCTCACACAAATCACACTCAGCCAACCATACGCACAACAGCTACTCCCACTACACATACATCACAATCAGCCACACCATACACAGACATTTTTTACATAATTCCACACACAGTAGTAGAACACTGATGCAATCTGAACCACATAACTGAGTTTTATTGCTATGGAGCTCTGTGGTGAAATTATGCACTCACTTTGATTTTATGGGGGCCCAAGAGCTGGCCGGCTGTGGGCCCTAAGGGCCCTAAGTTATGCCGGCATCACTAAGCGGCACGCGAGGGAGCTGAGCAAGATGATCACAGTTCCCTCACTGCCTACTTTACGAGTCCGCCTGCCTTCCCACATGCCTGCTCACAACCTCATCTGCCTGCCTGCCCAGCAGCCCCACTGGACCCCAAGTGAATAATCCACCCAGCCTCCTTACTGTTGGGAGAGCTGGGTGGATTTAAATAAAATAAAAAAAATAACAATTATTTGTGAGTGTTTGGGGAAAATGTGTGTGTTTGTTAGTGAATGAGTGTGTTTGTGTGTCTGTCAGCGAATGTGTGTGTTTCTCAGTGTGAGTCTTTGAGTGTGTCTCTGAGTGAGTATGTGTGTGTCTGTCAGTGAGTTTGTGTCTGTCAGTAAATGTTTGTGTGTGTATCTGTGAATGTGTATGTCAGTGTCTGTCGTCAGTGATTGTGGGTGTGTATGTCTGTGAGTGTCTGTGTGTCTGATTGAGTGTGCGCGCCTGTCAGTGCGTTTGCACGCCTGTCAGTGTGTGTCTGAGTGATTGTGTGTGTCAGATTGTGTCAAATCAGTGAGAGAGTGTGTGTGTGTGTATGTCAGTGTATCTGAGAGTGTGTGCTTGTCAGTGAGTGGATGTGTCAGTGTGTGTCTGTCAGTCAAAATGCGTGTTAGTTTTTAACAGGAAGAGATGTAAAATTGGCAGGAAGGGGTGGGGCAAATTTAAATTAGGGGTTCCTGAGTTCCTCATGCCTAGGGCAGCACAAATCCAAAATACACCACTGGATACATTAAATATGCTCCGTACATAGTTTGGGACCTGTGATAAACTTAAATGCTGTAAATTTCTATGCAGGGTCACACCATAACATAGTTAGCGGCAGTGAGAGGCTGAGCTTGTAAACTGAGCACTCTCAGTCAATCACTGTACTAGTCTCTGGTAGCTGGAAGCATAGTTCTGTCTTCTCTGCATCATCATTGGAGGCCGGGTTCCTGGGGACCAATCTGCTCTGCAAAATGGTGAGAAAACCATTTAGTAGTGATGATGATCCTGGCACCCACGGACTCCAGGCAACATAACCACTTAGATACATAGAAATGGTTATGGTTGTTTTTGGGGACCCTGCTGGGCCCTGCCACATTCTAAATCGATATTGCATTAGCCCTAAATTGGGTTTAAATTACCCTCCTACTGGCAACAAGCGGTGATTGTGGCTGACACGGTCCTGGAGGGGGCTTCCAGCATATTGCGGCCAGGTGTGCACCAGGGAAGGGAGAGGCAACCAATCTCCCGCCTTGAGCAGCCTGTGCTGAGCCCTGGCACTACCTCTCCCCTTTGGTCCGGTGGGGGTAATCCCGATCCATTCCCAGGAGATTTTTCAGGGAACTGAGAGCACATGACTAACGCAAAGCCGTCACCACAAGGCAAGTAAAATGACAGCCACGGTGTGCGCTTCTGACCCAGACAGTGGGGAATGGGATGTGAAGGATCGTCCGAAAACGCCTTTTGGGAGAAGCTGGCAGCTTGCATAGAACCAGTGGCCCCGGCAGCGATCACACACTCACATAAGGGTCTCTCACTCAGGAAGATGCAAAAGAAAGAAGAGAAAAGGCAGTGTTTACATTGCTGCCTAGTAACATCTCTAGTGGCAGTCACTCAAATGGCCACTAAAGTGTCTCCTGTCTCCTATCTGCATGGAGGCGCAGAATGCTCCCCATAGAGATGCATTGATTTAATGCATCTCTATGAGGAGATGCTGATTGGTGCAGCATTTTACCATGCACGCTCAATAGCTCCCAATGCTTTCTTAGCATTGGATTGGCTGAAATCATCAAGATTGACCATCTCGGCTATGGAGACAGGCACGGCATTAGGAAAAACACCATCCCCAAGCGATCGAAAGGGGGGCTGGTGACCTAAACCCGCACACTCACTAACAGGCACCTTGACTGATAGATACATACATACATACACACACACACACTGACTGACAGACCCACACTCACTCACTGACTGACCCACACACACTCACTCACTGACTGACCCACACACTCACTGACAGACAGACTCACTGACTGACAGACTCACACACACACTCACTGACTGACAGACAGACTCACACTCACTGACTGACAGACCCACACACTCACTGACTGACAGACAGACTCACACACTCACTGACTGACAGACCCACACACTCACTGACTGACAGACCCACACACTCACTGACTGACAGACAGAGACACACACACACGCAAAGATTTCTAGATACACACAGTCAAACACACAAAGACATACACACAATATATACACACAATGTCACAGATACCCACATTAAAGTTATACAGTATGTTCCTGACATAGAGGAACTAAGCAAGGGCAGGGATCTCACTAAGTTTGTTCTGTAAAAAAATTTAAACATTTTGTATGTTCTTTGTTATTAAGTTTTTTAAATAGTCTTAACAAGTTTAAATGTAATTAGAAATGACATTAAAAAGAAAAATATAAATGAATACGATTAGTTGTTTTTAAAACGGACCTTTATTTAATGTTATCATTAATAAAACATTTAACATTCTTAACCATGCATTCCTCTGACTATATTGCCGGCACACCAAGGGACGTCAAAATTTTACTTCGGCACACTACTACCAAAAGGTTGCCTACCCCTGGTCTAGGTGTATTTTACTATATACAATTCATGAATTATATATATATATATATATATATATATATATATATTAACAAAACAAAAAGAAATAGAAGTAGAGCCAAATAACAGGTACACTTTAAGAAACGGGGGGTAACCCTCAAATGAAACAAATCGAGAAATACAAGAAGTGTACCTATGTGTGATGAATACAAAATACAGAACACGTAAGGTTCAAAAGTAGGTATATCAATCTCAGGCAAAAATGCTGAGAAGGTATGCTATTAAGCAAAGTATACCACTGAAAAATAGTCCAAATAAAAAAATTTTTTTTTTTATTAATAAATGTTAAAACCAAAAACATACTAGTGTACACTGGTGAAAACCACAAAAAAGTGCTACAATTACTGCCCACAAATAGATGTGCAAATTAAAAAAATTAAAAAAGTATCAACCAGTGGTTTTAGTCTTATATATCAGGACTGGAAAACAATCACCGGGCCACTTGGTAGTTATAACCGAAATACAAAGACAGTGCTGATGAATATCAGCAATTGATACATCTATGGCACTTGCACTTGCACTTGCCATAGATGTATCAATTGCTGATATTCATCAGCACTGTCTTTGAATTTCGGTTATAACTACCAAGTGGCCCGGTGATTGTTTTCCAGTCCTGATATATAAGACTAAAACCACTGGTTGATACTTTTTTCATTTTTTTAATTTGCACATCTATTTGTGGGCAGTAATTGTAGCACTTTTTTGTGGTTTTCACCAGTGTACACTAGTATGTTTTTGGTTTTAACATTTATTAATAAAAATTATTATTATTTTTTTTATTTGGACTATTTTTCAGTGGTATACTTTGCTTAATAGCATACCTTCTCAGCATTTTTGCCTGAGATTGATATACCTACCTTTGAACCTTACGTGTTCTGTATTTTGTATTCATCACACATAGGTACACTTCTTGTCTTTCTCGATTTATATATATATTAATATCAAATTACACGTAGACTGATACTGATTAAATATATATATAATTATTGTTATATATCTATATATTTATATATAATATAAAAAATATGTAAATACGTAAAAAAATAAAATTAAAAAATAATTAAAAATAAATAATTCAAAATATATAGATGTGTGTTATTTCGTTCTAACTGTATTGTGATATTAATATATATATATTTATATCAAAATACACGTAGAACGAAATAATATATACCATATATACTCGAGTTTAAGTCAACCCGAATATAAGTCGAGACCCCTAATTTTTCCCCCCTTATACTCGAGTATAAGACTAGGGTGGGAAATGCTCCAGTCAGCTCCACTGTAAGTCTCCACTGTAACCCGTGGCAACGCTCTGACCCTGCGGCTCTTACGAGACTTACAGTGGAGCTGACAGGGGAGCTGACCGGACCGGAGGAGAGAGAAGGTAACTGACAGGAGCTGCAGGAAAGGTAAGTTACAGCTCCCTGCCAGCCCCCCTCCTACACAGCCCATGCCACTGTCAGGAGAGCTGACCGGACTGGAGGAGAGAGAAGGGAGCTGACAGGAGCTACAGGAAAGGTAAGTTACAGCTCTCTGCCAGTCTCCAACAGGACCGCCGGGCTTGTAATGAGCCCGGCGGTCCTGGTCTGTATTATGGTAATGTAAGTTGCCATAATACAGACAGCGACTCGAGTATAAGACGAGTGGGGGTTTTTCAGCACAAAAAATGTGCTAAGAAACTTGTCTTATACTCGAGTATATACAGTATATCTATATATATAAATATATACGTATATATCACTATATATATATACCTATATATAAATAAAAATATTTAAAAAAATTATATATATATATATATATATATATATATATATATATATATATTGTTTACGTTTTGTTTTGTTCACAACGTGTACATTTGGCTCAGTCCTTAAGGTGTTAAACCACACTGACTGATGATCACTGGATCCTAAACTTTCACCTACAGTAATATCTGATACCAAATCTCTATTTGTTAACACTAAATCTAGTATGGCCTCCTTACGAGTTGGCTCCTCTACGACTTGTTTTAGAGACAATCCCAGTAGGGAGTTTAGAATATGTGTGCTCCTGGCACAAGCAGCTATTTTGGTTTTCCAATTCACATCAGGAAGATTAAAGTCACCCATGATGATAACTTCCCCCTTTATTGTCATTTTAGCTATTTCCTCAACTAGTAGATTATCTAACTCTTCTATTTGTCCTGGGGGCCTATAAATCACACCTACACAAGTTACTGTGTGATTACCAAATTCTAACCTAACCCAAACGGACTCTATGTTCGCCTCACTAACTTTTATTAGGCTAGATTTTATGCTATCCTTCACATACACCCCTCCCCCTTTCTTGGCTTCCCTGTCTTTTCTATATAAAGAGTATCCTGATATTGCTATGTCCCAGTGATTTTCTCATTATACCATGACTCAGTAACAGCGACAAAATCTACATTATCAGTTGCCATTATTGCCACAAGTTCATGGATCTTATTCCCTAAACTGGAAGCATTTGTAGACATGACTCTAAGCTTATCATTTTTTAACACACTTGCTACAGGTACCTTCTGTCCTTGTTCTGGGGGGCAACTGAAGTGATGTTTTATCACCCTTTTGCACCCCACCTCCCCCCACTAGTTAAATACATCCTAGCAAAACCTCTGAAGTGCTCATTGAGAACATTTGTTCCCTTTTGAGAAAGATGCAAACCATCTTTTTTGTACAGTTTATTTCCATTCCAAACAGAGCTACCATGAGAAATAAAGCCAAGTCCTTGCTCCCGACACCATTCACCAAGCCACAAGTTAATATGCATCCGCCTGTTGTTCTGAGTGTTATGCACAGGCAGAACTTCAGAGAATGACAGTGTGGAAGCAACCTGCCGTATATCATTGGCAAAAACTCTAAAAACTTCCTTTACCTCTGAAACCTCATTGCAAGCCAAGTCATTTGCCCCTAGATAGACAAGTACATCTAATTCCCCTTCCTGCTTTGCTCACTTAACAATTTTACAAATACGTCTCCTGTCCCTGTGAGCAGTAGACCACCATTGTCCATCTCCACACCTCTTATGATTGAATCCCCCAACAACAACTGCTTTCTATTAGGCCTCACCATAGTCTCTAGGCCTGTCTCCATAACACTACTACACTTGGTGCCTGAGCCTGTCTACACAACACCACTACACTTGGTGCATGAGCCTGTCTACACAACACCACTACCCTCAGTGCCTGAGCCTGTCTCCACAACACCACTACCCTCAGTACCTCAGCCTGTCTCCATAACACCATTACACCCTAAAAGTGCAAAAAAATGAATTATGTAGAGCAACAGACTGTGCAATATGCCTTTTATCCAAAACTCTAAGTCTACCAGATCCTACAGTAATCCATCTGCTATTCCTACTAAGTCTCTGCGGCAGTGGCTTTGCAGCAGTTCCAGTCTGAGTTTGTTTACCAGATAATTTACAAATCTCAGACTTCAAAAATACAATCTCCTGCCGCAATATAGAGAACTGTCTACAGATTAGACAGCATCCAAATCTCCAAAAAGAACGTGAAACAAATGCATAACAACTATTACACTGAACTGAGTCTGCCATTTTAATGAGGTAAAGCAAACACATCTTAAAATGTTTTGTTTATCCTTCTGAATACCTCTGATTACCTCCAGTTTATCTCCAATCACACACTTTAAAGCAGCACTCTCCAGAATATCTCCAATCACACACTTTGTAGCACCACTTACAAGCAGCTGCCAAGCTCTATTAGCCAAGCTAATATCTACAACCCTTATATACACTTCTAAAGGCACCACCCACTAGGAATGTTTAACACCTGGCTAGGCCTATGCTTATTTGCAAACAAGAGCTAATTAACCAACAATCAATCAATAGCAAGCACCTAGCTAATCAAATGAAATGCCTTACCAATTATGAAATGGAATATATATGGGTCTATGTATGTGCAGGCACATTGGTATGTCAGACAGCCCTCTAGAAGAGGATCGCAGCGGAGGTAAGTAAATCTTTCCTCCCCTGGGCTTAAGCCGTTACAGCGTTCTATGCCGCCGCAACAGCTTTAAAGCCGCGACGGCATAGAACGCCGTAACGGCGTTAAGGGGTTAATTCTACCCCCTTCTAGCAACATCTTCACTTGTTTTTTTTCTCTCGCTCCCCCCTCACTCTGATCTTCGCATGAGATATTTACGACCCTCTCTGCAAGAATGGTGTCTATGTTCTATCAAACCTGTCTTAGTCTTGCACAGAAATGCTTCAGACTTGAGAAAGGGAGGTTCTCCCGAAAGCTTGCCATTAAAAAATTATTTTAGTCCAATAAAAAAGGTATTACAAGATACAAATTTTATCTGTTTTTTACGTCTACATTACTGGACTAATACGGCTACTTGAACACTGGAAAGGAAAATTTATTCCTACTTACCGTAATTTTCTTTTCCTGGTCATGGCAGCACAACAATGGGTAGCTCCTCCCTATCCCTAACCAGACAGGAACCTAATTAAAACGGAAGGTATAAGTAACCCCTCCTACCCCACCCACCCTCAGTCTTGTTTCTTGTCTTGTTTCCAGCAATATCCCATTTACGACCCTCTCTGCAAGAATGGTGTCTATGTTCTATCAAACCTGTCTTAGTCTTGCACAGAAATGCTTCAGACTTGAGAAAGGGAGGTTCTCCCGAAAGCTTGCCATTAAAAAATTATTTTAGTCCAATAAAAAAGGTATTACAAGATACAAATTTTATCTGTTTTTTACGTCTACATTACTGGACTAATACGGCTACTTGAACACTGGAAAGGAAAATTTATTCCTACTTACCATAATTTTCTTTTCCTGGTCATGGCAGCACAACAATGGGTAGCTCCTCCCTATCCCTAACCAGACAGGAACCTAATTAAAACGGAAGGTATAAGTAACCCCTCCTACCCCACCCACCCTCAGTCTTGTTTCCAGCAATATCCCAGGGCGGGATCTTTGTGCTGCCATGGCCTATGACCAGGAAAACAAAAATACGGTAAGTAGAAATACATTTTCTTTTTCCTGGCTATATCCATGGCAGCACAACAATGGGTAGTACCCAAGCAATAACCAAGGGAGGGAACACGAACACACAAGACTTCCAAAATATGAATGCAAATTGACAACACTCATAAGGACATTGGAAATGAAAAACTGATTGCCCACTATTGGCACATTATTAAATTGACCAACTCAAATGTACCCCCCCAAAAATGTCTAAAAATTGATTGAGGACCAAACAGCCATTTACCTACAAGTTCCGGGGAAACTTGGCCACCGATGCTCAAGAGGTAGAAATGGCTCTAGAGAGCAAACAGACTGTAACTCCTAGGGCTTAGTAGTCTAAAAAACAGCCAAGACTATCCATCTGCTGATGGCTTATATAGAGGCTTGAAGATCTTTATGGTCTATTAGTAAAGATAAACAGACTATCAGAAGAAATCCAGAAAGTGGATATTAATCCTTGCAATTAATGTGCTCTGTATGTGCATGCCCAGCCTGCTACCCCTTGGTCACTGCAGGAGACAGGATGATGGGATAATCTTGCTACCCCTAGGATCACCGCAAGTAAATCCATATGCTCTGTATGTGCATGCCCAGCCTGCTACCTCTTGGTCACTGCAAGAATCATGGTGACGGCATGATCTTGCTACCCCTAGGGTCACAGCAAATTAGAACCCCCGATCACTAAAGGGGTCTCTCCAGGGGGTCACCTTTGCACTGGGCTGTGTACTGCAGACTGCCCAAGGGAGAGAGGCTGAACTCCCTTGAGGGAGAAGGTAACAACCCTCAGGTAAGCCAAAAAGAAAAATTCTCTAGTCTTAGAATGACTAAGTCTGTCCTAGGGATAGGACAGGAACAAAAAGACTGAGGGTGGGAGGGTTAGGAGAGGTTACTTATACCTTCTGTTTTAACCCCTTAAGACCGGAGGGCGTACTATTACGTCCTCTAATAGGCGGCTCTAAACGCCGCCGGGCGTAATAGTACGCCCTCCGGTCTTTCTGTACTTACCCGGTCGCCGGCGGTCCCACGCCGGCGATCGCGGTGGGGGGGACTCCCAGGGAGCCCCCCGCGGCACGACCGTCCTCCAGGAAGCCCCCCGGCCGTGTGAGAGTGGGGTCCTAGCGAGGACCCCACAATCACATGGCCGGGTATAGCTGGCTTCTGTATTGCCAGCAGGGGGGCTGCCTGTAATTACAGGGGGTCCCCCTGCTGGCTGAAAATAAAAGTAAAATAAGTTAAAAGTGTAAAAAAATAAAATTATATATACTTAGATCATATATATATATTATATATATATGATCAAAGTATATATATACACATATACATACACACATGTACAGCGTCTAGGTGTATTTTACTATTAATATATATATAATTATATATATATATTAATATCAAATTACACGTAGACTGATACTGATTAAATATATATATAATTATTGTTATATATATATTTATATATATTATAAAAAAAATTAAAATGTAAATACGTTAAAAAATAAAATTACAAAAATAATTAAAAATAAATAATTAAAAAATATATAGATGTGTGTTATTTCGTTCTAACTGTATTGTGAAATTAATATATATATATATATATCAAAATACACATAGAACGAAATAATATATATATTTATACACATAAATATATACGTATATATCACTATATATATACCTATATATAAATAAAAATATTTTAAAAAAATTATATAGATATATACATATATATACACATACGTATATATATACATATATTGATTCTACATATATATTTATGTAATATTTTTACATAATTAGGTATCTTAATTAATTACAATTAGCAGGACCTGCATGACAACCCATGCCGAAAGTAAAGGGAATTTAATTTGCTAGCACTATATTTAACCCTATAACTTTCCGAGACACCATAAAACCTGTACATGGGGGGTACTGTTCTACTCGGGAGACTTCGGTGAACACAAATATTAGTGTTTCAAAACAGTAAAATGTATTACAACGATGATATCGCCAGTAAAAGTGACGTTTTTGCATTTTTCACGCACAAACAGCATTAAACGGACAATATTATTGCTATGATACTTTTTACTGTTTTGAAACACAAATATTTGTGTTCAGTGAAGTCTCCCGAGTACAACAGTACCCCTCATGTACAGGTTTTATAGTGTTTTCAAAAGTTACAGCGTCAAATATAAGGCTTGCGTTTCATTTTTTTCACATTAAAATTCGCCAGATTGGTTACGTTGCCTTTGAGACCCTATGGTAGCCCAAGAATGAAAATTACCCCTATGATGGCATACCATTTGCAATAGTAGACAACCCAAGGTATTGCAAACAGGGTATGTCCAGTCTTTTTTAGTAGCCACTTAGTCACAAACACTGGCCAAAATTGGCATTTTTTGCATTTTCACACACAAACAAATACTAACGCTAACTTTGGCCAGTGTTTGTGACCAAATGGCTACTAAAAAAGACTGGACAATGCCCAGGTTTCTATTGCAAATGGTATGCCATTATGGGTGTAAATTTCATTCCCGGGCTACTATACATCTCAAAACGTAACCAATCTGGCGAATTTCAAATTTCAAATGTAACGTGCTATATTTGACCCTGTAACTTCCCAAAACGCCATAAAACCTGTACATAGGGGGTACTGTTTTACACGTGAGACTTTGCTGAATACAAATATGTGTATTTTATTGCAGTAAAAGCAAACAGTATTATGACACTGACCGTTAAAATGTCATGTAGAACTAAAAAAATCCAAAAAAAATCGTATTTTCTCCCATTTTTTTCATATTAAATTATGTTTCATAGCTAAATATTTGATATTAAATGAAAGCCCTGTTTCCCCTGAATAAAATGATATATAATAAGGGTGGGTGCATTTACTATGAAAGAGGTGTATTACGGTTGGACAGACATGTAGCGGAAATGCCAGGTTTTGTTTACATTTTGTTTTGTTCACAACGTGTACATTTGGCTCCGTCCTTAAGGGGTTAATTAGGTTCTGGTCTGGTTAGAGATAGGGAGAAGCTACCCATTGTTGTGCTGCCATGGATATGGCCAGGATATATACATATATATATATATATATATATAAGAAAAATATATATGTAAAAAAGTAAAAATATATATTTCTAATTCTACTTATATATTTATATTTTATGTTTACCTAATTATGTGATTTTATTAATTACAATGTGATGGACCTCTATACCCAGAGGTTAATACCCTGGGTGTGTTGAATGAAAGCCTCTTGTAAATGAGAGGATGGGGTATGTTTGGTATGAATGTGGTAGTTGGAGTGGGGGCTCATCTACAGAATAGAAAGAAGCTTAGGGAAAGTTCAACAAATATAAGGACGATGGATACCAGATTTGGAAGAAACCTAGGAATAGACTAAAAAAGAGTAATGGTTAAAATAATATCGTTAAATGTACAAGGTCTAAATTCCCCTAGTAAACGAGCAATTTTGTTTGATTACATTAAGAAAGAAAAAGCTCATATCATCTTTCTACAGGAGACACACTGGAAGAGAGATGATAAGTTAAGATTTACTCCACAAAGTATTTCAACAGTAATATCTGCCACATTAGAAAGTCAGAGAAAAAGAGGTGTAGCCATTATGATAAGTGATGATCTGGATGCTAAAATCATATACCAAGAATTAGACGAAGAAGCTAGATATATTATAGCAATAATCAATATTCAATCAGAAATATATACGCTAGTAAATGTGTATGCGCCTAATAATCCTTCAAATAGATATTTCTATGATCTTTTTGACAAAGTAGATAAAATAAAGCAGGGCAAATTACTCTTGGCAGGCGATTTTAATCGGATACTAGATGTAAATATGGATAGGAAAACTTTAAATTCTGAAGGATCAATTAAAGTAGTAACTGCACAAGCAGTACAATTTCAAAGGATAATTAAGAAATATGGACTTATGGATATATGGCGAGTGCTTCATCCACTGGAGAGGGATTTTACATGCTTCTCCAGATCATATTTTTCATACTCAAGAATTGACTTATTCCTGGGCAGTGTTGGATTCACTAATAGTACTAAAAAAGTCCTCATAGATGAAGTAACTTGGTCCGATCATAATGCCATGATCTTGGAGTTGGATATAGTGAACAATAGGGCAAGAAGAACTGATTGGAGATTGAATGATAATATTCTCTCCAGTAAGGAAAACAGAGAATATATAGGGGAGATGACAGAAAGCTTTTTTCAGGAAAATGAGGGGGGTGAAGTGTCACTTCCGATGGTTTGGAATGCATATAAATGTGTTATAAGAGGATATTTAATTAAGCTAGGTACAATTGATAAAAAAAAGAAAGGCAGACCTTTAAAGGATTTGTATGTAGACTATTACAATTTATCGAATGAAAACAAAATTCTACCAACTCAGGAGAAAAGCATAAAAATGTTATTATTGCAAAATCAAATAAATGAATTACTATATGAGGAGAAAAAGAGAAATCTCCAATTCTTAAAGATTAATTGGTATTATAAGAGTAATAGGGCGGATAGGCTGCTTACAAATAAACTGAAAAATAAAAAACAAATGAGGAGGATCCATAGAATAGAGGTAGGAAAAGAAACGCTATTAAGTCCGAAAAAAATAGGGTTAGCTTTTAATGAGTATTATAGTCGATTATATAATTTAGAATCCGCTGGACAACAACCTATATCTTCGGAATATTTCAAAAATAAAAAAATGCCAAAAATTACTATGGAACAACTTAATGAGATAAATAAACCAATAACCCCAGTGGAAGTTATAACAGCTATAAATAAGTTACAGATAAATAAAGCTCCTGGCCCAGACGGGTATTCAAATAAATTTTATAAGATATTTAAAGATTCCCTGTCGTCTCGTCTTGCTAGGATATTCAATACAATAGTGGAAAACTGCACGTTCCCTTGGGAGATGCTTCAAGCGAATATTGTTCCTATCTTGAAGCCGGATAAAGACCCAGCTAAACTGGTAAATTATCGCCCTATATCTCTTTTAAATGGGGATGTAAAGATTTATGCCTCAATTATTGCAGATCGATTAAAAATATGTATTCCGACTTTAATACATCAAGATCAAGCAGGTTTTATTCATGGCAGAGTACCATCAGATGGATTAAGAAGAATAATGGATGTACAGGATGTCGCGATTAGGAAAAAGGTTCCCCATCTGACCCTGTCACTGGATGCTGAGAAAGCGTTTGACAGGGTCAGATGGGATTTTTTGGGTAGCACTTTAAAATCATATGGTATAGTAGGAACAGTCTATGATGCCATTATGGCACTATACACTGTTCCTTCAGCAAAGACTATAGGCCCTGGGATAGAGGCAGACTGGTTTTCTATTAAGAACGGAACCAGGCAAGGATGTCCTCTTTCCCCGTTACTTTATGTTCTAACCATTGAGCCTCTTGCAGAAGATATAAGGCAAAATGAAAAGATTGAGGGTTTCTGGTTTAAAAATTTAGAACATAAGATCAATCTATATGCTGATGATGTCATGCTTATGGTGCAGAATCCTAGATCATCATTGCTGGAACTGATAAGAACACTAGATTATTACAGTGAATTTTCAAATTATAAATTAAATATTAATAAAACTACAATAATGACAACTAATTTACCTAGGGAAGATAGGGATTTTATTAAATCATCTTACGATTTTGTTTGGGCTAAGGAACATATTTCATTTCTTGGTATAAAAATAACAAGAGATATAAATAGAGTTATTGAAGCTAACTTCCTCCCTCTGTTAAAAAATACAAATAAAATATTAAAAGAATGGGCTGGTAGGGAGATTTCTTGGATAGGTCGTATAAATACTATTAGATCATATATTCTGCCTAAATGGAATTATCTTTTTAGAATGATACCTATACAAGTTCCTAATCCCTGGTTAAAAATGATACAGTCAGCTTTTTCTAAATTTATTTGGAAAGGCAAAAAACCACGAATAAGCCTACAGTTAATATCTAAGAAAAGAAAGGACGGAGGTCTTGCTGCTCCAAATATAATAGAATATCATAACGCATGTATGTTGGCCCACACTGTTTATACGTTAAGTATAGATCAAAAAGAACAATCTTGGTGCCACATAGAGCAATCATTAGTAGAGACAAGCAGCCTATCCTCCCTGTTTTGGACAACAAGGAGGAATCAAAATAAAAATAACTTGGTCCACCTAGAAAATTCGACAATTTTAGATAGTATACTGGGATTCTGGCAGAAATTTAAGAAAAACTATAAAATAGAATATAGAATATTCCCTTTTTTACAACTAGAGGTGATTAATCATAATATTGAAGATATTAATATCAGAGGTTGGATACAAAAAGGTATTAAGTATATTCAACAAATTATAGATACAAAGGATCTCAAGTCATTTAGCCATTTACAGGCAGAGTTTGGGATTGAAAGTAAGGAGATATTTACATATCTAAGAGTTAAGTTTTTCTTGACGAAATTTTTGGATATTCAGTTAAATAAAATTATAAGTAACATTAAGAAGATCGTAGAAACAAATAGAACTAAAGGTCACATCTCTAGATGTTATGAATTCTTAAAGTCATCTCAAAAGCTCTCTCCTTGGAAATCTAAGACTAAATGGGAAAAAGATTTACAAATAGCAATCCCTGAGCAAGATATGATAAATGCGATAGAGAGAGTTAATAAATCGGTACACTGCTTGAATATAGTAGAGAATTTTTATAAGCTTCTGAATAGATGGTATATGGTTCCAGAAAAATTGGCTAAAATATATTTTGATCAGAGCTCTTTTGGTTGGCGTTGTGAAGTTGCGATAGGAGATTATCTCCATATCTGGTGGCATTGTAAAGTTTTAACTAAAATATGGAAGGAGGTATATAGGCAGATTCATAATTCATGTCAGCTATATATACCTTTCACACCACAAAGTTTTTTGTTACATTTGGGATGGCCCTCTATGCCCTTTGAGAAACGGATGTTGATAATACATATTTTGATGGCAGTAAAGCTAGCTGTTGCTAGAAATTGGAAAAGTAAAAATGAAATACACTGGAGGGAAATTAAAACACAGGTTATTTATCAATGTAAGATGGAAAAGGGAATAATTCTAGGTAATTCTGTAGGTCTGAAGAAATATAATAAATGGGAAATAATAGTTGATAATTTTATTATTAATAACGTGAACTTATAATTCTGTAGATATGGGCTCCCCCAAAGTGTGATTGACTTGTGGAGGAACCTTAGTAAAAGTGTACCTAATGGGAAGGATGGGTAAATTTGGATAATATAGGTTTGGTTCCTCTGGATGGTATTTTGTGTGTATGAAATGAATTGGTTTTTTTTTTTTAAAATACCTCTATTAGCTATATATATGAAATATGGATATTTAATTCTGTTTTATATTGCTAATGTTGTTTACATATGGAAATATATAATAATGTAAGTATTGTAATAGAGGAATTGATTGTATTTTGTAAACTGAGAAAATTTTGAAGAAATAAAAATATATTATAAAAAAAAAAAATGTGATGGACCTGTCTGACAACCCATGCAGAAAGTCCAGAGAATTGAATTTGCAAGCCCTATCCGTGAGACAATGCAGTTTTTGAGTGAATTTTTTTTTTTTTTTTTTTTTTATTTCAATATGAACTTTGGCCAGGGTTTATGACTAAGTGGCTAAAGAATACTGGACAAATTTCAATGTGTAAAATGTAAAATGGGCAAGCATTATATTTGACCCGTAACTTTCCAAAAACCCATAAAGCCTGTACCTGGGGGGTACTGTTGTACTTGTGAGACATTGCTGAATACAAATATGAGTGTTTTAGTGCAGTAAATCATATAATGCTGATTATATCATTGGTGAAAAGTTTGTTTGTTTTTAAAAAACATGCAAAAAACAAACAAGATTGCTAACTCTGGCCAGGATTTGTGACTAAGTGGCTACTAAAAAAGACTGGACATACCCCATTTTGAATACCCTGGGTTATATACTTTAGCAAATGGTATGCAGTGATGGGGTTAACTTTCATTTCTGGGCTGCCATATGGTCTTAAAGGCGCAGCAAACCAATATGGCAAATTTCTTTTTTTAAATTTGACAATTGTTATTGAAGTTTTGGGATATAGAAAGAAGAAAAGGGGAGTGGGGGATAAGCAGCGTCATTGAACACAATTGATCAAAATAACACAACATGGATGCTGTCCAGGAGGTGGGAGGGTCTGGGAGGGAGGGTCTGCTGGAGATTGGCCAGGATGTGTCAGCTGACCGGAGCTCGCCGCGAACGGTTCGTGGCGAACCGCTCGTGGGAAGTTCGCGAACGGTTCGCGACATTACTATTACTGAGCTGTTAGTAGAGCAGTTCGCTTAGGGGAATGTATACTCGGACTCGTGACTGCCTTCACCCTGTTTTTTTATTTAATATCCTGATATATCTGCTCGCCTTTAGCCCCGACCTGGAGGGCTCCCAGTGGGCATTTCGTATCATAGTTGCAAGCCATTTGCCAAGTTGGAGTCTGATACCCTGTTATAGGACCCCGTTGTGCCCTATTGGGATAGGTAGCTTTCCCATATTGTCCTGGCCTCTATGGTGACCTTATTAGATGTCATATGGTTATGTGCCATGGTTTTATAATCCCAGTTCGTGGTGACCTGTGCATTTAGTGCCTGTCTATCAGGTGCCTGCTATGAGCATGCTATAAGGGTGTTCGCTGCAATTAGGACCTGGAATTTGAGTTTAGACTGTACCCGGGATTCTTGTTCTAAACCAATGAACAATAGGCATAGTTCGGGTGTGAGACACTGTGGGGTATGTAGGAGATCCGATAGGTCCCTCTCCACCCACCTCCAAAATGGCCTTATGCTCGGACAGGTCCACCAGATATGAAGCATTGTGTTAGGGTACATGCGGGACAGTCTCTCCTGCACATAGTATCAGCCATAATGCAATTTCCGCACCAGTTCCAGGTGAGCCGCGCAGGATGTGTTGTGTCTATGTGCCACCCCGCTCTCCCCCACTGTTCATCCGTGAGTGTGTATCCCAACTCTTTGTGCCATGCTTCTCTATCAAGATATAATAATAATACCTCTGTTATTGGTGTTTAAATGTGTAATAAAAGAGTTGAGAGACTCCTTAGAGTCATTCCACATAAAAAATAGATTGTCCATATATCTAAAATAGGAAACCAGGTTTGACTCCCAGGCATGCCCACCCCAAACGGCGCTGGACTCCCAGTCTGCCATAAAGAAGTTGGCATAGCTGGGGGCAAACCTGGTCCCAATAGCATTACCCATCTTTTGAAAAAAAAAAAAAAAAAGTTAAAAAAAACAAATAGTTATTTTTTAAGATGATATTAATTCCTTCCAGGATAAAATCTATTTGAATATCGGGGATTCTTTTCTCATGAGATAAAATAGTCTTAATAGCTTGACAGCTTATATGATGAGTAATTATAGTATATAGAGAGGTGACATCACATGTCACTAAAATAAAATCTGGTTGCCAGTTAAAATTGTTTAAAAATCTTAGTAGTGGGGGGGGCGGAGCCAACATCGGAGCAGAGCAGACGTGCCAACTCGAGCTCTAGGCCTCATGAGAGGAAAACTGCAATTTATGAACAGAAAACAGGCTACTGCCAAACTCCACAGCCCCTCACCTTACACAGGAGAGTGATATGGGCCGAAAAATAAGAAACCGAGAGCAGACAAAAGCCCCTTAAGCCAAGATATAGGGGAACTGCTCTGACGCTCGCAAGCCCCAATGTGGGACAAAATGGCGATGGAGGATGAGGAGCCTTTCTACTCCTCGGGCGACGAGTCGTACGAAGCGGGAGTGGGGGCAATGAGTGCTCCACTTGCCAGACCTAAGCCCCAGTGAGCCACCACTGGAGACCCGGTAACAGCCACTCAGCTAAAGGGCATGCTAGCCGAATTAAGGAAGAATATAGCGGCAGACATGGCCAGCATCAAAGAGGCTGTAAACGGCTTCACATCTAGGATCACCCTGCTGGAGTCCTCATCGAGTTCCCAAGACCAAAGACTTGACTCTATGGAGAGTAAAATAACTGAAATCCAGAAACAACAAAGCGCCACCAATGATAGGGTCGGCGCCTTTTAAGATCAAAGGAGGCATTATAACCTCAAAATCTGTGGAATACCAGACACAGTAAAATAAACATCAAAAGAATCTGAATTGGAGTATACAATAACTCTGTGCAAAATAATAAAAAGGGCTGCGTCACATACAAAGGAGCGACTAAACAACCAAATAAAATATAAATCAACAAGGGTATGTGAGCGCTCCAAATAAAATATGACCACTAGAAAAATTACACTCCAAAGCAGCAGCTGTAAAATAAAATAAAAATGTACATATACACAAAATATTTATTCATATATAAACAATAAAATTGATCGAATCATAAGAACCATGAAAAAATCCTTATAAATCTAAATATGAAAATGGTCATAAAGATGTGTCCAAGAAGAAAAAACTCACAGGCACTCCAACTTCAGGCCGCAGGCAGATTTATTATGACTGAATGCAACGCAACGTTTCGACCGGAAAGGTCTTTTTCAAGCTTGAAAAAGACCTTTCCGGTCGAAACGTTGCGTTGCATTCAGTCATAATAAATCTGCCTGCGGCTTGAAGTTGGAGTGCCTGTGAGTTTTTTCTTCTTGGATTATTGTACTGGGATTGCTGGTCCTGCTCTGGAGCACCCTTGGCCGTTGGGATTGGGTGCGGTTCTCATCACTTACTCTGCTCAATAAAGATGTGTCCAGACCAAAGTTCAAAGATACATAGTGTGGGGCCCCCAACACTAATATGAATTATGTATCAAAGGGAAAATAAAAATGAAAAAAGATTGTGCACATCAAATAATAAAACATAAAAAAATGTCAAAAAATGAATATCAGACCTCAAACACATATATAATTCATGGGGGAGGGAGCTCATAAACCCACCAAACCACTAGGTAAAGGTGAGGGGTGCCGCTATGAATAGTCTCCTAGTGTTGAAAACCTAGGGATTAAACCAGAGCAACTTACCCTACTCACCCTACCTTCGTGTAAGGTAAAGGGAGCACGCCAACTCCCTACCACGAAACAAGATGTGTGGGACTGAATTCAACAGCTGCCGAAAATCCCTCCCAAACCGTAAATGAAGTCGGGTAGAAAATCAAAGGAGACGGAAAACAGATCGTCTACGCGTTTCGTCCCCTATGAGGGACTTTATCAAGACAAAGATCTGTTGTCCACAAATTGGGTATATATACCCTGCACCTAGAGGAGTGGTCATTCAATTAAAAAATAATAAAGATTAAGAGTCAATTTGTAGAAGGCGGATCGCCTAAGGTGTGCATTTTAAAAAACAAAAAATTAATTATTTATATAATATAAACATCCAAATGATATTATTAAATATAAATCATCAGCCAATGGGTATTATCATTCTCTCTCTCTAACAATTATTTAGGGAGATAAAACATGTGAAATCAAACCTGTATGTAACAGAGCGACTTTTAAAGACTGTCTCTTATCTTTTTCATATTATAGAAATACTCATAAGTTGTAGTTCTTTATATTTCTATATGTATGTAGACATATGCACACATATGAATGCATTCTTACCCATCAGCTACAACACAGAGGACTCCTATATATAAATAAAGAACTTAACAGCTTAAGTTTATTTAATAAAAGCCTCTCAAAGACTCTAAAGAATTATAAAAACTATATGTAAAAATAATATTAATCCTAATCAATAAATATAAAAATGCATAAAAGAACACATAATTCTGGTAAATACCAATATGTTGCATATAAAGAAACTTTTTGAGGAAGTCACATAACATACAATCAAAGCTTATGTTCAATGAACACGAATTGAAACAATAAATAAATGAATAATGTAAATAAATAGGTTATACTTAAACAGAGGTGGGGGGGGAGGGGATAGGGACACACAGCTGTAAATGTATCCCTCATATCCCTTGTGATCCATTCCCCACTGTTAGAGCAAAACCATAAAAAATAAACTTAAAATAATCAAAAGGAAAAAAATTTTTAAGTAATGTGCTCCAATTCCTCATTTAACCAATACGGGTTAAGAGTATTCAGTCGGAAAATCCACCTGGTCTCAGCTACAATAAGAGCTGCTTTTCTATTGACGATCTTCTCCGGGATATGTTCAATACCCATAACAGATATATATAAAGGATTACTCTCATGGGCCATCTGGAAGTGTCTAGCTACCAGGGATTTTCTATCCTGTTTAATGATCGCTAGTCTGTGTTCTCTGAATCTAGTTTTCAATGACCTAGAAGTCTGGCCAACATAAAGCAATCCACACGAACACTTCAGTAAATAGACAACATATGGGGTGTTACAGGTAATCCTTGAGGTTACTTGGAAAATCTCATTATTCGAAGAAGACGAGAAATCCAAACCTCCATGGTGTATATACTGACATGTTAGACATCGCGCTGAACCACATTTGAAATTCCCTACACCAAAGGCTGCCAGTGTGTTATGGGATTCTGCTGAGGCAAGCTTAGATGGAGCTAACAAGTTCTTTAAATTTCTATTTTTCCTAAAGGTTATTCTGGGCGACCCAGCTAAACTAAATTTCAACCAAGGATCCAATAATAAAATCGACCAATGTTGGCATAAAATGGAGATAATCTGGTCATATGCCCTATTAAAGGTAGTGGTAAATATGGGACCCTTATGAGAAACATCCCTAGTACTGATGTTAAATTTATTCCGGGTATTGGATCTTCTTTTAGGAGTTGAATTTTCCAGAAGGGATAACACTTCCATATGTTTAACCGATGGCAAAGAAGATCTAGCTGAAAACTCCTGATCAATATAAGGCTCTATGAGTGAATTTCTCGGAATGTTTCTAGCCTTATGGTATGCCTGATAAATAGTGCTTGGATCATAATCTTTATCCAGGAAACGTTGACATAATTCCAAAGATTCTTCTTCAAAATCTTCCAAGAGAGAACAATTTCGGCGTAGTCTAATGAACTGACCAAACGGGATATTATTAATCCACGTTGGATGATGACCACTCGTTGAATGTAAAAAACCATTAACATCGACCGGTTTCTTAAAAGTTTTAGTGAGGACATGTCCAGGTTTCCCGCATAAGATCAAATCCAGGAACTCAATAGTTGTCTTATTTTTATTACTAGTAAAAGATAATCCCCATTCGTTGTTATTGAGATAATGGACAAAATTATCAGTATCATCAAGATCACCCTTCCAAATAATCAAGATGTCATCGATGAATCTTTTATAAAATATAAGATGTTCTCTCCATACAGGATGGTTAAGTATATGAATGGATTCCCACAGGCCCATAAAGATATTTGCATATGCTGGGGCAAAACTAGCCCCCATTGCTGTACCTTTTATTTGTAGGTAGAATTGCCCATTAAAACAAAAATAATTATGGGTTAAAATAAAGGATATACTTTCCAAAATTGCTTCCACTTGACAAAGAGGGAGGAGGGGATCTTCCAAAAGGAAATGTTGAATGGCTTTCAAGCCCAACTTATGGTCAATATTTGAATATAGGGCTGCCACGTCCACAGTCAGCCAACAATAATTCTCCTGCCAGGTAATCTCCTGCATCAGTGATAATACATGTCCCGTGTCTTTAATATACCAGACACAGTAAGCCTAACAGACTTACCTCACTTTGTCAGCCGTATGCTAGGCACCTTGCTGCCACCTAAACAGGCCAAGGCAATGTGGCTAAACGGCATGTTCAGACTGCCAAAGCCAGCAACAGCACCGCACACCGTTCACACGGATCTAATAGTCCGTTTCCAGTCCATACAGGATAGAACCCTCTTACTGGCGGCTGCCCGAGAGAAGACTCCTTTACACCTCGAAGGAGCCGTGCTGACACTGTTCCCAGACCTTACAAAAGGCTCCACTGAGTGGCGCAGGGCCCTGCGACTGCTCCTACCATTGCTCCGAGACATGGGCATCCGGTACTGGTGGGGGACCCCGAGAATGTTCCTCTTCCAACATCTGGGCATAACGCACCGAGCCCATGGCGTCTCTCCGAGCTGGAGACTCTCCTACACAAACTGGGACTTGCGGACTCTCCTCAGGCAACGACATTGGGTCTGTCCCAGCTAGGTCCCTCGGCGGTACCGGAGTTTGTTCCCAGATCATCCCGACGACCTACACCCCTGAAGGAAAAGACCTGAAAGGCTGAGGGATATCCAGGACTTACCTGTCTAAATTGGGGACACTATACCCGCAGTTCGCAGTTCCCTCAATAGTAGATATCCATGGCGGCACAGTTATACCATGTTCTGACTTTAAGTTTGTTTTTAGTTCTTGTTTATAGCTACAGGCTTTACTTACACAATATCTGATTTACTGGCACTCTACCCATGCTGATAGGAGTAGTCGGCTCTACACACAGACACATGCATAAGCCCCTTACAGACGGCTCTATGCTACTGGTCGACACTCAAGATTATTACGTTGTCTCAATCTAGATTTCCCCCCACCCCCTCACCTGGCACACGATGAAATAACATCCACCTATGCAGGCAGGACAAGGTGAGAGATACGCTCCTCCAGAGGAGCAGCGTTCGCTTATTAGCTCAAACGTACAGGGTAATTATGCTACAGCTCATACATACAGTTCCTTATGCTACGAATAAAACACATGGCCGTTTAGGGGTGGCGCCTAACCGCGAGCAGGGGGCGGGGCTTAACACAGCCCTTACAAGCTGCTGTAACTGCTGCACATGAAATCCCTGCACCTCCACCTCCAGCCAGGGAAGGACTTCAGGCCAGGGAATCCACTCCTCCAGCCCACACTGTCTGTAAGTATATTAGTGTGTGTGTAACTGTCTGCCTGAAATTGTGTGTGTGTGTACCTGTCTGCCTGAAACTGTGTGTGTGTGTGTGTGTGTGTGTGTGTGTAACTGTCTGCCTGAAACTGTGTGTGTGTGTGTGTAAATGTCTACCTGAAAGTGTGTGTGTGTGTGTAACTGTCTGCCTGAAACTCTGTGTGTGTGTGTGTGTGTGTCTGTCTGTAACTGTGTGTGTGTGTCTGTCTGTAACTGTGTGTGTGTGACTCCTCCAGCCCACACTGTCTGTAAGTATAAGAGTGTGTGTGTGTGTGTAACTATCTGCCTGAAACTGTGTGTGTGTGTGTGTGTGTGTAACTATCTGCCTGAAACTGTGTGTGTGTGTGTGTGTGTGTGTGTGTAACTGTCTGCCTGAAACTGTGTGTGTGTGTGTGTAACTGTCTGTCTGAAACTGTGTGTGTGTGTGTGAGACTGTCTATCTGTAACTGTGTGTGTGTCTGTCTGTAACTGTGTGTGTGTGACTGTCTGTCTGTAACTGTGTGTGTGTGTGTGTGTGAGACTGTCTGTCTGTGTGTGTGTGTGAGACTGTCTGTCTGTAACTGTGTGTGTAACTGCCTGAAACTGTGTGTGTGTGTGTAACTGTCTGCCTGATCTGTGTGTGTGTGTGAGACTGTCTGTCTGTAACTGTGTGTGTGTGTGTGTGTGAGACTGTCTGTCTGTAAATGTGTGTGTGTGTGAGACTGTCTGTCTGTAAATGTGTGTGTGTGTGAGACTGTCTGTCTTGTGTGTGTGTATAACTGTCTGCCTGTAAATATGTGTGTGTGTGTGTAACTGTCTGCCTGTAACTGTGTGTGTGTAGCAGTCTGCCTGTAACTGTGTGTATGTGCGTAACTGTCTACCTGTAACTGTGTGTGTGTGACTGCATGCCTGTAACTGTGTGTGTGTGTGTGTGTGTGACTGTCTGTGACTGTGTGTGACAGTCTGCCTGTGACTGTCTGATGCTGCCTGTAACTGTGTGTTACTGTCTGCCTGTGACTGTCTGCATGTAACTTTGCGCGTGGCTGCCTGTAACTGACTGTGTGTGTAACTGTCTGTGTTTGTGGCTGTAACTATGTGTATGACTGTCTGCCTGTGACCGTGTGTGTGACTGTATTTGTGACTGTCTGCCTGTAACAGTGTGCGTGACTGTGTGTAACTGCTTTTAACTGACTGTGTTTGTGTGTAACTCTCTACCTGTAACTGTGTGTATGACTGCCTGTGACTATATGTGTGACTGTCTGCATGTGACTGTGTGCGTGTGACTGCTTGTAACTGTGTGTGACTGTCTGCCTGTAACTGTGTGTGACTGTCTGCCTGTAACTGTGTGTGAGGGGGTGCAGGGATTTTGTAGAGGGGGGCAGGGGTTTTAAAAAGTTTACAAATTTGTTCAATAATTTTTTTTTTTTTCATTTTAAAAGAAATTTTTGTAGGTTTTTTTTTTTGGGGGGGGCAAACCCAGGACCCGCCCCGGGTGCCACATGCCCTAGGCACGCCCCTGCGCATGCCTATTACTTAGAGTTGATAACCAGAGTGACCCTGTTTAAGCATGTATGAAGATTATGATATGTATCTCTGTACTTTAATTTGTGGAATGCAAAAATAAAGACTCTTAGTAGTGACATGGAGTCGTTTAAATAAGATCTCATTAATTTGACCGATGGTTGGAGCAAAGTGTCAATTTATTGAGACAGATTTCACAGAGGAGAATTAATTCCAGACACAATAGGTCTACCCGGGGGAAAATTTATGTTCTTGTGTATCTTGGGTAGGAAATAAATAACGGGAATTTTTGGATCTTTAATATTTAAATAGATATAGTCATGTTTGTTTAAAAAATTTAATTCTAATCCTTTTTTTTTTTTTAAATGAGGATAATTTTCTTGCATCTTAGGGGTTGGGTCTACTGGTAATTTTTCATATACTTCAACATCATTAAAGGGACTCTCCAGTGCCAGGAAAACAATACATTTTCCTGGCACTGCAGGTCCACCTTCCAAGAAAGGTGGCAACCCTAACTACTCTTCACATACTCTTGCTTAAGTATGGAAACTTAAGAGGGATTTATGGAAACAAAACTTGTGTGGACTAGCTGAAATGAAATTAGTTAAGGTAATGCTGACTTTGGTCTCTCTAACACTGTGGCATGTTCCCTTTCTTCTTCACGCACTACATCCATCGTTTCTCTGTCTCAGACTGTATACCAGGAGCTTCTGTCTGTAAGAAGGTAAGGAGACAAGTGGACATGTAAGTGCTAGGGGACAGTCCTTAGAAAGCTTGGAGAGAGTGCATCATTTCGCCAGCATGCATGATTGGCATGCAGCCTGACATGCATTCATGCCAGACTAGCCTTCCAATTCTTTGGGCAGACGCCTCCTTTTTGGGCATGTTTGACCCTTTCGGAAGTTCTGGTTACATGATCTGCGTCAGTGGCCCACCCTTTTACACCACCCATTGAGTTCCTGCTTCACTGGACACTGCTGTTAGGGGGTATGGATTTACTTCAAGGATGAAAGCATGAATTAGAGCGAGATTAGCATATTTTAAGAGAACCCGAGTTTTTTTTTATAGCTGCATCCTATGAGTTTCCCTCCGGCAACATCTCCACCAGATACATAAAGCTTGAGAGGTATGACTGTTTTAGTGTTTTTGGTCGATAAGATTCTGTACTTAGGCCCTTCATAATTGTCAGCACCCGGCCCACTGGGCTCTTAATCTGACCCTGGCCTGGAGTGTCCCTTTAAGTTGTCTGTTAGCTTCCTCTATGTACATGGTGCTAAATTGTATAACCAGACCTCCTCCTTTATCTGCTGGCTTGATGACAATATCTTTGTCATCTTGAAGCTGTTTCACCGCTTGTCTCTCAGAATTAGTCAGATTATGAAAGTTGTATATGTTTTGATTGATTTTATTAAAGACACTTAAAACCAATTTTTCAAACATGATTAGAGGGGCTGACTTAAAATTGGAAGGGTAAAACTTGGATTTCTCTCTAAGATTTGTGTTGATGAATTGAGGTTCATCAGTGGAAGTTGATGGGTGTGGGGAAGAGAGATTAGTCGATATTTTTATCATTAAAAAACCTTTGAAGAGTGGCTTTCCGTACAAATTTGTTCACGTCTAAAAAGGCTTCAAATGACTTAAAATAATTAGTTGGGGCATATTTTAAACCTTTACTTAAAGCAGATATTTGGGCTGCAGTTTAAACTTTCTGTAATGCCATTGTCAGAATCACTAGGGGCAATTATTGTCTCTCTAGCGTCTCTTTTTTGTTGTCTGCCACGTTTTCCTCTGGACTTGGTGTTCTTTTTAAATTGGTTTTCCTCGCTTTTGTTTTACATACAAGCAGAACGGTTGGACCACTAAAGGCACTGAGGACACTACACCCAAAATAAGCACCTTATAAGACATTTATCTCTGAGTGAAACTTGAATATTTTGGATTTTACTTTTCTGTGACTACCAGGATCCTAGTCCCACTGTTTCAATGAGACTTCATATACTGTGTTGTATTATTATTCGAAAGTATTGTATTATTATTGTTATTTTTTACTGTTTATTTACTTGGTGTAGCCATTTCCCTGCAAGCTTTAGGTCAGGGGTAGTCAACTTTTTTCTACCTACAGCCCACTAATGCAACTTTCTTGATGGAAACATTTCCTTACCGCCCACCAGTTTTCGCGCAAGTACGGAATATTTTCTAGAAAGGAGGGTGTTTAAAAAAAGTATGTACATTTATCTTTTTATTTCTACTTTATGCCTGTTTATAATGTTTTTAACTTTATAAAGTTCAGAAAACAATAAAGTAAATTGAAATTACCTTTAATTAGTGATTAATGAGATCCTTGAGACTGATGCTGAGAGACTAAATATTTAATATCTGGTTCGATTTTCGTAAGGAAAAAACTAAGGTCTCTTCTTCCGGTGATATGCAGACGATTTCTCTGTTTGCTCATAATATGATTTCTCATCCGTGCATCAGCTCCCCTCCTCAATTCCCCCTTTTCCTTTTTTCTATTCTTTTTACCTTTCTTATAGCAATGCCCAGCAGGGAGGCTGAGCTAGATAGCCCACTTATTATTATTAGCCAACAACAATTCTCTCCTTTTCTTTTTATATTTTCCTTCTTTCTCCTTTTTTTTTTTTTTTAAGTACTCTGCTTCTTTCTCCTTTTTACAAGTACTCTGCTCCTTCTTTCTCCTATTCTGCAAATACTCTGCTCCTTCTTTCTCCTTTTTTTTAACAAGTACTCTGCTCCTTCTTTCTCCTTATCTACAAGTACATTGCCCCTTCTTTCTCCTTTTACAAGTACTCTGCTCCTTCTTTCTCCTTGTTTACAAGTACTCTGCTCCTTATTTCTCCTATTCTACAAGTACTCTGTTCACTTCTCCTTTTCTACAAGTACTCTGCTTTTTCTTTCTCCCATTTTCCAAGTACTCCTCTCACTGCTATCATGTATCCCTCTACCTACTCCAACTCCTCCACTTCCTCTACCCGTGTGTTACACTCGATCACAAGTGCACGCGTCCGTACGTGCGTATGCAATATGGGTGCACATGCGCGTTCAGGCACACATGCTCGCGCTTTCATGCACTCGCATCTGCAACCTCGCACTTCCTGCTTACCACTGAGTGCGCAAGAGATGAATAGAGCGTACATCTCTCTGGATGGAGGGAGGATTCTGCTACCGCCCACCTGGAATCCCAAAATGCCCACTGGTGGGTGGTAGTGACCAGGTTGACGACCCATGCTTTAGGGTCAAATATAAGTCTGTTTTTTCACATTGAAATTTGCCAGTTTGGTTATGTTGCCTTTGAGAGTGTATGGTAGCCCAGGAATAAGAATTACCCATATGATGGCATACCATTTGCAAAAGAAGACAACCCAAGGCATTGCAAATGGGGTATGTTCAGTATTTTTTTTGTAGCGACTTAGTCAGAAACACTGTCCAAAGTTAGCGTTCATAATAGTTTTTTGCCTTTTTAACACACAAACAAATATAAATGCTAACTTGGCTACTTAGGGGTGGGGGCCAGGGGGAAGGACATTAGGTCCCCCCCCCCAATTTGTATTTAGGGCCCCCACCCACCACTCAGGGGTGGGGGGCCGGACATTAGGTCCCACCCCCTTATTCTTGTTTAGGGCCCCCACCCACTTCTCAGGGTGGGGGCCAGGGGGGAGGACATCAGGTCCCCCCCCCCTTATTCTAGTTTAGGGCCCCCACCCACCGCTCAGGGGTGGGGGCCAGGGGGGAGGACATTAGGTCCCCCACTTAATTTGTATTTAGGGCCCCCACCCACCGCTCAGGGGTGGGGGCCAGGGGTCCCCCCCCTTCGTCTTGTTTAGAGCCACCACCCACCAATCAGGGGAAGGGGCCAGGGGGGGGGACATTAGGTCCCCCCCCCCAATTTGTATTTAGGACCTCCACTTGCCTCTCAAGGGTGGGGGCCGGGGGTGCTATAAGTCCCCCCCCCATTATTTTACTTTAGGGCCCCCACCCTCCGCACAGGGGTGGAGGTGGGATAATAGGTCCCCCCCCCCCACTAATTTTAATTTCAGGAACGGTTTAACCCCATGAAGTATTAGTGCCCCAGGGGGCATCCTGCCACCATAACAACTTTGTTTAGATGAAGTTGTTTTTGTGTGCCTGGAGTATCCCTTTAACATACTGCCAGCGCACTGTTGTGGTTATGGTTCTTTAAGTGCGATTTACATCACAATATCAATAAATGACGAAGCTGTGTTACTACTAAACAGCCTAAAAGGCATATAGATGGCTGGAGGAGATAGGACGTGCGACGAATTCCACAAACTACTGTAACCTATGCCAAGCATTCCCCTCAGGGACACATTCCACGTCCTTCCGTCCACCAGGACTACACCTGTCACAGGCTAACCAATGACGATACCGCCAGCCAATGAGCCTTCAGTATTCTTGTCACGTGGGGTCGGCGCACCCACACTCTGTGGCGTTACTGTGGCAGCGGTCCATGTCTCTGTCTGATACGGTCGCGGGAAATCAAAAAGCCGTCCAATAGAGTAAAAGATGGCGCTACGAGCCCCGCCCCTAAGTGACATAAAGGGCTCGCGGCATCCCATATCCCTAGCCAATCAGGTTACTGTAGCTTAGGAAGCTGAGCGGTGATTGGTGCTTCATGAAACACCAAGGCTTCCGTTACACTATAACTGCTCCCTTACACTCCCGTCATGCCCCATTTCATCTCTGACGGGAAGGGGTTCGCACTCTTTGAAGCAGCTCTCCCGGACAGGGCGGGTCCATGCCCGCAGCCCGCTCCACAGAGCAAAAGGGGGGCCGGGGCGTGCATAGTCACATCAGGGAGACCTGTGTAACGTATCCAGCCGGTCCTTCTGAGGGAGACCCCCCCCCTCCCCTATTACAACGCATGTCATATACACACTGTATACACACCGTATACACACCCTGCTCCCCACCATGAAATGAGCCCTTTCTTTCATTCTTTAGTGCAATTCAGTCCTTGACAATGACCCATTCCAACCTAGTGACACACAGGCATGGTGCTGACTGACACACTGTAAATCCAAACACAGTATATATCATTAATCACTGGTACAGCTCATTGTATGCTCAGCATCCAAAGAACAGCACCATTTATTAATTATTAATGTGCCAAAATCTGTATATTATACCATATATACTCCACATACTTAGTGCCATATCCCATACATTGATATTGTGTCATTCTGTATATTATATAATATATCCCATAAACTGATACTGTCACAGTCTATATTATATCATATCCCATATATTGATATTGTGTCACAGTCTGTGCATTACGCCATATCCCATACATTGATATTGTGTCACAGTCTGTGCATTATACCATATCCCATACATTGATATTGTGTCACAGTCTGTGCATTATACCATATCCCATACATTGATATTGTGTCACAGTCTCTGTATTATACCATATCCCATACATTGATATTGTGTAACAATCTGTGCATTATGCCATATCCCTTACATTGATATTGTGTCACAGTCTCTGTATTACACCATATCCCATACATTGATATTGTGTCACAGTCTGTGCATTATACCATATCCCATACATTAATATTGTGTCACAATCTGTGCATTATGCCATATCCCATACATTAATATTGTGTCACAGTCTGTGCATTATACCATATCCCATACATTGATATTGTGTCACAGTCTCTGTATTACACCATATCCCATACATTGATATTGTCACAGTCTCTGTATTATACCATATCCTATACATTGATATTGTGTCACAGTCTGTGCATTATACCATATCCCATACATTAATATTGTGTCACAGTCTGTGCATTATGCCATATCCCATACATTGATATTGTGTCACAGTCTGTGCATTATGCCATATCCCATACATTGAGATTGTGTCACAGTCTGTGCATTATGCCATATCCCATACATTGATATTGTCACAGTCTGTGCATTACACCATATCCCATACATTGATATTGTGTCACAGTCTGTGTATTACACCATATCCCATACATTGATATTGTGTCACAGTCTGTGTATTACACCATATCCCATACATTGATATTGTGTCACAGTCTCTGTATTATACCATATCCTATACATTGATATTGTGTCACAGTCTGTGCATTATACCATATCCCATACATTAATATTGTGTCACAGTCTGTGCATTATGCCATATCCCATACATTGATATTGTGTCACAGTCTGTGCATTATGCCATATCCCATACATTGAGATTGTGTCACAGTCTCTGTATTATACCATATCCCATACATTGATATTGTGTCACAGTCTGTGTATTACACCATATCCCATACATTGATATTGTCACAGTCTGTGCATTATACCATATCCCATACATTGATATTGTGTCACAGTCTCTGTATTATACCATATCCTATACATTGATATTGTGTCACAGTCTGTGCATTATACCATATCCCATACATTAATATTGTGTCACAGTCTGTGCATTATGCCATATCCCATACATTGATATTGTGTCACAGTCTGTGCATTATGCCATATCCCATACATTGATATTGTGTCACAGTCTCTGTATTATACCATATCCCATACATTGATATTGTGTCACAGTCTGTGTATTACACCATATCCCATACATTGATATTGTCACAGTCTGTGCATTATACCATATCTCATACATTGATATTGTGTCACAGTCTCTGTATTATACCATATCCCATACATTGATATTGTGTCACAGTCTGTGTATTACACCATATCCCATACATTGATATTGTCACAGTCTGTGTATTACACCATATCCCATACATTGATATTGTGTCACAGTCTCTGTATTACACCATATCCCATACATTGATATTGTGTCACAGTCTCTGTATTACACCCTATCCCATACATTGATATTGTGTCACAGTCTGTGTATTATACCATATCCCATACATTGATATTGTGTCACAGTCTGTGTATTACACCATATCCCATACATTGATATTGTGTCACAGTCTCTGTATTACACCCTATCCCATACATTGATATTGTGTCACAGTCTGTGTATTATACCATATCCCATACATTGATATTGTGTCACAGTCTCTGTATTACACCCTATCCCATACATTGATATTGTGTCACAGTCTGTGTATTATACCATATCCCATACATTGAGATTGTGTCACAGTCTCTGTATTATACCATATCCCATACATTGATATTGTGTCACAGTCTCTGTATTACATCCTATCCCATATATTGATATTGTGTCACAGTCTGTGTATTACACCATATCCCATACATTGATATTGTGTCACAGTCTCTGTATTACACCATATCCCATACATTGATATTGTGTCACAGTCTCTGTATTACACCATACTCCACACATCTAGTAATAATCCTGTGAGTAATAGTCTCTGGTTCCCTGTGCTTCTCCAACTCTCACCCCAGGTCTTTCCTGCTCTGATTAGCAATCTGTTCTCCACCCTCTTCACATCACAGTGTCCACCTCCCTCCTTCCCCCTCTTGCTGCTATCTGATTCCTCCTCCCCGGGTGTGTAAGAGAGAGAGGGGGGAGTTGGACATCTCGTTACTAGTTCCTGCTTCCTTGTTCCCAGTTCCAGTGTGTGTCTGTCTCCCTGTCTCACCCGATGGGCCGGGGTCCCCCGAAATACCTGTCCTCCCCGGAGCTCCTCTGAGAGCCGCCTTGCCCCCCACGAACGGGCACCATGAGGCCGCTTCTCCGCCGGCTGCTGCGGGTCTCCAACCGGTCCATCCTCGCCTTCATATTCCTGTTCTCGCTCTCCTCGTCCTGCCTGTACTTTGTCTATGTGGCCCCAGGAATAGGTAAGATGGTGGGCCCTTCCAAGTGGCCGGGTGGCTAGTGAAGGCCTTACCGGCCAGGGTATGGGGGGGGGGAAGCTTTCTTAGTTCTGATTTTCACAGGTGACATTTGGGGGCACCTCTTGATTATAGGGTGTGATGGACCCCCGTACCTCTATATATCTCCTCACATGGAACATGTGGGGAACTGGCCTGGAAAGCTCACATTTTAGGCCAAAATAGTTGAGCTGAAAATGTAGCTCAGTTGGAGATATTATTTTCCAAATTGCCTGATTTGTCCTGATTCTTTAAATTCGCAGGTGCAGCTCCAGATAATTACCAATTTAGTGACTAAATCTGAAATTGTTTATTATTTTCCATTGAAACTGCAGTGGAAGTGTTTCTTTGAAATGTTATGTCTGTACGTTTATTTTGTTTCTGGGGAGCTCAGAGCAACTACTATTCAGTAACTAGCACTACCCACAACAAAACATTTACCCAGTCACGAGAGAGTACTGGAGTACAATCAAATAATAATAAAAAAAAACAACTTATTTAATATGTGCTCATTTGGTATACTTCTTTGTTTTATTTTTTTTCTATTGGGAAGGTGCTCCACTTTTAAGCCACCAATGTACTATACTAAGCCTAATATATGTGCTTAAATAGACACCATAATCACCATATTTACTACAGCAGTTTGTTGTAAAGGTTATGTTGGAAGGAATCTGTGCCTTTTTCCATTTTTTTTTTTTATTTCAGACATTTATAATTTTGACAGATACTGGGACTCTCCAGTACTCAAAGCCTTGTCCATAGTTTGATGCTCAAATAATGCTAAAGTTCTACTTCAGCATTTTCCTCACAAACTTTGACAAAATTCACAGACTATGATTTCTCCTGCTCCTATTGATTGTTTAGTTGTGCTGTTACAGAAAACCACCACCAGGTCACTAAAACATGCGGGATGGTATGCAGTCTCATGGTTTATATCAAGGGGAAAAAACCTTTTTTTCCCCCCCTAAGTAAACAAAAAAAATAAAATTCAATTTTAGTTATATGCATTTCTTTATTTTGATTCCTAAGCAAGTACATCTTATCTTTGCCATGCAGATTGCTAAGTGGCTAAAATGTATGTGATTTTCCTGTGTAAAACATATATGTAAGTGTGTAGGCAATGGAATTAAGTCTCAAGCCTCAGAATTTTAACCTGTGCCCTTCACTACATAGAAAATATATATAGGAAAAACAGGACACACCAAGTTCTATTTAAATAATACATCTCAATTTTTTTGTAACATTGCCAGGAACATTGTTACAAATGTATGTTATGCTACTATACAAATCAAGTAAAATACTACTGTCACATTTCCTAAAATTACAGTTTAATGATTTTTTGTAGAACTTTTTTTTTTCTCCTTATCTTTTTTTTTTTCTTGCCCGTGCTTGTTTATACTTTTGTAAAGAAGTACTCTGAACACTACAGTCCACTAACTCCATCGTACTGTTAAGAATCCAGCCATTTTTGAATGATTTGACACTTACCTAGGTCCTCCAGGAGCCCACATTCCATCCCTGCTTCACAGATCTAGCTAAAACGAAAGTTAAACTTCTGCATTAGAGATCTCAATTTTGTCTGTGTTTCAATGGAATCATAGGCCGAAAGCATCAGATGACACTATTAGTCAAACGCACCCCATTTATGCATGTTCAGGTGAGCGCAGCCCCCTGGTTTCACTAATAGTCAAACATTCTGTCCAAATGTAGACAAAACTGATATAGCTCACACGGAATGGGAACATCCATGTTAGATATAACTGTTAAAGGACACTGTAGACACCCAAACCACTTCAGTTCATCGAAGTGGTCGGGGTGCATTGTCCCTCTCTCACTAAGAGAAACTGCAATGATTACCTTGCAGGACTAGGACTGCTTCTAGTGGCAGTCAATCAGACAGCCACTAGAGGCACTTCCTGCTTGCTAAGCAACATTTGGTCACCGACCTGATGCTGGACTTCCTCATGTGGACATTAAGCTTCAGATACAGGTACAAGTGTTCCTTTCCGTTTTACTTTTCCTGTTCGTTATGTTGACAAGAAAGGTGAAGTTTAGTGTTGCAATGGTTAGGTTTTCACCATTTTTATAATTTTTTTTTTCTTTTTTTTTTTTTTTTTGCATTTTTCGGCACACGTGCAACACCCGAGTCCTGTTTATTGAGAGCCTAAAAGCTACTCACCTACTTGTGTGCACCATCACATTTATTTCTGATTAAATAGTATATCAATGTGTTAACAAACAATTATATATATGTGTGTGTGTGTGTAGTGTCTGTTAACAAGTGGGTTACTGTGTAAATCCATGTTTTTACTTCTAACACTTGTTGCATATCCTCATGGCTCTACTACTTTAACTCATTTGCTTCTTTCCTTGACATGTCACTTTCTTCACTTTCATTGACCCCAATAGTGTCCGTAACTCCTTATCCACCACTGCTTTACAAGTAAGAAATAAATTAAATAATTAATATATATTACACACACACACACACACACATATATATACTTACAGCATGTAACTTTCATAGGTACGTGCAGCGGTACTTTATACATTCAGAAACACGTGCACATCAGAGGTACCTTAGACAGTTTGCCACGATTCTCATTGACATTCGGGCAGTAGAGTTCTTTCAAAAGTTTAAAAAAAAAAAAAAATCTGTACCAACAGATCAGATTTCTAAAAAGACCACCTTATCAATTGGGGAAGTAGCAGGTCTCTTTTAGAAGGTTAATTCAGAAAAGAAGAAATCAGGCTTTCGGTGAAAGGCATCTATGGCTGGGGCCACAATAGCAAGAGCACAAAACATTGGCAATCACTAGAAGATTGAATTTTGCATGGGTCTGAAAAAGTTATGTCACCTGATCAGAAATATAAAGCTGGAAAATACGTTTTTGTGCAGCATGTCTGAGCAGGTTATCAAGCTTTCGCAATAAGGGTTTGTCATTTGTTGCCAGATCGTGGACGGCTGACAGCATGTAAATCTACCTTGTGTGAACTACTTTTTAAAATATTTATTTATAACATTCTTTATTTTTGCAGTGCATTAAAATACACATGCTTTTGTAGACCATGCCACGAGAAATTTAAATGAAACAATGTGTTACGTCATGAATTTTTTTTTTTTTTTAAACGATAAGAAACAAAAAGAGAATGCGGAGACATTTCAGCAAGAGTGTAGAAGTACAATTTTTAACATATAGCTGCTTCATCAAATATAGTTCAGGAAGTCCCACAATGGTAGGATAGCATCTGCAGAAGTCAGGGAAGCTTTCAGTGCCCGGTGTAGAGCAGCATAAAGGTACTTGTCAGCTGTCAACCGATTCCCACCCTAAGGATCTGTACGGTTCTCACTAGACGATCGATGGGGGTACCAGAACAGTGGGAGTGAGGGGAAGCATCCCTCCAGCCCCCAGGCCCTTAATAAAACCTGAATCTACATTTGCAGTCTCGGAGGCTCCGAAACTTCCAGACATTCTCCCATCAGGGGAAATAGAAGGTCTAGTTGGTCCTGTTCCGCCAGCGGCGGGTTTGCTTCTGTCTGTGCGGATGATGTGGCTTTCAGTCGAGATGGGCTTGCATTAATGGTGGCATGAGTAGCTTGAGAGGTTGTATCTGAAGGAGGCTCACTCTCTCCATGGTGCTCACACTTACCATCTCCTTCTTAGGATTGTCTTGAGGTAGTCGCCATGCAAGTCTCTAGTTCTGCCCAGAACCGTGAGAAAGCTTCATCAAGCCGCAGCAAGAATTGGTCCACTGGGTTAAGAAAAACCCCCTGAAGTTGTTTAATAGTGCCTGCTTGCGTGCCTGGTGCGTCCTCCATCTTGGAAGTTCACTTACTGCTGCAGTGAGCGGGAACCAGCATAGGCAAGTGACTCAGGGGTGTCCCATGTTGTGGGAGCAGGGAAAACCCTAACAGGCAGGGGGTGGTGAATTACTTTTTGAGGTGATATGTTTGGCAGCCCATTAATGGAAATTTTGATGCAAATGTCTGAGACCAAGAAGGCGCTACCTGAAGACAGCAGGTACTGCTGGAGTAGGAGACTCCCATTTCGGTATTAAAGGTCGTTTGAATATAATGACAGATTTCATATTTTTCGGAGACCGAACTTGGACTCAAGGTTCAATGAGAAACAAAAATGTTAGACAAGAGAATGGAGTTGTGATGCGAAGAAAGTAGGACGAAGATTACAGGGGTTATTTATTTAAAAAAAAAAAAAAGGGAGCCGACTATAGAAAATCTGTGGGTCTTAAATACTATCAAAGACGGATACAGAATCAGATTAACAGAAAAACCTATTCCAAATTTCCTTTGTTCTTCCTACCGTTCAAGGAAAAGCTCTACTGTTCAAGACATTCCTTTTGTTAAAAAAAAAAAAGTAATCAAGGGAATGTACAAACAAGAATTCCAAGGGGTTTATTCAAGGTTGTTCCTGGTTCCAAAGCAAGATCTTTCATTCTGGCTGGTGAACTTGAAAAGGGTGAACGTGTGTCTTCATTATCAAGGGTTCTGTATGGAAACCATCCTGTCAGTCACTTGTATGCTTCCGTCACTTATCTGCTTCAAATCAAAAAGGAGACAACATGGCTGCTATGGATTTACGTTCATGTTCCTATGGCAATCGCTTCAAGAAAGTATTTTCGCCATCAAATCAGAAAAAAACCTGCAGCACTTCGATTAAAAACCTTACCATTTTGGCGTAGTCTCTGCTCCAAGAAGTTTTAAAATTTTTTTTCCCTTCTTTGGATTGCATTTCCATCATTACCTATCTGGACAATGTGTTTCCCATAGTCCGTTCCAAACACCAACTAAGAAGAAATATCCAAACCACTGCCCAAATACATTTTTTTTTAAATCACTGTTTAGTAGGTATACCCCTAATTAAAACTTGCCTGAATTAAATTATGCTATATATATATATATATATATATATAGTATAGTTGAAAAAGGATGCACTCAGAGGTCTTTTTAGAAGAAATATAGTGTATTTTAATCCATATAAGGTTTACAAATGACTTGATCAACGTTTCGACCCAATAGGGTCTTCCTCAGGATCATATTTATTTGTGCTCGGAATTTAAATACGTAATGGATAGTATCTGTGAGCAAAGTTGGTTGTGGTGTGCCGAAACCAACGTACGAGTGGGTCTGTAAATAAAAGAGGGCCCACCAAGGATAATGTAGTTAAAACAGGGTGTAGGTGGGTGGGGACAATCAGCTGAGCGGCAGTGGTGAGTAGGGGCTGGGAGTTTAAGTAGGGGACTTATATATAAAACAGCATGCAGAACTTGCAGATCTCTTGTCTGCTGCCTTTGCAAACCCTCCCCTTCTATCCCCACCCATGTTTTCTGTAGCTGTCTAATCAGAGACTTCCCATTGCAGTTTAATGAGAAGTCTTTGCTGGGCAGGTGCTATGAGCAATTGCTGCCTCTTGAGTTTAGCTCCACTGAGCTAAGCAAACCAGGAAGTAACATGGTTGGTTGTCTGCTTGAAAGCCAAGGGGATGTTACCACCTCAGTTTATAAAAATTTTAATTTCTATTGAAATCTGCACTTTTTGCAAAAATGGACACACTCTTTACACACACAGCTTTTCAGCATGCTAAAGTGCCTTGGGGGTCTGGAGTGTCCCTATAAGAAATCAAGGTGGTTGGGTGATCAACTGCGAAAAACCGCAGCCCTCTCCTACACCAATAATCCAGTTCCTGGGATTCCTCGTAAACCCCAAGTCCCTTTCTCCTACTGCCTTCTCAAAAGATCAAGAAACGAAGTTTCTTCACTTCAGAAAAGTTGTACAATCAGGAAAGCCAAGAGCTTACTAGGCATTCTCACATCTTCTATTGGTGCCGTGGGCAAAAGCACAGGTGAACCCCCCCTTCCCTCCCCCATTGTGAGATCCTGTAAAATTGGTCAGGAGAAGAAGAATAATATCTGGAAACCAAATTCAGTCTCTTAAAGAAAGTCCAAAATCAACTAGATTGGTGGAGAATATAGGGTTCCTTTTCCAGGGCTTGTTTTTCTGGCATAAGGAGTTACTATTACTATTGCCCCGAAATTCGCATGGTCTCTCATATAAAAACCCTATTTCGTCTGGTCTGAAGAAGAAGTGACCAAAAATTATCCAATTTCCAGGCGATAACACAATTCTAGAATTCGAGCGATGGTTCACACACAAAACAGTCAGAATTTAATATGGCAATATATCAGTCACCTAAATAAAAAACAAGGTGGGAAAAAAAGTCAGAGCTCTGCATCTCCTTTGTGTTCAAATCATGTCTTGGGCAGAATAGGAATTGGAACTAATCTCGGCCATGTACATCAAAGGTATGGACAACGTGATAGTGGATGAGCTGAGCAGAGGGAAGTGGTCCCAAGCAGAATGGTCCTTACATCTAAGAGTGTTTGCCACTCTGGTAAGAAAGTTTGTATTTCCAGATATAGATCTCATGACAACCAGGAAAACAGGAAGGTACTATTTTTTTTTTTTGCATCCCTATACCATGGAGATGTAGTTTAGAAACCACTAGAGCAGGGTTGTCAAGCTCTTTCCCTAGATTTTGTTGGACTATAACTACCATAGTTATCTGCACATCTATTGTGTTCAAAGGATTTGGGCTACAGTTTGATAATATAAATATAAATATATATATATATATATATATAAAAAACATTTTTTTTTAGTATTGTATTTAGGTATACATATTTTTAAAGGAGAAATCTACAAAAAAAATACTTTTTTAAAAATGGTCTGCTACTAAATGTTTTATGCTAGATGTTTCCCCCTGAAATTGAGTATAATGTAGGTGGGCCTCTGGGTCAACAGGCGTGGTTTGCAAACCATGTATCTGGCCTTACGGGAAAAATAATCAAGATACTTTTCTGCATGGATTCTCTCAGATGGATTCACTCAACTGTGAATTGTGGGGAATTTGCCTGTTCCTTTTACATTTTAGGCCATAATAACCAGTGAGCTGTTTGCAACTCACCTGCTTTGAATATAAATATGAAATTTCTTAATAAATTATTAAACATTTTATAGAATACTACATAACCCTGACAGTCTTGAGCTTTTAAGGGCACTGTCTAAACACCATAACCACTACGGCCCCTGCACTGTTGTGGCATAATCTGTCAAACCTTTTTAGTTTTTTTGTCAACACTTACTTGGCTCCACACTGGGCACCACTACTGCTTCCAAACTTCTCATAGTTGGTGGAGCTGGATATAAAGTTTAAATAAACCTGCTTATTTAAGTCCTTCACGAGCTCATGTTCTCAACCTTTAACCCCTTAAGGACCAAACTTCTGGAATAAAAGGGAATCATGACAGGTCACACATGTCATGTGTCCTTAAGGGGTTAAATTAATGCCTAAATTGGCATCCAGCTTCTGTTTGAGGACACAAACAGCATGAGGAGACAAGGTCAGTGTTAAAATCGTTTGACAGATTAAGTTGGGGGTGCTGCTAGTCCACTCAGGGTACATTAGCTACTACAGTGGGCAGTAGTAGTTATGATGCTTTTATCATTCCTTTTAAATTAACACTATAGTTACCCAGACCACTTCATCTCAGTGTGTCCACTTAGCGCTACAATGTAAAACAATGCAGTTTTCAAGAAACTGCAATGTTTACATTGCAGTGTTAAAGGACCACTCTAGGCACCCAGACCACTTCAGCTTAATGAAGTGGTCTGGGTGCCTGGTCCAGCTAGGGTTAACCCATTTTTTCATAAACATAGCAGTTTCCCCCTAATCCTCTAGTGGCTGTCTCATTGACAGCCACTAGAGGCGCTTGCGTGCTTCTCACTGTGATTTTCACAGTGAGAGCACACCAGCGTCCATAGGAAAGCATTATGAATGCTTTCCTATGTGACCGGCTGAATGCGCGCGCAGCTCTTGCCGCGCGTGCGCATTCAGCCGACAGGGAGGATCGGAGGAGGAGAGCTCTTCGCCCAGCGCTGGAGAAAGGGAAGTTTTAACCCCTTTCCCCTTTCCAGAGCTGGGTGGGTGTGGGTCCCTGAGGGTGGGGGCACCCTCAGGGCACTATAGTGCCAGGAAAACGAGTATGTTTTCCTGGCACTATAGTGGTCCTTTAAGTCTTCTTGTTGTGGTTGCCAGTATGATGCCTGTAGAAGTGCTTCTGTGGCACAGACAGAGTAAAACTCAGTCATGTGACACAAAAGCCCCATAGATAAGCATTTACTCAATGTTTTTACTATGGGAACTTTTTAACGCGCATATGTGCACTAGGCCTATTATGGAGGAGGCCATGCTGCCTCTGTGACTTTGCCTGGGGAGGAGAGATCAGCAATGCCAAAGAGCCTCAGTGGTTGAAACCAGTAAGTAAAACTTTTTTATTTGTTAAGGAACAACATAGTCTTACTTTAAAGTCTAGTTCTTTTGACCCTCCTTGTAACTAGAGATGTGATTCCTTCCCCCTATGTCCTGAGCACCTAACTTACATGTGTACTGTGATCACTTTTCAGGTGTGTGAGTGGTGTCAGAAAACAGATGATATAATGCTGCAAGTTGCTATGGCCGTATTTAAATTACAGCTGTGTCGTTTCCATAACCTGACACTTTTATATTGCTATACAACTATAGCTTATTGTTCTTAAACAAACACACTTTCTGTTTGTACACTGGTTAGTGACACAAGTACATAAAGCATTTTCTATAAATATATTTATAATTTAGGGATGGGATTTGTGTTTGCACAGACAAAGATTAACCACCTCTAGTCCTTGAATAGTATAAAAAAAAATATGAATATTAATGCCCCTGCACAAATAAGTTTACAATCTATGAGGATTTGAGGTAGTTAGGCGTCTTGCCCATGAACACTTATTGGTGCAGTGCTGTGACTGGGATTTGAACCTGTGTTTCCTGGGTCTAAGGCAGGGATATAACCAGAACACATCATCTGAATTTATGGCGATTTGAAGCAGCAGTGCAATTTTTAGACCAAGATAGTAGACTTGTTACTTTCAGTTATTTTTCCAGCTTGCTGATTTGCACACAAATATGCATAATAATGTCCATGTCCCTTGTCACTTACTGGTTTAATGAATGAATATGCAAGAGATATGGCTGGAACCTAATAGTAAGCTACGTATGCAAATTAATACCTTACATGTTTCCTCATTTTTTGTGCGGAACTAATGACAAATTCTAAGTGAGATGTTGTTATCAATTCTTTATTCAATATTTGCTTCCCTTAATGCCCCTTTAAGAAGTTTACACACTGTCTCAACATTTTGTTTAATCTCTGTGTCTAATGGTTTAAAGTTTTGCTGTTTCCTGGTTGACTCTGTAAACCTTTTTTTTGTTTTTGTTTGGTTTTTCCCCCACTCCCCCCCCCTCACTGGTTGCTGTTCTGGAGTTGCCCTACGAGTTTTGCACAATGTATTGTTGATGCAATAGAGGTTTTTTTTTTTTTTTTTTTCTTTCAATAACAATGTCTGGCTGAACAGGTATTTGCAATGTGTGACGAAACCAGGTAATGCAAGTCCTCCTGAGACATTAGTCTGCTTTAAGGTCCTATGTTGCTCTTTCTACTGATGCTAAGCTTCCAGTTGCTATAGAAATTTTAATCTGCTTTCTCCCACGCAGGTCTGCCTAGCTTCAGAGTTTCCTTTGTTTAAATACAAACTTTCTAGTGTTTCTTATAACCTCCAGGTGAAACTCTCAAGCATTTTCTTTGAGAGGGCATTTGAGGTAGTTTCTCGTATTTGAATTTCAATGAATTCATAATAGTAAATTGCATATTTTAGAGAAATATCTAAGTAAGATGTGTAAGGAATAAACACATTTAGCAACTGCTTATTTTATAAATCAGTTAACTATGTTATTGTGGACATAGTATATGCCTGACACACCTGTGTACCCAGAAGAGCAATGATACACTGTTTAACCACAACATTTAAACCCGTGACATGTGAATAGCATTGATTATATCATCACAATGGCACTTTTAAGGAGTGGGATATATTGGGCAGCAAGTAAACCGTCAATTCTTGAATTTAATGCTGAAAGCAGGAAAAATGGGCAATGGGATATATTGGGCAGCAAGTAAACCGTCAATTCTTGAATTTCATGTTGAAAGCAGGAAAAATGGGCAAGCAAAAATATCTAATTGTCTTAAACAAGGGCCATATAGTGATGGCTAGATTATTAGGTTAGAGCTAAATCCCCTTTAGCAGGGTTAAATCCCCTTTAGCAGCTTACCTTATTCCAGTGCTCGACGATTGTGACCTCTCCTCCCCCGCCGATGTCAGCAGATCTGAATGCGCATGCGCGGCAAGTGCCGCGCGCGCATTCAAAGTGTCCGTAGGGAAAGCATTTCTCAATGCTTTCCTATGGACGCTCTGCGTGATGGAGGCATAATATGCCTCCAGCGTCGCAGATGCGCCTCTAGTGGCTGTCCGGAAGACAGCCACTAGTGGCTGGCTTAACCCCAAATGTAAACAGTTTGCATCTGAAGGGTTCAAAACTGAGTGACCTGGCACCCAGACCACTACCTTTCTTACTTCGTTTTCTGAATGGGGAACTAGTGAAAGGTCAAGAGCCTATCACTGTTTATTTACATACTATATTTAAAATTGAACATTTCCTTTGGGCCTACAGCCTGCAAACTTGTTCCATTTACTTGAAAACTAATTTCAGCAGAAAGCATTTACATGACAGCTAAAGGAAAGGTTCTAGATTATAGGATTTTAAATAATATTTTTTAAACCGTGGATTTCTTTAGTGTGTGTTGTAGTAAGCCATTTAAATATGTTTGCTAATTCTTTTGCAGGTCTGTATAGTTTGTTTTTCCGTTGTAAAAACAGACTGGCTTGTTATTAGTATATTGGAATAAGTTCGATGTCCTGGAAACTGTGTTAGATTTTAGCAGCCCTTATTTTTCATACGCAGCAAGACTAAACATCACAATGGTTAGGATTAATAGAAACTGCACATAATGTTTTAAAGTTGCAACAGTAAACATGTTTTCTGCAAGAAAGTGCTTTAATGTGTGTTTTTGTATTGCAACTTCATTGGTCTTGCTGAAACTAATTTCTTTTAAAAGGACAGACTAAACCACATAACCATTACGACTCTGTGTAGTGCTTACACTTGCATTTGTCTGTGGGCACCATTCCCTGTTTTCACAATCAAACCTTTTGCAAAAGTGTTTGGGGAGGGGAGAATCAAAACATGGTCCTCCTCAGTACTTTCAGACTACTGTGTGTGTGTGTGTGTGTGTATTCGTGTTAACAGGTACATAAAATATAGCACATAACTATAACTATGTTGTACTGAAGAGAACAATGAGTTTAAACATGATGCTGTCATATGATGCCACGTTTGTAACAAGTCAGCAAACAGTTTGTTAAATGTCTTCCCTACCCCAAGTACTGTAAGTTATTGTGAAGTGCATACTCACAGAGCGGGACCACAGAACACTGAAGCATGCAGCATATCTGTAGTGTTACTCACTGCAGAGTTCCAAAATACCCATGGAAACATCAGCACAAGAAATGAGCATCGGGGCCTCTTGAAATGAGTTTCCATGGCCAAGCAGCTGTAAAAATAAACACACTATAGTCACCAGAACAACTACAGCTTATTGAATTTGTTCTGGTGAGTAGAATCATTACCTTCAGGCTTTTTGCTGTAAACACTGTCTTTTGAGAGAAAATTCAGTGTTTACATTACAGCCAGTGGCGTACAAACCAGGGTCCCAGGGGTCGTGGCTGTGACCTGGTATGGTACCCACTGTGGCCAGCCTCTTCTCCTGGGGGGCCCAGGAGACTGCCACCTCAGGGCCCCCCGAGGCTGGCCCTGCTGTCACCCCACGGCCGGTCCTGCGGGCGCGCGAAGGAGCACTCCCCCTTGAGTGCTTCCTCTTCAGCTCCCTCGCGCGCTGCGTACTGATACATGATGTCATCTTTCGGCGCTGGCATCCCTACGTGGCGCGCAGAGGGAGGTGAAGAGGAAGCACTCAGGGGAGAGTGCTCCCTCGCGCACCCGCCAGCCTGCCCGCCCGCCCAGTGACCGGCCGCCCCAGGAGCCCAGCAGCACCACTGGACCCCAGGGAATCCCCTCAGCACTCCAAAAGGTAAGGAGGCTGGGGGATTACATTTTAAAAAAGTGTGTGTTAGTGTGTGTGTGTTAGTGTGAGTGTTAGAGTGTGTGTGTGTCTGCTAGTGAGTGTCAGTGTGTGTCTGCTAGTGAGTGTCAGTGTGTGTCTGCTAGTGAGTGTCAGTGTGTGTGTCTGCTAGTGAGTGTCAGTGTGTGTGTCTGCTGGTGAGTGTCAGTGTGTGTGTGTCTGCTGGTGAGTGTCAGTATGTGTGTGTCTGCTGGTGAGTGTCAGTGTGTGTGTGTCTGCTGGTGAGTCAGTGTGTGTGTGTCTGCTGGTGAGTCAGTGTGTGTGTGTCTGCTGGTGAGTCAGTGTGTGTGTGTCTGCTGGTGAGTGTTTGTCTGTTAGTGAGTGTGTATGTATGTTTGTCGCTGAGTGTGTCTCTGTCAGTAAATGTGTGTGTCTTCAGCACTTACCTTTCTCCAGCGCCGGACTCCCTTGGCGCTGGGGATCCCTCCGCCTCTCAGCTCCGAATGCGCATGCGCGGCAAGAGCCGCGCGCGCATTCAAACCGCCCATAGGAAAGCATTACTCGATGCTTTCCTATGGACGTTCAGTGTCTTAGAATCGCGGAAGCTCCTCTAGCGGCTGTCAGTAAGACAGCCACTAGAGGCTGGATTAACCCTCAGTGAAACATAGCAGTTTCTCTAAAACTGCTATGTTTTCAGCTGCAGGGTTGAAACTAGAGGGACCTGACACCCAGACCACTTCATTGAGCTGATGTGATCTGGGTGTCTGTAGTGGTCCTTTAAGTGTGTGCATCTGCATGCACTGGTGTACATACCGCGATCGCAGGGGTCGCAGCCCTGCGACCTGGTGCCCACCGATATGTTTTGCCGCCCAGGCCCGCGCAGAGTAAGCGCGGGGGGAGGTGGGCCCACCGATCAATTTTTGCACTGGGGCCCCATGGGTCATGTGTACGCCACTGATTACAGCCTAGTGATAACTTCACTGGCCACTCCTCGGATAGCAGTTAGAGATCTTTTCCTGGGTCATGGTTGCCTAAAATGCATCCAAACATTCAGTATCTCCTCCCTCTGCATGCAGACACTGAACTTTCCTCATAGAGATTCATTGATTCAATTCATCTCTATGAAGAGATACTGATTGGGCAAGGCTTTGTTTTAATTGTGCTGGCTCTGACCCTGATCTGCCTCTTTGTCAGTCTCAGCCAATCCTATGGCGAAGCATTATGATTGGATCAGGCCACCACTTCTGATGATGTCAGAGGAGGTTCACAGGCAGAGGCAGCAGCTTCAGACTTGAATACATGTAAGATTTTATCTTTAGGGAGGCAAAGGGGGCCAAGGGAGCTAGATAATGGTTTTAACACTATAGGGTCAGGAATACATGTTTGTGTTCCTGACCCTATAGTGCTCCTTTAAAGCTAAGAGTCAGCTGGAGTGGTGTAAAGAAGGAACAGTGGAAATTGTTCTCTGGAGTGATGAATATCACTTCATTAAACGGCAGTCTGTTTTGAGATCTTGGAGTGGCAGATGCCAGGAGAAAGCTACCTACTGGAATGCATAATGCATGCTGTAAAGCAAGCATGTCAAAAGCTAGCACGGGCCAAATAAACAAGGTTTAAAGGACCACTATAGTGCCAGGAAAACAAACTCATTTTCCTGGCACTATAGTGCCCTGAGGGTGCCCCCACCCTCAGGGTCCCACTGCTGCTGGGCTGAAGGGGGAAGAAGGGAGTTAAACACTCACCTTTCTCCAGCACCAGGCTCCCTCGGCGCTGGGGACTCTCCTCCCTCTTCTGATGTCATTGGCTGAATGTGCATGCCCGGCCCGGCAAGAAGACCCACGCGCGCATTCAGCCAATCCATAGGACTTATCAAAAATCTTGTCCATTTTTTGACATAGAGTTGGGATAGACCTCTGCTAAAGATCTGTCAGGGGAACACAGAAGAACCCTACAAGAGGTTCTTCAACTGTCTTACCTGTGCTGTCTTTGCTATGGTCAGGGGTCAAGTCCTGGTGAATAAAGTGTGGGAACTTACCCAAGATCCACCCCCCCAAAAAAAAATCATATACACTCGTATATACGTATATAAAGGCTGCTAAAATCTAGCACTGTTTCCAGGACATCGAACTTATTCCAATACATATAAATATATATACGCGTGTACACACACACACTCAAAATTTTTTTTTTTACATTTACAAAAGTCCACCCAGCCTCCTTACCTGGAGAGCTGGGGTCTGGTGGGGCTTCAGTGCGGCGGGTGCCTGTCTCCCGGTCAGACACAGTTGTCACTCTTTCTCCCCCTCCCTCCCTCGTCGTCACTCTTTCTCCCCCTCCCTCCCTCGTCACTCTTTCTCCCTCCCTCGTCACTCT
>OW240915.1:250667868-250729303 GCA_933207985.1 Pelobates cultripes | reverse complement strand
AAAAAATATATTTGTAAAGTCAGGTGAAAGCAAAGCTCTTTATCTTTTGATTTATTTCAGGGTGCAGATTAGGGGATGTTGAGAGTTCTTATGACTGCATTCATAAATGGCAGGCAGTATTGAGACAGTCTCATGCACTATGAGCAAGTACCTTAGATTATTATGGTGCTTGCAGAATACCTTAAAACCCCAGTGTGCTGCAAGATATTCTGCTTGCTAAAAAATATCACCTTGGGAGATATATAATTAAGTAGTTCACCTTTTTATTCTGGGCTATCTGCCAGTTTTTGTTGGTGCTAATAACAATTTCCCCAGAGGGCCCATATAACAAGTATCTTGGGGAGGTATGCGCTTGATTAGAACAGCCAATATTTATTTCAGAGGAAATGAGTTACATTTCAAGGAAATTTAAAGGGCAATTAATCCATGTAATTGAAGAGATTGCCTTTGATGCATGTATTGTATATATTCTAATGCACGGTGATTTATCTGAATAAGGAAATGGGGTTATAGCTGCAGATATTTTATCAATCTATTACATTTATAAAAATTATAATTGGGAGAAAGGAAGATTGGAACCTATCCTTAGTGGTTGTTGCTTTATGATGCTTGGAATGCTTGATTAAAAGATTTGTTGATATGCTTTGTGCTTCTGGAGTCTGTCATTAGCTGCACTAGAAAGCAGTAAGTTCAATGAGAAGCCCCTGACTGATCAATATATCAGCATACAGTGAAAGTCCATGTTGGGGAAGAGGGCAGGGCTTTTTTTTTTTTTCTTTTTCTTTTTTTTTTCTTCTTCATATATCCCCAAAGAAAATATATACAAATTTTCTTTGAGTGTACATCTACTAAACAGTGGAAAAACAAATGTGTTACTTTAAGACAAGGTGTTAATTGTCAAGAATTTTAAACCGTTTTGTAAATCATGAACATTCATGAACCCACTCTATTTTCTTTTACAGCAAATACCTACCTCTTCATGGTACAAGCACAGGGCATCATGCTGAGAGACAACGTCAAAACCATTGGGCATATGCTCAGGCAATATACAAATAAAAATGCAACACTCAACGGAACAGGTAAAAAAAAACCCAAACAAAACCTTGTACTCCACTAGTTACAATTATTATATTGTGTTGACTTGTATACAGTTCAAGAGGGTTTTTTTTTTTTTGTATTTTTGGTTTTTGTATGGTTCTCTCTTATTTCCTGTACCTAGCTTACCAATTATTTTTATACTATTTAGCCTGTTATGCTTTCTGATAGTTTTAAACATAAATATAACATTAAAAGCATTTTAACCTTGTAGAGTACTGAATCAGTTTTCCATCTGATAAGTGTTTGTTAAATTTTTTTTTACAGCCTCTTAACTTTGAGAATGTTCTATAGTTACGTAGCTAAAACAAAGACATACGTCCATCGCGTTCAGCCTTTCTCACGTCTGTTTTTGCTGTTGATTCAAAAGGAGGCAAAAATCCAGTTTGTGCTTCCCAATTTTGCAACTAACTGGGAAAAAAATTATTTCTTCACCCCAAAATGGCAATCTGATATCTCCTTGGATCAAGAAGCTATTACCCCAATAATTAAACATTCTATCCCTGAATATTATGTTTTGCAAGTACGTATTCAATTGCGGTTTAAAAATCTTACAGACTGATAAAACAACCTCTGCAGGCAGAGAATTACACATCCTTATTTTTCTTACTGTAAAAAGCCCTTATCCTTTCCTTAGACCAAGTCTCCTTTCTTCCAGTCTAAATGCATGACCTAATGTCCTGTGTATATTCATGTTTATGAATAGATTTTCAGACAATGGTTTGTATTGGCATCTAATATAAATTAACATTTTAAAAGTTTACCTGGTTACAACCCCCTAGCTATCAAGCAGACAACGGGCTCTGTTACTTTCTAATATGGTTAGCTCAGTGGAGTTAAGCTCATTGAAGTGGTCTGGGTGCAATGCCCCTTTCGCCTTTACCTTTCTTCTTATATTCAAAACCCAACTAAATCTCTCATAATGCATATACTGGGAGCCTCCAAAAGTAATCTGGCTAAACACTGGAGGTCATGAATCAACCCCATTTCAGCCTGTTATAGCCTCCTCACAAAACACTTGCAACCATGAGGAAATGTCACAGAGAATGATGGAATCTAACCATGCTTTCTGCAAAATGGGGTCAAACTGGGATCAATATATATCTAATCAAAGGCAAACACCTTCTTCCCCCATGGGTCCTTTCTAGTACCCTTAATGTTTTACTAATTTGGTTTTATAAAATGTTACTTTTTGTATGTTCTACCAAGCCTAGTCTGCACCGTATACATGCTGGGAATGTGATGTAATGAATTTCCAGCATATTGACCGTTTATACCTTAATTGCGGTGATTGTGTACTAATTGCAATTTCTGTGCAATTTCACTTCTCTGTTTTGTACATAATTGAAAAACCTTAGTAAAAACTATACAGGTACATAGAATAAGAATGAAATACATTATGGGAGGTACCTATCTATACATAGCACTCTACTGTTCAGTTAGTGGGCTTTCACAAGAGACAAATCTGTCAAATAGTTATAGTAAACTCGCACTACTCCTGGGTGATAACGACTATAGTCAGGGCCGGCGCTACCTGTTAGGCAGACTAGGCAGCCGCCTAGGGCGCCCCTTCAGAAGGGAAAATGACGGGGGGGGAGGGGCGGAGAGAGAGAAAATGACGGGGGGAGAAAAACAAAATACCGTATATACTCGAGTACAAGTCGACCCGAATATAAGTCGAGACCCCTAATTTTACCCCAGAAAACTTATTGACTCAAGTATAAGACTAGGGTGGGAAATGCAGCAGCTACTGGTAAATTTTTAAATAAAATTATATCCCCAAAAAATATTAGTTGAATATTTATTTACAGTGTGTGTATATAATGAATGCAGAGTGTGTGTGTATGAATACAGTGTATGTGATGCAGAGTGTGTTTGTGTATGGGATGCAGAGCCTTGGTGGGGGGGGGTGGGCATTTTAATTTTTTTTTATTATTCTTATTTTAATATTTTATTTTTTTGTTATATTATTTTATTTTTTTATATTAATATTTTATTATTTAAATTTGTATTTATTTTTTTTCGTCCCCCCTCCCTGCTTGATACATGGCAGGGAGGGGGGCTCTCATTCCCTGGTGGTCCAGTGGATGTGCTGTGTAGGAGGGGGGGCTGGCAGAGAGCTGTTACTTACCTTTCCTGCAGCTCCTGTCCGCTCCGCTCCCCTGTCAGCTCTAGTGTAAGTCTCGCGATGTGAGTGCCGCGCGGAGGGTTGCCATGGTAACCCATAGCAACGCTCTGACCCCGCGGCTCTCATGAGACTTACACTGGAGCTGACAGGGGAGCTGACCGGACCAGAGGAGAGAGAAGGGAGCTGACATGAGCTGCAGGAAAGGTAAGTTACAGCTCGCTCCAGCCCCCAACAGGACCGCTGGGCTTGTAATGAGGTCGATGGTCCTGGTCGTTATTATGGCAATGTAAGTTGCCATAATACAGACATTGACTCGAGTATAAGTCAAGTAGGGTTTTTTCAACACAAAAAATGTGCTGAAAAACTCGACTTTTACTAGAGTATATACGGTAATAGTACAATACAGTAGGTATAATGTTTTAAGTGGTGGATAATTTAAAGTCGCTACCACTCACATTCTTGTGAGCTAATTCAGAGCTCTGTTGTTATTCGCATGGACGGAACAATCCCTGTCTAAGGATCTATGTTGGTATGGTAGCCTCAGGTCCTTCCGATAAAGTGCAATATGCAGGGCATATGTGAAGGCAAATGCAGAGAAAAGCTCAGAATGGTGAAGTAAGTACAAATAGGTAAATCAAAATAAATAAATGAGGTATTGTACTCACATTTGCTAGAGCAGAACTTACTCTAGTATAACCAGCATGGTTGGTATAATCCACACTTAGATATGTTGGTACCAGGAAGCAGTTGATTGTTGCAAAATAAAGAAGGTAGTCTATATATAAAATACAAAAAAAAATGTAATTTACCAAACAAAAGTAGTTAAAGACAATATATAAATACTTAGGGGAGTCCCACTTGACGCTTTTCACCACTTAAAGGGTTTCTTCAGAAGTGTGGCAAAGTCCTCATAGCGTTCTGTTTATGTAAGTTGCTAAGGAAGAAAGGTAAAAAAAAAGGGGGTGGGGGGGAGGAGGAAGGGGACATGAGAAAACCGCTTACAGGAACGGTAAGCTTTAAAATTTAGACTTATACAGTAGTGTATGGTAGATTGTGGTCACATTAGTTGTACCGCAGCACAGGTTGTGTGTGGAAGTGTGGGGCAGAACAAAACCAGGCAATTGCTTATGCAACCCTTAACCTAGGGGGCCACATGGGGGGGGGGGGGGGTTGGGAGATAGGGGGGTGCCATGTTGGCATCTGGTGCCCATCGTTATTGTAGGCAGCCCCAGTGTCTGGAGCAAAGTGGGTGCTTCTTCGGCTGTGGAAAGTCTGTGTGACTTCCCGTTATGGGTCACCAAAGGGGAGCTTGGCGATGTCCAGTGATATGCTACTCCTGCCCTTCTTAGCTGGTTCATCAGAGGGTTTAGTGATCTCCGTCATTGTAGGGTAAACCGTGATAGATCTTGATAAAATGAACCTTCAAATGGTTAGGCGACTTGTTTCGAAGCGCGGACAGGAGTGCTCGCTTGCCACTTGAAAGGGAACAGTGAATTATAACGTCTCTCACAGCAGATTGTGGTGCTCTGGGCGACTTGGGGAGATGAAAGATTCCATCAAAGGTGAGTCTTTTTGCCTAAGCTGGGGGCAGTATGGATGCAAATAGGCTCCTAATGTAGTGTGGGAGTTCTTCAGCTGGTATGGTATCTGGTATGCCTTGTATCTTCAAGTTGTTGTGTCGGGTGCAATCATCCAACATTGCTTGATGTGTGGTTTGGATAGACTGTACGGTGTCCCTCGTGACACACATCTTGCCTTATATCAAGAATATGTTCCTCTGATACACGGATCCTATCTGTATACATCTGCACATCAGCCCTGACTAGATCCACATCTGCAGTATGTGTGTATTAGGCAGACCCAACTGGAAACCATATGGCAAAATTTAGGCCAAAATAACTGATCTAGAAGAATTCTCCAATTCGGCTACAGACAGCTGTTTTTGCTTAAACTTTGCAATATGGTTTTCAACTCACTGCAATTCAGAGTTTAGTAAATAAACCTTTGTTACATTGTATTTGCTTTATCCCTTCCCGACCGCAGACGGAAAATTTCCGTATTTACTAAAGTTAACCCCAGATCACGCCGATCGCGGGGTTAGCGGTGCTCTGGTCTGCCTCTGTATTAGAGGCAGAACGGGAGAACCCGATCGGGCTGCCCCAGCACCGGTGCTCGCTCTGACAGGCTGTCAGAGCGAGCACATGTGCTCAGTGTACTTACCTTCCGCCTCCCTGCACTTCCGGGTTCTGTGTGAAGTGCAGGGAGATGGATCAGAGCTGACCCTCTTCTCCCTGTGTAAAATAAACTTAAATCCCACCCCCTTTCCCCTGCTTTAATAAAATTAACCCCTTCCCTGCCAATTGATCACTGACTACAGTGATCAATTGGCAGGGTATACATTTTAATGTCATCTGTTTTTTTTTGGTTTGTTTTTTTTAACCCTCAGGGTTAAATTTATTTTATTAATTAATTTAAATATTTAAAAATGATATATTTAGCTAGGTGGGATGGGTGGACGTTAGTGGGGAATTGGGGAATTTGGTGTTAGGCTAACTAGGGGTTAACGTTAAAAAAGTTTTAAAATAAGCTTTAAAAAGGTAAAAAAATGTTTTCGTAACGTTTAAGTAAAAAAATAAAAATAAACACCCCCCTTTACCCAGTCTAAATAAAAATTAACCCCTTCCCTGCCAGCTGATCACTGCCTACAGTGCTCAAAATACAGATCACGGTATTATACTGTAATCTAATTTCTTTTAACCCTTGAGGATTAACTTTTATTTATTTTTTAACCATCAAGGGTTCAATTTATTTAATTAATTTAAATATTTTATAATTATATATATTTTGCTAGCTGGAGTGGGTGGGAGTTATGGGAAAGGGGGGAATTTACTGTTAGTGCTACTAACTGCTAGTTAGGGGTTAACGGTAAAAGAAAAGTTTAGAAAAAAAGTTAAAGTGTAAAACATTTAATAAGTAAAAAAAATGTTTAAAAAAGGGTTTTACAAAGTAAAAAAACTTTTACAAAGTAAAAAAATACATTAAAAAATGCTCATTATCACTACACTTGGTACAAGCTAGCGGAAAAATGATCCCACGCTAAGGTTCAAAATAGGCCTTTACAATTACCCTGGGATGTCTTCTTTAAGAAATGGTATGCCTTTAAGGGATAATTGGATTATATAGCCTTGTAAAATACTCCAAAATGGGATATGGACACAGCGTAAAAATTCAAAGTTTGAAAAAAACTGGAATGGCTGTGTCTCAAATGTGCCCCTTCAATGTCCACATATACCTGGCAAAGGTACATACGGGGTATTGCTGTACTCAGCCGACATAGCTGAGCAACATATGAAGTATTATACAGTCGTAGCACAATAGTATATAATATGTGTTGGTGCAATAAACGAGAGATGCAAATTGCAGTTGAACGCATACAGCAAGAAAATGCAAACATTGCTTGTGTCATTAAGCGTAAGACAAGCTTCTGAAGCTGTGTCCTTAAGGGGTTAATGAGTGGGTGGCAAAATGGATCTTTGCCTAGGGCGGCAGGAATCCTTCCACCAGACCTGTTTATAATTCAATAGCTTGTAGAATCACCTTTAACAGCAATAACTTGAAGTAATAATTTTCTGTATGACTTTGTCTCTCACATCTTGCAGATGAATTTTGTCCCACTCTTCTTTATAGTGTTGCTTCAGTTCACTGAGGTTTGCTGGCATTTGTTTATGCACAGCTCTCTTAAGGCTCAGCTACAGCATTTCCATCAGATTGAGATCTGGACTTTGACTGGGCCATTGCAACACCTTCTTTTCATTTCTTTTTCAGCCATCCTGTTGTAGTTTTGGTGGTGTGCTTGGGATCATTGTCCTGTTGCATAACCAATTTCGGCCATGCTTTAGCAGTCTGATAAATGGCCTCACTATTGACTCTAGAATACTTTGGTATACAGAGGAGTTCATAGTCAACTCAATGACTGCAAGGTTCCCAGGTCCTGTGGCTGCAAAGCAATCTTAAATCACCTCCACCCCCCGCCACCATGCTTGACAGTTGGTATAAGGTGTTTGTGCTGATATGCTGTGCTTGGTTTTTTAGCCAAACGTGGAGCTGTGCATTATGGCCAAGTATCTCCATTTTGGTCTCATCTGTCCAAAGGACATTGTTTCAAAGGTCTTGTGGATTGTTCTAAGCCGTGCTGCCATTTTCTTTTTAGAGAGAAGAGGCTTTCTCTTGACAACCCTTCCAAACAGACCCTACTTGTTCACTTTTTCTAATTGTACCATCATGAACTTTAACCTTTAAGATTCTAAATAAGGCCTGTAGAGTCTGAGATGAGATTTTGTTTTTCACTTATGAATAATCTTTCTCACTGTAGAATGATGGACTTTAAATTGTTTTGATTAAAGGATCACTATAGTGCCAGGAAAACAAACTAGTTTTCCTGGCACTGTAGTATTAATAGGTCCCCCCCCTCCCGCCGGGCTGTAGGGGGAGGAAGGGGTTAAAATCTTAACTTTCTACAGCGCCGGGATCCCAGAGACTCTGCCGCAGGCAGAGACAGACGCGCAGGCAGAGACAGACGCGCCGGCAGAGACAGGCGCGCCGGCAGAGACAGGCGCGCCGGCAGAGGCAGGCAGAGGCAGGCAGGCAGGCAGGCAGGCAGAGGCAGGCAGAGGCAGGCAGGCAGGCAGAGACAGGAAGGCAGACAGGCAGGCGCAGACAGGCAGGCGCAGACAGGCAGGCGCAGACAGGCAGGCGCAGACAGACAGGCGCAGACAGACAGGCGGACCCAGACAGGCGGACCCAGACACACAGACAGACCCAGACCAACACACAAAATATTTTAGTCACCCTCCTGTTTCCTACCTTTAAGGTGTAGGAGGGTGACTTTCCCTGGGGTCCAGTGGTGGCTCAGGTGGATGGGAGTCAGTTCCCACTCTGACTCCCTGGCTCTCTGTGTTAGCTGGGAGGAGTGACGTGCAGTCACTTCCTACCAGCTCTGTGATGTAATCACAGGGGGCCCGGTCGCGCTGTTAAAGCGCCCAGCGCTGACCGGGCCCCCTTACAATTCACATCTATCGGGTGGCCCTGACAGCATGGGCCACCCGATGGACCCCTCCATATGCGGGCCGGACGGGCCGGGGCTGCAAATGGTGATGGCGGTACCCGGTCGCAGGGGTACCGCCGGCTCGCACCCGCCCGGTCTCTCACAATTAGAAAATCCCTACCGCCTACCTGGAATCCTGAAACGCCCACTAGTGGGCGGTAGGGACCAGGTTGACGACACATGCTCTAAATCAAATCTCCTAGATGGGTGTACTGATTATTATTTTTTTCTTTTTCTTTTCTTCTTCTATTTATAACATATGTATGAAGGTAAGAGGGAGTATGGGATTGCATTAAGAAATGTCATACAGCTGTACAATCTCAATTAAGTATATATGCCTTCTGCTTGTGCAACAGGTGGAAGCTACAAGCATGGTATTGCAATGATCGCTCCAGATATACTGTGCATGTTTAAACGGCTCCCATTTATTTTAACAAGAAACATTTACATTTGTATTTTGGGCACATCACCTGTATACTTCCATGTGTCCTATTTTAATTTGAAGTAGCGGAAACACAAAAAAAAAAAAAAACCATTCACACAACTTTTAATACATCTATTTCTTTTTTTAAAATTGATTGTTGATGCTTAAAAGGATATATTCTGCATGTATGTATGGATTCATATTTGTTTGTTTTTTTAAATTGTAGATTACCCTGATGGTACTAATGCCACATATTTCACTGCTCAGTTAAACGTGTACGTGCCAGAAAACTTCACAATTTCACCTTATCTTCCATGTCCGGAGAAGCTGCCTTTTATGCGTATGTTTCTTTATTATTTATTTTACTTGCATTTTTTTTTTTTTTTACATTGATGGAATTTCTAAAAACTCAAAATCTTCACTGGCCAGGCCAACAAGTGGACTGGGTGCAACAGCAGGTCTCCAGGAACTGCCAGTCCCTGTGCAGATGCACAAGAGGTTGTACTGGGAAATCTTAGAATTATTGCCACAATTTAGCAATTTTTCCCAAGGTGCAGAAAGACAAGTTAAATCATTTCACTTTTTCACTTTTCATAGTGCACAAAACACTTACTCATAATTAAGTGTCCTATGCAACATGGCACATATTAAGTGATGTGGCTGTAACTTTATCTTGTCTTTTTGCATGATGGAATAAATTATTATATTGGAGCTTTTTGGATTTCCTTGTACGACCGTTATTGCATCCATTAATTTATTATTATTTTTTTTACCATTGATTCAGTTTTAAAATCAAGGCTTAAAACTTAGACTCTGAACTGGCCAGGCCTACAAATGTACATGACAAGTGTTTATAAATCACATATTTGTCCACACCATGTAGTGTCACCGTGTGTGAATGCAGAGGTAGTTGTGTAGAATGCAATTGTTTGATGTTTCATGTTTGTGTGTATAAAGGGACAACGTGTAATATATCTTTCTTTTACCTTCCTATGTCACTCGTCCTCTTCTTCCACATGGCATATGATATCTGAAGGATTGTGTTGCTTGAACTGTTGTGCCACCTTTATCCAAATTAGGGATTAGTATGCAAAGATTCTGTGTACCATAACCTCTCTCTTAAATTAAAATATATTGTTTACTTTTTTTTGTTTTCGAATTTTTGGTTGACTCTTATTTCTGTATTTGTTTAAAAAACAAACAAACAGGTGGACCTTTAAGTGTTAATATGAGTGAACTCACTTTAGATGATCTTAACCACATATTACCAAATAATATGGAGATTGGGCCTGGTGGTCATTGGAAACCTAAAGACTGCACTCCTAGATGGAAGGTTGGTAGATTGTCTGTTTTATTTTTACAATTTCAAATTTCAAAAATGTTAATTTCTGTTTTAACAAATATACTGGATTTGTTTGTTTGAAACATTTTTATTTGGTGATAAACAATTGGTGTATATGTAAGCTGTTATCAAGATATTTCTTTACAGTGCTTTTTGGGCCTCTTCTACTTCTGGTTATTGTCTATAGCTGTCTACTGTTCTTTTTATCTTTCAGAAAGTTAATTATTATAAGAAATCAACTGTGAGCTCCAAGTGGTGAAATAACACCTTTTAAATGGTTACTCAAAGCATCATAAGTACTACTGCCCGCTGTAGTGACTATGATGCCAGGAGAATCAAGGCCCAGTTTCCTGGTAATGGGCAGTCATTTAGTAATGGTTTACCCTCTTACCAGTGTCTCTGCCATGCTGCTATGCTATTTTTACTTCGCTATGATGTGTCTATTGAGCTGCCCTTCATTGGCCGAGAATGTCAGTTGACTGCTCTCAGGAAAAAAAGAAAACTTGCAGAGAGTTGACATTAGACAGCCTGGCCTGGGCTGGCTGATGATGACACCCCTTGACGCTGACTGATGTGGAGTTCCATACACATACAGCATTTACAGTATTTCCCAGCAAACCGCTGCACATACAGACTACAGTATATTACTGCACATTTTCCTAGCACAATGTGTAGAATATATGTTATTCTCTGTGCAGTGCACACACAATTTTCATGGCTAGCACAAATAATTTTCAAAAACTCATAATGTCCTATTTGATACTGAAATCTAGTACAGTTTCTTATGGAAATGTTACATAGAACTTTTTTTTTTACAACACTACAGTAAGATGATGCATTTGTAAGTATAATCTATTAGAAATCTATTATCGATTACAAATGCAGACACTCCTCACTTACCGACCGGGTTACTTTCCTACGAATTGGTCGGTAAGTGAGGAGTTAAGGGATTCCCTGCTCTGGTGCGAATGTCTATGTTCGGGGAAAACTTCCCTGAACATAGACGAACGCACCAGAGCAGGGAACCCCTCTAATCGAAGTTCGGGGAAATTTCCCTGAACATAGATTTGAGGAATTTCCTGCTCTTGTGCATTCATCTATGTTCGGGGAAGTTTCCCCGAACATAGACATGCGCACCAGAACAGGGAATCCCCACGACGGCTCGCACTGTCCCGAGCACATTAAACTAAAAAAATTTGTTATTCCGTGAGGAAGTAACAATTGTGGCCGTTGCTGATATTTTAACTGTTAGTGGTTGTGTAACAGTATACACCTTGCAATAACGTGTGGTGTGATTTACTAATGAATCCAATGACTATATCAAATAAGAGTATAAAGTGAAGTCATTTGCAGGGCCAAGGATTAGCCACTACTGATAGCCTCTTTGATTTACTCTCCCTACATTAAACGCTTGAATATAAAGAGTTTATTACAAGCATGAGTCATACACACCTTCTGTTTAGTTATGACAAACACCATTAAAATAAATCTTGCCAAGAGAGATGGCCTCACCAAGTGCAGGAGTTAAAGAATGAAAGCATATTCACTTTAATTATGGCAGTAAGGTAAGGGAAAGTTGCATTTCCAAAAGCTAAGCAGCTCAAAGGCTACGTGCTCTTGATTCTGTTAAAACTTAAAATAGTTAAAAGCACTCTGCTGTCAAAGTATAGACGTCAAATCGACAATAAATGCAAATATGTAAAGAGCTGCATACCAGATAATTGCATTTCCCTCCTTCAAGATGGATATTGCAAATGGGATGGCAACTGCTAACTTCTGAATCATGCTTACGTCACTTCACATTTCATGGTGTGAATGCCATGGAGACACACCCAGTCCCTGACTTCATTTTTCTGTTGCTGTCTTTATTTTTTTCCTTTACGACACAGGAAATTTGTCTCAAGTATACTGTTTAAACATACTTGGCTCCATGAATGGATATATTTAACAACCCTGTAAAATTGAGCTCTGGCACAATCACACTGTCTTTTAAAGGTATATAAAAGTATATAAAGTCTTTTAGGGTATATCAAGGTTTTCACGGAATAGGTGATTGCGCTAGATCTCCTGTGTCATAGGTTATATCTGCAGCAAAAATCCCAGAAATGAAAAGAGGAATTTATACTTCCTCCTCTGCCTGGCCAATACTGCTATAGCATGTGCAGTCTACACAAAAACAACTAAGGTGCGTGAGCCAAATTTGCATTGGACAGTTCCACTTTGAATTGAGTTATCAGTTGAGGTGAGAGCACCTTCAGCTTTCATCTTACACAACCTATGTGGTGAAAGGAATTGCTGCCACATGCTTACTTACGTATTCCTTAAACTTCTGCGGTGCAAGTTCAAGCTCTTATTGACTGAATAATAGCCAAATTAATGGATGAGCCCCTTGTATGGACATAACTCAATGGAAAAGTGGGGATGCAAAAAAAATAGGGTTAATGTTCAGTCTGGAGTGTCCTTTAAAATCACCTGTTACAGTCTGCTACCTATACAAAACTTTAAGGTATAGGAACCAGCACTGAGTAATTCTATAGGGAGTAGAAAATATGCAATATTATCACATTAATAGCTGTTGGAGAAAATGCACGTGCGTCTGAGCGTCTTCTTTTGGTTTCTTTGGAAAATCAAAAGTTGACTAAAGAGTTAAGATTTCATTTGAAATTTCAGTTCTCACCTACCAAGCTTTTCAGAAATAAACCCCATCTAGCAAACCATCCCATCCCAGTGCATTTGTTATGTCACAAACCTTTATACTTTATTATCTATTGCTGTCTATGATAGGCATTTTAGCACATTGTTATACAATTCCTAATCTCTGCCTTATTAAACTTTCTTCAAATCTTTAATATTGTATCATGCCCTTAAATAATTCCTCTATATTAAAATGATGTGCATGCAGAGTTAAAAAGACATGATCTTGACTTAAAGGTGTGTTTCCCAAGAATGCAGCTTGACAAGAACAGGTTTACAGTAAGCACTAGTTGGAAATATGGCTCTGGCAATTCCTATTGTGATCAATGTGAAGATAACGCCCCTGGTATAGGATTTATGATTATGACTGCATTGAATCCAATTTACTCAGTCATTTGACAGATGTTTTGGTTTAAACAAATGTATATTGCATCAGTTACTTCACAAGAGTATCCCACCTTTCTGGCATAAGTTACAGTAGAAAATACATAGCAATGTTTGTGTATTGAACCTTGCGAAATGTAGTGGGAGTAACCAGTTATCTGTTCCTCCTCTACATACAGGCTTTTGTGGCAGGATTTTAACCGAGTTATTCATTAAAGTGAGCGTTCCAAGTGAATTTATAATTTTAAGGCCAGAGTAGCCCGCATAGCTGACTTGAGGAATTTTTACCGAATATGAACTGTAGGTCTTAAAACTACTGTTAATGTTGTGAAATTGTAAGTGTATGGTAAGGGTTTGGTTGCTACAGCAGAAACAGGCAACAATGCGTATGTGTAACCATTATATTTAGAATACAAATACAGCAGTAGAATGGCTTAAGTGATTAGGTATAGCTTTTCAAAATGTTATTTCATAGATCAAAGGTGTGGTACCATTTGGCACTTTTGTAAATGATTAATCGTGAATAATGAATGGAGTATGTTAACCACTGCAGAATATTAGTGTTATGATTTCACTTTTTTATATAATTGTTTGCATTTTATTTAATTACTTTAATAAGTCCATATTATAGTGTGCACTAAAAGAGATTTTTATGTATATTTATGTATTCTAGGTAGCTGTACTTATTCCATTTCGCAATCGACATGAGCACCTACCTATTTTCTTCAGGCACCTTATTCCAATGCTTCAGAAACAACATTTAGAATTTGCCTTCTATGTGATTGAACAGGTAAATTAAGTGTGTTTGTGTGTTTTCTTCCCCTCCTCCCACTCTTTTTTCTGGTAAGCATCTATACACAATGCACCTTTCAACCTTGTTTAGGCTGTTATGCTTGCTTGATATCATTGTTTGTGGTATATACCTTTAAGGTTCACTGAGCCTTTCTACTCTTTTTTTTGTTTTTAAATGTTTATATGTGTGTGTGTGTGTGTGTATATGTATGTATGTATGTGTGTAATATATATATATATATATATATATATATATATATATATATATATATAAAATCCTGTGGTCTCCTGGCACACACACTTCAATAATTTTCTGCCTGGTGCTATCAAGCCAATGCCAAAATATACAAAAATATAGGGAACAAGAGGCAAGCACTCACGGTCTTTTGATCTCTTTAAAACGATTTCCTTTATTTCATAGGTTAAAACTTGATCTTGATCGACGTTTCAGCCAAACTTCATGGCTTTCATCAGGATCTTAACAGCTGTTAAGGGAGGGGGGACATAAATATATATATTTTAATTAAAATTATATATATATAATATATAAAAGCCCCCCTACCCTAATATCACACACACACACACTCTACACACCCACACTGCCCCCCATACACCCACACTGCCCCCCATACACCCACACTGCCCCCACATATACACACCGCCCCCATACACCCACACTGCCCCCATATACACACACACTGCCCCCCATACACACACACTGCCTATACACACACTGCCCCCATACACACACTGCCCCCATACACATGCCCCCATACACACACACACTGCCCCCACCCACACTACACCCACACTGCCCCCATACACCCACACTGCCCCATACACCCACACTGCCCCATACACCCACACACTGCCCCCCATACACCCACACACTGCCCCCAATACACCCACACTGTCCCCATACACCCACACCCATACTGCCCCCATATACACCCACACTATACACACTGCCCCCCCATATACACCCACACTGCCCCATACACCCACACTGCCCCCATACACCCACACTGCCCCCAAACACCCACACTGCCCCCAAACACCCACACTCCCCCCATACACCCACACTGCCCCCCATACACGCACTGCCCCCATACCCCCATACTGCCCCCCATATACACACACTATATACACACTATGTTTCTGCTTTCAGAGCTAGTTATTACTTACATTATTACAAAAAACAGTAGTAATTTAATGCAGTGACAATAGTTTATGATACTAAAGAGTGGACACATAGTCCTACAGATACAACCGGCCCTTTGAGGGTGACCAAACTGCTGATGCGGCCCCCGATGAATTTGAGTTTGACATCCCTGCTCTAGTGGCTGTCTCATTGACAGCCACTAGAGACGCTTGCGTGCTTCTCACTGTGATTTTCACAGTGAGAGCACGCCAGCGTCCATAGGAAAGCATTATGAATGCTTTCCTATGTGACGGCTGAATGCGCGCGCAGCTAGCCGACGGGGAGGAGAGAAGGAGGATCGGAGGAGGAGAGCTCCCCGCCCAGCGCTGGAAAAAGGTAAGTTTAAACCCCTTTCCCCCTTCCAGAGCCGGGCGGGAGGGGGACCCTGAGGGTGGGGGCACCCTCAGGGCACTATAGTGCCAGGAAAACGAGTATGTTTTCCTGGCACTATAGTGGTCCTTTAACGGTGTGCCCAGGCACACCCCATGCGCACTCCTATGGTCTTTCAAGTTTTCTATGAATAAATGAGGAAACGTGGAATTTCTATAGAAGAACAAGTACAGAAAAGGTATTTTTTTCCCTACCTATTTTGTTCCTCATAAATTAAAATGTCTTTAAAAATATCTTAAAACATTTAAAAACAAATAATGTATACCATTTTGACAATTGCAGTATAAAATATAGATTATCTTAGATCCAAAGGTTGAGGAAGGATAAAGGCACAATATAAGTTATGTGAAATAACACAAATTTAAACAATTTTATTATGTTTTGGAAGTTACAAATACAATGGTAAAATATAGTAATAACTAGCACTATTATTACAAAAAAAGAGGCCATTTTAAGATTCTAGAGACATCTTTATAAACAACACAAGATTAAGTTTTTTACAAATGTCTCCAAGATGGCATTATTTATATAATATATATATTTTAATCTTTTAATTGGCTTTAAGGTAATGGCTTAGGTTCCATTATTGTCGACCGTAGTATATTATACATATCCCTGTGTGCAGGAATTAGCTGGACAGTACACACTTACACAGCAGCTTCTGTATTTAATTCTTTAGTAATTTGCTTGGAAAGGTACTCCGTAGAGAGAGAAAGTCTGTCTCCTGGCACAGGCTTTCCTTAACTCTGCTGAGCTATGCCCTGCCTTCAAGGTCTGCCTCATAGTCTATGAACTTCAATAACCTAAGGCTTGAACCTCTGTACTTGGTTTACAGGTTTTCTGCATCCAGCGAAACCCCAGATTAGTTGTCAAACTGTTGTCAAATGGTTTGACTTCTTACGCTTGGAATATGCGAGGGCATAACAAACCCCACTTTAGTGGTTATGGTGCTTGCAGTGTTGCTTTAAAACATGTTATTTTGTATTATTGAAGTATATATGTGAAATTATTTGAATGAACTCCATGTAGTATGCAACAATTTGCTTATTATGTCAAACGTTACTCTTTAAATGATTCCTACATAACATGAGATGGAAAGAGCAATTAAACCTTTTATTGTCACTAAACCTTTTATTTTTTCATTTTATTTGTGTTAAAACAATCTATATTTAATATATACCTGCAAATCATGGTATCCTAAATAGAGACATTTTGTATTTTTTTATAAGGATTTGACAATGGAAACACTTTCATAAGAAAAGAAGGGTCTCACTCCAGTAACTACTAGACGGAGTGTCTACCTAGCCATCTGGCCCTCTTATGCTAACTCATTTTAGAAGGTTTTTATCTCCTGCTCTGTAAGCTTTAATTACATACAGGAGGTTCTGGCAGGTTCTAGTGAGTTATTAGTACAGGATATAAGAAATTCTAAATTAAACAGAATTTGCAATAAAGGAAGTGCAAACATTAGATCTCTTTTCACAGGAAGTGCTTAGGCAGGCTGTGTAAGTCACATGCAGGGAAGTGTGACTAGGGCTGCATAAGCAAAGTGATTTAACACCTTAATGGCAGAGAATTGAACAGTGAGACCGTAGGGGCATGATCTATACACCAAAACTGCTTCATTAAGCTACAGTTGTTTTGGTGACTATTGTGTCCCTTTAAGTAAAAAAGAACATAAAAAGCAGTTAAGCTTATCTATAATATAGCACCATGCAGCTTGTGGATGTAAGGCTCATGAACCAAAGTATAATGCTTCCTAATAATAATAACCCAGTGCTTCTCTGTGGGAATCACTAATCTCATTCCATGTAGTCATGAAGTGACAAATGAGGCAGTGAAAAAAGAAGCAACTGTAGAGACAAGCTAGTTTACAGCCACCAGAGGCTTTTTTCAGCAAAATGTAAACATTTCCATTGTTTCAGTACATTGAGGTGTAGTGGTTTTGGTGATTAGTACCTCTACCTCTAGTGCAAAATCGATCCACAGCATTTTGTATTGTATTGTGTATGTATTATATTGTATGTGCAGTAGTGTTCAGAGGCATTGAAAGACCATAAGCATAACAAAAAAGTAATGACACAAAATTTGGTTGGTGCTCATGGGTATACACTACCTAGTTGTAAGGACAGGTGATAGCGTTTAAAGGACAGAGCAACTTCACTCAGATCACTTTGAGATTAAAGGGACAATCCGGACCCTTAAATCACTTTAGCTTGCTGTAATGCTTTATATGTGAAGTGTGTGTGTCCTCTTTTTATTTGTTTATTTATTTATTAATTTTACAAAAAAAATCAGATTTTAGTAGAAATTTACACTTTTTATATTAACCTGGTTACACCGCCCTGGCCTTCAATCAGGCAACCAGTCCTGTTACTTTCTGGTTAGGTTAGTGGAACTAAATTCCAGAGGTAGCTATTACCCAGAGCATCTGCCTTGCAAAGACTTCTCATTGATCTGCATTGGGAAGCCTGTGATTGGAAAGTCTGGGGGTAGTTAGAAGGGGAGGGCTGGCAAAGTGCAGACAAGAGACCTGCAGCTTTTACAAGCTGTTTTTAGATGAAAAATTGCATAAATAAATACATGTTTCATTGGGGGTATACTAAACAGTGATTTATATAGAACTGTTTTTTATTTGGGAAGTGAATTGTCCCTTTAAGTGCAATGAATGACTATAGAGTCACTTTATGAACACACAAAATTTAAATCTTGTGAGAAATTGTGTCCACTAGTTCATCAGTGAATTATAAAGAGTTGTTGCCTAAGTATTCACTTTTTCTTTCTTTTTCTATCTATTTCTGGCAACATGCATTAAGACTTTTCTTTATATCTATAGGCAGGCACGCAGACTTTCAACAGAGCAATGCTGTTTAATGTTGGGTTTAAAGAAGCAATGAAAGATCGCAAATGGGACTGTGTCATTTTCCACGATGTGGATCACATTCCAGAAAATGATCGAAACTACTATGGCTGTGGAGAAATGCCCCGTCACTTTGCAACAAAACTTGACAAGTATATGTACATGTAAGTTCAACTTTTTTTTTTTTTTTTTTTAAATACATAGCTGTTTTAAATCACAGCTAAGTGTTTCCACAAAACTTTGTGCAAGTGCTAATACAAACCAAATATAAATAAAAACAAATAACTGCCAGAGTATTGCAAAAAGCATACACTATTGCCTATGAATTTTGGAAAGTGTTGATTCCAATTTTTGCAGAAACACAATTTTACGGCCATTTTCTTGGTGTATATTTACATTTATTTTGTTCAGAATTTGTTTTGTGTGTGTGTAAGATATTATAAAGTGGTATTTGCACTGTCATTTGCTAAAACAGTTTTAGGCATATATTTTTATGTGTAATTAAAAATCGAAATAATCTTGGGGTACACAGGAAGCAATAAAGTTTCCCTCTGAATTAGAACATGTATGCACAGGGCCGCCATCAGGGGGTGACAACCATGACTTTGTTAGTGGCCCGGTGGTCCTGGGGCGCCCCACATTCCCGATCTGTAGCCGCGGAACTGCTGCCGGTGCAGGTGCACCAGAGCCCACACGCTGATGGGGTCCATTGTGTGGCCCATGCACTTAGGGCCACTTCATGGGCATATGTCTACAGGGGCCTTGTCAGAGCTGCGGCCCTTTAAGAAAATTATTTTTCAAAAAAGGATTCTATAGATGTGTGTATATCAATGTCTGTGTGTGTGTCTGTATGTGCACACCTGCATTCAATCACCAACATTCACACATACTCCATACAAAACATGCTTATATTCAAACATACATTGCGCGCGTGTGTGTGTGTGCGTGTGTGTGTGTGTGTGTGTGTGTGTGTGTGTGTGTGTGTATATATATATATATATATATATATATATATATATATATATATTAGGGATCGACCGATATTGATTTTTTAGAGCCGATACCGATATTCTGTGAACTTTCAGGCCGATAGCCGATATAATTTGCCGATATTCTGTACATTTACCATTTTGGAAAACAAAAACTATTTCTAAAGGTAAATGCACAAAATATACATGCCACGTGTAGTGGATGCAGTGTGACAGGGGAGCTGTGTGTGTTTGTGCAGTGTGTGCAGTGGATGCAGTGTGTGTTTGTGTAGTGTGTGTGTTGTGGATGCAGTGTGTGTTTGTTTAGTGTGTGTGGAGGATGCAATGTGTGTGTGTGTAGTGGATGCAGTGTGTATTTGTCTAGTGTGTGTAGTGGATGCAGTGTGTATTAGTGTAGTGTGTATATAATGAAAGCAGAGTGTTTGTGTAGTGTGTGGGTAGTGTGCGTAAAGTGAATGCTGTATATACTAAATGCAAAGTGTGTGTGTATATAATGAATGCAGAGTGTGTGTGTATTTGTGTGGTGTGTGTGTAGTGAATGTAGTGTGTTTATATAATGCAGAGTGTGTGTGTTTGTATAGTGTGTGTATATAAAGCAGTGTGTTTGTGTAGTGTGCATTGTATACACACACTATGCAGACACACTGCATTATATACACACACTACACACACACTGCATTATATAAACACACTACACAAACACACACACTGCATTATATACACACTACACAAACACACACTGAATTATATAAACACACTACACAAACACTGCATTATATACACACTACACACACTGCATTATATACACAGTGTGTTTGTATAGTGTGTATATAATGCAGTGTATTTGTGTGCATTATATACACAGTGTGTTTGTATAGTGTGTATATAATGCAGTGTATTTGTGTGCATTGTATACACACACACACTGCATTATATACACACACTATACAAACACACACTGCATTATATACACAGTGTGTTTGTGTAGTGTATGTGTATATAATGGAGTGTGTGTGAGGGGGCATTTTTTATTAAATTATTATATTTTTTTATATTTAATTATTATTTAGTCCCCCCTCCCTGCTTGTTGCCTGGCCAGGGAGGGGGGATATAGCAGTCCCTGGTGGTCCAGTGGTATTGGCTGAGCTGGGGGGGCAGAGAGCAAGCGTTTACTCACCTCCCAGCAGCTCCTCCAGCTCCCCAGTGTAACTCTCGCGGCCAGCGTGTCGCGCGGAGCGTTGCCATGGTGATTCATGGCAACGCTCTGACGGCCGCGGGTCTCGCGAGAGTTGCACTGGGGAGCCGGAGGAGCTGCCGGGAGGTGAGTAAACGCTTGCTCTCTGCCCCCCCAGGACCGCCGGGCTTGTAATGAGCCCGGCGGTCCTAGGAGGTATTATCGGCAATATCGGTATCTGAATTGGCCGATACCGATATTGCCGAAAATACCGAATATCGGCCGATTATATCGGTAAAACCGATAATCGGTCGATCCCTAATATATATTATTATATATTTTAATGTGTGTGTATGAGAATGAGGAATAAACATACCACCCAAGAGGGGTGAGAAAAGCAATTTTATATATAATATGTGTAGTGTGTGTGTGTGTGTGTGTGTGTGTGTATATATATATATATATATATATATATATATATATATATATATATATATATATATATATATATATATACACACACACACAATTATACACACACGCACACACTCTGCATCCACCACACATGCAGTAACACACACATCCAATACACAAATACACAAACCACACACTGCATCCACAACAGACTCTCCCTGTATCCACTATACACACTGCATTCTTGTGGACGGACTTGGCTTGGAGATGGGCCCTGAGGGTGAGCCCTTAACTTCGTGATTAATTTGTTTACATGCAGCAAAAACAAGCTTATGCTAAAAACTCACTTTTGAACACACATAGAGTACAGATGTTAATTGTGTTGTACAAGGATTTTAAATGGTATTAATGTTTACCTTTGTGCTTAAAAGAAAAAAAAATACAAACCGTGACCACACAGCTATTTTTTTCAGGTAATAAAAGCAGGGATGGAGTTTCACGTTAGTATAAAAGAAATATTATTTGTACAATCACCTAAAGATGGCATTAGAATTAACATAGTTCAGTTTCTAAGTTCACCAAACTCACCAGTGTGTAAAATGAACTCCCAACGAATCTTATACCATCTCCATTGTAGTTATTCCCCATCCCCAATATAATCACAGACTCCAAATTAGATGTCTGACTACCTTGTAAAAAACTAAATCCAGTGTGGTACAAAATAGAAAAGCAAGCTTACATATTTTTCTTTTTGAAATATTTGATTTAAATTTGCATTCTTCTGTAAGTTTGTGCTGTTTTAATAACACGCGTACAATTTGTGGTAAGGCATGCTCTTTGTCAGTGTTATATCATAACCAAAGGTAAATTAAAATTAAGTAGGCTAGTTTGAGATTAAGGGATACTCCACTGCTCAAATAAAATAAAAAAAATCACTGTTTAGAAGATATACCCCCATAATGTATTTTTTTCATTGGGGTATAGCTAAAAACTGCTTTTAGAAGTTCCATATCTCTAGCCTGAAGCCTCTGCCAGCCCTTAACTTCTAACCCCATGCCTAGACTTTCTGCGGCTGTCCAATTATAGACTTTGAAATGCAGATGAATGAGAAGTATTTGCCTCTTGAGTTTAGCTTCTCTGAGCTATATAACCAGGAAGTAATAGGATCGGTTGTCGGCTTGCATTCCTTGGTGGTATAACCAGGTTAATTTATGAAAATGCCAATTTCTATTAAAATCTGCAAAATGCCTTAGGGTTCCCGAGTGTCCCTTTGTGGATTATTTGTAGATAATGCTTGTAATGTGTCATAGTATAAAATTTACTTAAAATCAACTGTATTGGACAACTGTCTGTATTCTGTTGCTTTACGTTTTAAATTATTTCATGTTTTTTCAGTCTACCATACAATGAGTTTTTTGGAGGCGTTAGTGGATTGACTGTGGAACAATATAGAAAGATCAATGGTTTTCCAAATGCTTTCTGGGGATGGGGAGGAGAAGATGATGATTTATGGAACAGGTAGGTGACTTTTGATTATAACAAGCAAATAGTCATTGAGTTTTCATAAACCTTTAATCCTAGGGATTTAAGAGTACAGAACCCACTTTGGTGCCATTTCTCTCACAGACTTTGAATAGTCTTGGCAAAATATGGTTAAAATTAACTGCTCGTGATATTTGTACGCAAATCCCTACTATGTTTACATTATCGTTCACTGATCCGTACCATTATCAGGGCAAAAGGTGTAAAATTGGTCTGTATGTGCTAAGAATGTCCAATATAGTAAGCCCTATTCTTATTTCCTTTTAATATTACAGATAAAAATAGTGAATTTAAAGGGACACTACAATTACTGTAACCACTACAGCACACCGCCTTGCGTTTTAGATCAGGTTTGACTTTTTAACTAAGGTCCGCTGGGTGCTGCTCCCATCCGCCTCTACAGCTCAGTGAGAGCCAGAAGCTCCTGCTCAGGTGTTTGTTTGCTCCTCTGACAACTGTGTGTGGGAGGGTAAGGGGACCCTTAGCATCATAACTACTAGCACCTATTTTAGTGGTTATGGCTCTATAGCATAAAGGAACTTTCCACTGTCTTACTTACATGTTGTTTTAAAACAGTCAAACACAAATATTTTAGGTTGATAGAGAAGAGATTTATTGAGAATTTATTGATAAGAAACGAATGTATACATATTTCAGTGCATGTGACCTACATAGTGATCAAAACCAGGGTTCAGTATCCTTTTCGATACTGTAAAGTGTTAAGTATATTTATATTATAGTCACAACCAATTTTATTTATTGTTTTCAGAGTATAAGTGGGAAAACTGTTAAAATATGGAATGTATAGCTCAGGGCTCGACAAATGGCTGGCGCCATGGCGACTAGAAATTTTGTCATGGCTCCTGGATGTTTGTCAGTCTATTCAGCACTGGCCACCTTAGGATCCCCCTGAGGCATGAGGCTGTGGTGAGGGAGCTGTAATATTCCTGCTCTTGTTGTTCTGCTCCCTCATGCATCCTGTTGTGAGAGAGAATGTATGTGCGTGCCTGTCTGTGTGTTTGTCTTCTTTATGTGTAAATTTAAAGGAACACTACAGTGTTAAAAAAATAAACGTGTATTTCTGACACTTTTGTGTTAAACGTATTATTTAAGTGATCAGACCCTCTCCGATCGAATGAGAAAATAATTATTACTCGCCTTTTTTTTCTGTCTCACCGTGGCTGGCCCTGCCTCCATGACTGAGATCATCAAGCTTGATCGTGGCAAATGCAAGAATCCAGTGTTTTCCCGTAGTAAAGCAATGCAAAACTATTGCACATGTGCAGCAAAACGACATACTGTGTCTATCAGCATCTCTTCATAGAGCTGCATTGAATCATAGCATCTCTGTGATAAATGTTCAGCGTCTCCATGCAGAGCGTGGACATGGAAGCACCTCTAGTGGCCGTCTGAGTGAAGGTGTAATAGTGCCTTTTCTCTGGTTAGATTTTTTGTGAAAAATGCAAAAAAAAAACTAATATGAATACTAACTTTGGCCACTAAAAAAATATCACTGGACCCCATTTTGAATACCCTTGGTTGCCTACTTTTGCAAATGGTATGCCATGATGGGGTTAATTTTTATTCCTGGTTGCAAAACCCATACATTGGGTGTACTGTTATATTTGTGAGACATCACTGAACTCAAATACGTGTATTTTATTGCAGTAAAAGTATTACGACATTCATAGTTAAAATGCTTTGCAGAACTAATATATACATATATGTGTGTGTGTGTGTGTGTGTGTGTGTGTATATATATTATTTTTTTTATTTTTTTTTATTCATATTAAATTGATATATATATATATATATATAATGTGAAATGAAAGAAAGGAATCTGGTAACCTTTTAGGGAATGCAGACCCACAATATTTAGTCAGAATATTAACATCTTAATTATATGTGAGAATAATAGACATTTGAGTAACATTAACTAACAATACACCTTAACCTCTGTAATGTATCTATGCTGTTAGGATCCTAAGCTTATGACCACAAATGTTAAAGCATCATTACTGGACTGAGGACTATGTTTTTTTCAAATAAATATATTTTTACTCCTTTTGTTTAGTGCAATGCTTGGATGTGGGGGGAGACGGTTTCTAATGTCTGATAGCTATTTCTGATCTTTCAGTACACTTTTTTTCCTGACATTTTCACATTTGTTCATTTTGTGGTTGGATTTGTAAGATGATGCTCTCTTATCTTTTACTGTATATGTACCATTATCAAGGCTCATAATTTGCACTTGTCACTGACCATTGGTGAGTAAAAAATGAGTTATGGCGACTAGAAAGTCACCCTTGGTGAGTGTGCCTGGCTAGTGGCAGATTTTAAGCCCTGTTAGATTTTATTTATAAACTATATGAAAGTACCTTAACCACTGCAGTGCTCTGTACGAATTTTGGCATCAGGATTGCCCTGGCACCCTCCCAGTGTAAGTAGTCAAACTGTTTGCTAGCGTTTTGACAGTTTACCTTGGTCCACCGGGCAAAACTCACCCCCTTCATTGAGAACTGGAAGCTCTCTGCCCTGAGTTAGCCAGGTGGTGCAATGCTTAGTCTGTTGGCTGAATGAGAATAAGGTGTAGCTCAGGTGAGCTAACAGAAGCTCCATTCTCCAATACAAGGCCTAGCTCAAGCCAGGAACCTCTGGCTGTAAGCGTAGGTGACAGGTACATGGTGGATCCTTGGCAAGCTGTCAAATCATGAGGAAACAGTCTACTTACATTGTGACGGCCCCAGCTACTACAGCGAGCTTGGAGTGTTCTTTTCATCTTGCTGCTAATTGTAGATTATGCTAGCTTTAGTGTACCTATAATCTTAATTGTATTAATGACAGGAGGTGAATATTTGCTTAAGTGTCTCTTTACTAGAACTCCACTGCAGCACATTAACACAGAGGAAAAACAACCAATTAGAAAAAAGTTAGGTACAATAAAACTCCCCTCCCCACAAATAACTTCATCTTTCAAGCTGTGACAAAACAGAAACAAAAAACAATGTAGTGAAACCAAAGACCTTGGACCTAAAGAAGACAACGATGTCATCCACCCGAGAAGAAATGTCCAATATGTAACCATTGACGGACTGTAAACTGAAACGAGACAAACATAATCGAAAAGACTGGTTAGATAACAAAATGTACTCTTAAAAAACATGCGGGCACCCTGTGTGGCACCCAGTATTACAGAAATATACAGAGATCCCAACCCTTCTATGTAAGAAGCGGTAACATGAACAAGCAACAGGTAGCAGAAACAACCAGCAGAGTTGCATACATACCTGATTACCCCAAACTTCCGACAACGAACCAAACAAGGGAGGCATGAAAAATGGGAGGGAAATATTCGCCTCCTGTCATTAATAAAATTACGATTATAGGTACACTAAAGCTAGCATAATCTACAATTTTAAAACACGACAGGAGGCTTCATATTTGCTGTTTTAAAGCTCGGCTAACAAAGCCAACGATGCTTGTTTAGCTGGTAAATAATCTGGGAGATAACTAGATCAATCCTGAATGGACCTTACAGTTGGGAGATATGACGGTAGATCAGTCAAGGAAGATGCCAGTCGTTGGTGTTCCTCAAATTACGAGAAAAAAAAACAATCCACTGTTAGATCTGCTGTACTTGGGAAGTTGTGACCTCATTCCATGAAGACGGACGATGTACTGCAAAGCCGACATGTTGTCCATTCTCAGCCAGACGCAAAAGTCAGGGGCTTGGACCTGTGAACGAAACTGTCACCAGGTTTCGACCTTTGATGTGGAAGACTGCTCCTCCGATCGTTCCAGGATCACCCGTTAATGTGGCTGCGCAACCAGTTGCCCAACCCCAGGCTTCTCGTCTGAGTCCACGACAAAGTCTGAACAGGATCGAATGGAGCCTTTCTGTTTCCTCTTGACCTATGAAGCGAGTGGTCTCATCTGAGAATAGATCTACCACGCAGGCAAGAGTGCGGAGGGAAACCTGGTCGCACCCTAGATGTTCCCAGTACTCCAAGTGGATTGTGGAACCTGCGACTGTGGTAGACGAAGTACTCCTATGGGTGTGTCTATACAGAGTCCCAAGAACCGCACCCATGGGGCGAGATGAAGGATCGACTACCTTGGGAGACTGTGAAGCCTCGAGATACAAAAAAGGGGAACGTAAATAGAGGTTGAGATTTCCGTCCGAAGGCATCGTCGCCGAAGAACGAAAAGACGTCCGGATCCATGGGTAATAGGAACCTGTATAAATGAAGAAGAGCCGTTACTGGTCATAGCCACTTGGTGGAACACAAAGGATTTGGATTTGGGTAGACAGGTGGACCTGGTGTGGCCAGTTGTCCCACTTAGAGTGTAGCAAACGTTGGAGGTTTAGGGACATGTGTAGACTCACCCGAGTTCCTTTGAACCAGAAAGATGGAACTGTAGAGAAACCCCCCCCCCCCCAGTCCTTTGTTGGGTGGGTCTGGGTTTTGGTGTCTACCCGTGAGACTGTCGACTGTATAGGGAGAGTAGTCTGACTGGATGTTCAGCCCTGCCAAAAAAAACAGGAAGATCAGATGGGATGCTAATCACACTGAAGACAGGGTATTATTGAGTGAGGTATATGGGTCCCTGTGTTTGTGACTTTCTGAAGAATGTTACTCTCAAGAGTAGGCCACAGGCAAAGGGACCCAGGTCTAAGAACGCTAGGTCTGAAATTTAGGCATCTATATGAAGGAATACCACCTATCTTCGTTCAGAGCCCCGTGACATTTTAGCGTTTCCTAACATGCATATAGAACGTAAAGCCCCTTCTCTAACAACAAATGAATCCAGGAAACAGATATTGCAAAAAGGGGGCTTCATCCGCCAGGAGCAGGGCCTGTGCCAGGGTTTCGAGAACGTCGGATAGCCTGACCTGATCCCGACCGCGTCGCGACCCTGCAAAGTCTGTGTAGGATCTGAAGTAGATTCTGGGGTCATAGCGGCCTAATCGGCTAGTGATGGTCTGGGGGCACACTGCCCGTAATCTTTCAAGTACTTCCTGGTCTTGTGATTCATGTGTCCTGTAATGTAAATAATGGGCCTAATGAGCAGGAGCCAACTTTTGACGACCTGAGGTGTCAAATGGAATGCCAGTCGAAGAGAGGTTTTCCCCAACGAGTCCAAGCAGCCGTCATTGTGGTGTCTGAATAGGTGGGTGAGCGGAAGATAAACCCAGGACGGCTTCCGTGAGTGCTTCGTGTACAGAGGGAGAGTCCTCCACATCCGAATCTTGCCCTCTCGCTTCGTTCTCAGAGGTTTAGCGGTCCTCTTGCCAATTATCCTAACATTGCTAATGGTTAGGGAACGCGGTGCTGACCCGGGACTCTGGTCTTTTCATGCGCTTAGCACGTACTGTGTACTTGCAGCCCGGGGTTGTGGGTTTCCCCCATTCCAGTAGTGCGTGTGAGATAGTGCATGTCTGCTTTTTGGAGGCATCAGAGTCACCTGCTTTTTCCGATAGGAGAAATTGCCTGAGGAGTTTGTCCATAATGGCGTAAATGATAATAGCATTGTGCGATTGCCTGCTCCATACAATGCAGATTATACCATAGCATATGCATCTGTTACAACTGGGGCTCACCCAGGAGGAGTAAAACCTCCAGGAGTATATATCCAGTAGGGAGGTACAGGGGCAACAACAAAGTGGGCCAATCATAGGAGCTGTACCAGTGACAGCCAGACAACCAGCCCATACCCTGTCCAATAAGGGATCAGGGAAAGTGAAAATATGGTATGAGGTTCTTCCCCAGTAACACCTAAGAGGGTATGCCCCGAATGAAGGTACAGTGGCACAGACCAAGCAGGCCAATCAAAGGAGGTATAACAGTGATAGCCAGTTCAAACCGTCAATACCATGCCTGATAAGGTAGCATATAATAAATGGTAGATCAGCTTAAAGATGTAATGGAGAGGTTCTCTCCAACTTCCCAGATAGTATGATGCAGTGTTTCTCAGAGGCTCCGGTGAGGTAGGCAGATTACGTACTGTAAGAGCTGTAACATCAGCTGCAAACTACAGCATGTAGCATAAACATCATAATTGGGCTTATGAGTTATGAGGGGCTTCCCTCTAATATGATACCAGTATATAATATTGGTATAAGCCTGTAAGATAAACGAAGGCTGACAGTAGCAGGATAAATATCCATGTTGGACAGTGTCAGAAGATGAGCTCGCCCACCAAGAATGAAATCAGAATCCAGTACTGTAATAATAAACTGTAAACAGTAAAACTGATGGGAAACCGTATAAGTATTCATACTGGGCTGTGCATACAAGAGGGGCTCACCCTTTAATAACGTAAAATGCATCAAATCAACATCGGGCTGAGTTATTAGAGGGGCTCACCCTCTAATAGAGAAATTAGGATCGATACAGCAGCAGCTGGCTGAGTGTATGAGAGGACTGCACCCTCTAACAACGTTATCAGTATCAGTATCCATATCTGCCTCAAGCTGAGTGTATGAGAGGGGTTCACCCCCTAATAATGTGATTTGTATCTACATCAGCACCGGGTTGAGTTTTTGAGAGGGCCACACCCTCTAGTAATATAATCAGTGTCCATAGCCGAGCGTATGAGAGTGGCTCACCCGCTAATAATGAAGTCTGTATCCTGTATCGAGTCAGTCTTATAAGCTGCAATAACCAGTAATATAAGAAATCTAAAATGGCTGCCGGTATCTTGCACCAGTGCGCGGAATCCAGGATGGCCACCAGTTGCCTGAGGAAACGCTCAAGATGTTCTCCACTGTCCTCGAGAGCCCGGGAAGTCGGAGGAGGCTCCTCGACGTCCCAAGCGGGAGGAAAAACCGAAAGACGCAAAAAGAAAAGACCGAAACTAAAATATAGTTCAAATAAAGGAAAAACATATATGTAAGAGGAAAGGTAATATGGCGGAAAATAAAAGCCAGGTAAACCAAATAGGAACAAACAAATATACATAACTATAGATAGAAGAAAATACGGAGAAAAAGAGCAAATGCCGGTATGCAGCGCACCCCGAATAATGTATAAAAACTATAAAAAGGGAAACCAGAGGGCACAGAGTTGGTATGGCACGCCTAGACATCAAGAGCAGTACACAGGTTGCATGAGTAGGCCCTAACCAGACAGGGCAGGTGAGAATCCTGTGTCCCTGGGATTTACCCCCTGGCTGGGCACATCATTCACCAATGGGGCTCATCATGCTCAACGTGTCCTACAGTGTATTTTTATATATATAATATGAAAAGACCAAGAGTTGCCAACTAATGATAAATTGTCCCTAATACCATAGGGCAGGCGTGGAAGCTGTGCACAGAGAAAAAGGGGGTAGAGACCTGAAAGGAAGCCTGTGCCCCACGAGGAGTCTGAAAGGAAGGAAAAAATCCAAGTATAATACAAAAATAAGAAAATAAAATCCCACGCAAACACACTTTATATAAGGATAGGAAAACCACATAAAATATCGTACAGAAGTCCCTGGTGCCAGAGGGGAAAGCCAGGGAGCTGCACCTCCCACGTTAGGAGCTCTAAAGCAGTGGAAAGGCAGCAGTTGCCCACACTCTCCCTCGCTACCCGGACGCACGTGGGCCCTGGCAAACACCGGCCGCGGCTCGGTGGCAACGATAAGAACGGAAGCGGTGAGGGAGGGGGGCTCCGGCTGCTGGGATCTCGTGCTAAAGCGCAGTGGTACTCTGACCTGTACTGATGTGGAGCAGCAAAGAAAGAGGAAGTTATTTGTGGGGATGGGAGTTTTAGTGTACCTAACTTTTTTCTGATTGGTTATTTTTCTCTGTGTTAATGTGCTGCTGTGGAGCTCTAGTAAAGAGAGGCTTAAGCAAATAGAAAGCCTCCCGTCATGTTATAAAATTGACACAACTGTATTTACTAAGTTATGTAGGAAGGTTTCCTCTGCTTTATACATTCCATCAGATAGTGTGGAGCTCAGGGCCGGTGCAAGGAATTTTGGGTACATAGACGAAGATGCATTTTTCCGCACCCCACCCTTTAAAAATAACATCTTCACCTATGTGCCTCTTAACCAGCCCCTATCCCCTCCCCATCCATTAGTGGTCCCCTCCCTTCCCTGTCCCTTAGTCTTCCTCTCCCAGCCCCCCCTCTTTTCCCTGTCCCTTGGTGGTTCTCTCCCCTCTCTTCCCTGTCTCTTGGTGCACCCCCAACACTCCCCTTCCTTGTGTGCCTCCTACCTCTCTTGTAGCGTTGCTGAGCGTAGCAGATCCTCTACAGGAGCTTGTTTTCTGTACCCAGCTGGACTGACAGGAAGTGCTCTCTGTGAGCATCTCCTGTCTGTCTGGCCGAAAATAGGAAACAGAAGCTCCTGTACTGCGCTCCGCTCCGCTCCACTTATTGGTGTAAACACACTAACAGTCACACACGCTCAATGACAAACACACAGACGTCACTGACAGACACAGACTCACTGATCTGACACACACTTTCATTGACACACACACACTCACAAACACACTGACACACACACACACAGACACACAAATTATTAATATTAAATGTCCACCCAGCCTCCCTACCTGGAGAGATGGCATGGATCTGTCCCTGGGGTCCAGTGGGGCTTCAGTACGGCGGGCAGCAGAGTTCCATCAGAGGCGAGGGAGTTCTAACCTCTCTGCTCTGCTGTCCACTGATGCCGGGAGCTGGAATATGATGTCGTATTTCGGCTCCCGTGGCATCAGCAAACATCGCGCAAGAGAGCAGAGTGGTTAGCGCTCCCCCTCGTCACGTCTGATTAGAACACAGCTGTGCCGGGGATCCAGAAGGTGGCCTGGCAGGAGGGAGCGCTTCCCTCCTGCCGATCACTGAAATCTTGCATCCCCAAAGCCGGTGCGCCCTAAGGCTGCCTGTGCCGACTTATGGACGCGCCGGCCCTGGTGGAGCTAAAAACATTCTCAATTTCTCTCTACTGCATGTTAATATTTGCATACAAAGTATGCATAACATTTAATTTTCATTATTATTTTGCCTACATCTTGTGAACATATGCTGTATTTGTTTTTAGGAGAGGAGTGTGGGTTTACGTACTATTGTCTGCTTGCATTTGTTCAGCAACTTCATTTTTTTTTTCTCTAGGGTTCATTATGCTGGCTTTAATGTATCCAGACCTGAAGGTGATCTAGGGAAGTACAAGTCAATTCCTCATCACCACAGAGGTGAAGTCCAGTTTTTAGGCCGGTAAGTGCAAAAAGTTAACTATTTGGTTGTATTCTTTATGACCAAATATATACTTTTTACAACTGCTAAATAGCAGAATAATCCATTGTCACACTGTTGTTTCAACACCTACAAAGCAGCCAGCACTGAAATTGTACTTAAAGGACCACTATAGTGTCAGGAAAACACTTGTTTTTCTGACACTACATAATCCTTAGGTCCCCCTCACCCTCAAGGCCCCCCACCCGCTGAGGAGGATTAAAACCCCTTCAGCCACTTATCTTTATCCAGCTCTAGGCTTCCTCAGCGCTGGTGACCTCTCCTCCCCCTCTGACGTCAGCTCCCGAGTGGAGCCGAATGCATATGCGCAGCCAGAGCTGCGCATGCATTAAAGACGCCCATAGCGTTTCTCAATGCTTTCCTATGGACGTTCTGCATGCTCAATGCGATTTTCAGGGAAGCATTTCTAGCGGCTGTCAGGAAGACAGCTACTAGAGGCTGGATTAACCCTGCATTGTAAACATAGCAGTTTCTCTGAAACTATGTTTACAGCTGCAGGGTTAAAACCTGGGTGACTATAGAAGTCCTTTAAAACAGGTCTGGTCAAATATTCCTAGGAATTAATATTAATGCAAAGTTTTCACACAAGTTTGCACACACATCTTAAGCCATCCTCATACATATACTGTACCTAATTAGCTGCCCTATTAAACTCATGCACACATATTTTGCCACTCATTTGTTCATGTATGCAGACATACCAGGTCACCCTTGTAGGACATGCTGCATTGCTTTGTCTTTTAACAGTGCAAAAAAACCCTTTTATTTATTTTATTTTTTTATAGATTGGGCTTTGGTGCATTTATTGTAAATAAAAAATGTAAGTTTTAATATTTTATTTTCTCTTTGCTTTTCATAGGTACAAGTTATTAAGATACTCTAAAGAACGGCAGTATCTTGATGGGTTAAGCAATCTAATTTATGCTCCAAATATCTCATATGAAAAGTTTTATAAAAATATAACTGTAAACCTTGTACCAGAGCTGGCTCCTGTGAAGGACTACTAATGAACTGCTCGCGGTCTGAAATCCATATGCCTGTAGGATCAAGACTTAAGAACTCCATGAAAGAGTCAACTATCTCCAACTTGTTCCTAGAGTTAAAAGTACTTTTCAGACTCTTAGACCATGCATTTGTCTCTTAAGCCAGCAGCTGCTATATCAATGTTTACAGTGGAAGACTTCTTAGAACCCTAATCTTGTTACACCAAATACTGCATTTTTCAATCCACTCTAGATCAGTTAAAAAGCAGAAAATAGAATTTTTACTCTTAAATTAAACCATTATTTCTATGTTCTTAACATGCAAGGGTTTTTTCATTTTTTTTCCATTGTACTGGTGTATATATGTACATATGTATGTTTTTGTGTAATTATATATGTATGTTTGTATGCACTTAGTGTCCGCTTCTAAAGAGACACCTGTGTAGTGCACCCCCTTTTCCTCCCGATAACCTGTTTTTGTTTATTGTTGCTCTCCTTAAATCACTGCAATCAGCAATGTAACAGAATTGTTTGCAGCATCATTGTAGCTCCTGCTTAATTTTAGCGCATTCATTCTTACTGTGATCTTTCTGCTGTGCCTTGTCCCAAAAGTGCACTGTTGTATGACGTTATGGGCACTGTTTATCCTGTTGGATTGAGCAGGAATTTTAGAGACAGACAGGTTATTAATTAAAGGGTGAATTGTTCAAAGTGCATATAAGGTTTGAGACTAAAATATCTGAACAGAAAACAGCTAACCTAAAGTTGCATTTCTTGACCTAAAATTTGAAATTCACTTGAATTCCCATCCATTCACTCTTTAGTAAATAACCACGAGTGTTTAACGGCTCTACTGTATCCATTTGAAAATTGCTACACTGCATCCATAAATGCACATGGTCAGCAGCAATATTTATGCTTTGACTTTCTAATTTTGCCCTGGTATGAAGAGGTCTCATGTGCCAAGACAATATTAAACCAGCATCTTGTACTGTTGACACGTCAGGATACAACCATGGATTTGTGCAATTGATGCCAGATTCTAACTCTGCCATCTGAATGTCGCAACATAAAACTTAATTCATCAGACCAAGCAGCAATTAATAATTTTATAGTCTAGTGCTAGTGGTCACATGCTCACTGTTGTCTCTTATTTCTGTTGAGTGGAACTAGGCATGTTCTTTCTCTAATGTAGCCCATACTTTTAACATTTTGAACAGTTAAGAGATACCCTAATGCACACTATCACTTTAAATAAGTCTGGCCATTCTCTTTTTAACCTCTGTCATTAACACAGAACAGCCAGCCTTCTGATTTTTAGTTTTTGGCATACATCTCTCCAGGATTCAGGTTTAAATGAGTGAGTGTCAACTGTCTCTGAGATGCTAGGTTTGCTATGTTTGGCACCAAAAATCATACCACAGTCAAAGTTGCTTAGTTCATATTTGTTCCTCCATTCTAAATTTAATCTATGTATTAACTATACTTGAAGGAACACTCAAACACTATAACCCTAAAGCTCACTGTAATGGTTATTGTGCCATGAGTACTTTGGCAACACTATTGTAAGTAGTCAAACTGGTTTTGAATGGTTTGACTTCCTACCTGGGGTCAGCTGGGCACCATTCCTTGCCTCCAATACTAACTCCAGAGAGCTGGAAGGTCCTAAGTAAGAACTTTTGTGAGCCCAACTGAGCTACTTAGCTCATTAAAGCCAGTGGCTGGGACCTGGCGCACCTTAGATAAGTAAAACAGTTCAAAAGCGGATGCAACTTGAACCATAACCACTAAAGTGAGCTGTAGTGGTGATGGTGCTTGAAATGTTACCTCATAACCATGTCTGCATGATCTATTTGAGTTAGCCACGTGATTCACAACTTGTTTGTATTAAACAGGTGTTCCTAATGAAGTGACCCCTGAGTGCATTGTATACCTGTATAAAATAGGCTGTGTGTGTGTGTGTGTGTGTATGTATATGTTTGTATGTATGTACATATATATATATATAGATGTTTGTGTGTATACATACACACACACGTTCACAAACAAATTTGTGTTCCTACACTGAAAGCTGTATTTTTTGTTGTTGTACACTTTAGCATGTGTTTGACATACAACTTTGTTTAAAAAGTGTGTGTTTGTGTGTATACATATGTGCACACAGAATATCTGAAAAGTGGTTTTGTTTTGTTTTTTGCAATGAAACCCTTCATTGTATTGTATGGACACTTTTTAGGTTTATGAATACTTTAGAATAATATTGGATTTTGCACTAGAAGTAATTGTATCCAAGGTATCAGTACTGAATAACTCTCATGGCATTTCTGTTTATTGCATGAATGTAAATATGAGAATTTTAACCAAACATGTAAAATGAAAGAAATTTTGAGAGGCTGGCTATGACTGTAAACTGTTAATGGTTTGTGAGCTTGAGGCCTACTGGAAATTTCTGTTAAAGGTTTCTTTGTGAGCTGTAGATTTTATTTAATTTTTTTATTATTTAAGGGACCTTCTACCAAAGCCTAGAAAATGCAACCTAGGCCCTTGCGGTACTGAATGTTATATACAGTCAACTTTTGTAGACTTCTATAATTTTGTTCTATGGCATCTTTTCTGTAAAATATATCTAATGTTACATATCATATTCCGAACATTGTTACAAATATGTGCCAACTGTGTCAAATGTCAGGAAACTGATGCCAAGCAATGTTTGCTTTTTCCTTGTGTTATTTTTAATGTTGCTTAATTTATTTTTTTTTATAAAGTATATATTTTTTTGTTGCACATACTTTTAGTTAAACCAGAATGAGCCGCATGTTTTCTTCTTTGGAAGTTTGACATATTTTGGTGATTGTTTTGCGAAGAGTCACGTGCATATTTAATACTTCATTCTCCATTTTTGTAGGTCACTTTTTGTTATTGTTTGCCTTACTTTTGAGTGTTATGAAGAGAATTTTGGTAACAATTTGCCAGCAAAAGAGTTCAATTATATTGTACTGGGTAATTCAAAACAAGTTTTTGGGTCAAATTCTAATTCTTCGTGTCTGATTTTGTAAATTTTTCTTTTTTGTATTGTCAGTTGATGTCGGTTTTGTTTTTCTTTTTATTTTGTTTCCCCCCTAAAAATTTTAATTTTATTAACAAATGGCACTTATTGTTTTCATGTTATGTTATTGTTTGTCTATGAAAATATATTTGTTTGCACTACAAGAATTTCATTTTTTTCTTCTTCAAATTTACAACTTTTAAAATATGTGCAAATTAATTTCTATGGTTAATATATGCCTCTCCTTCATTGAAATTTTTAAATGTATCCTGCTTAAAGGAACACGTTAGTGTTAGGAATACAAAGATGTTTCCTAACACTAACGTGCCCCTCTACCGATGTCGCTCCGTGCTGGGTCGCACTCTGCCTCCCCTACGTCAGTCGATTGGGTGACCTAATGCGCCTGTTCTGCGAGCAAAGCTCACATATTAGGCAAAACTCCATGAAACTCTATGAAGTGCCTCTGTTACTAAAAGGGGACAGGGACAGTGCACCCAGAACACTTCAGTGAGAATAAAGGAGCACTTTAGGTTCAGGAACACAACATATATTTCTGACCCTGTAGTGTTAAAGCCACCATCTAGCCCTCCTGGCCCTCTCTTGCCTCCCTAAATATATGTATAATAATTACTAGTATTCAAGCCTGAAGCTGCTGGCTCTGCCCGTGTCTTCCTCAGACCTGCAAGCTGTCTGCTGACATCAGAAGTGTTGTTCTGAACCAATCACTGTGCTTCCCCATAGAATTGCCTGAGACTGTCAAGGAGGCAGATCAGGTGCAGAGCAAACACAAGTCAAACACATTCCTGACCAACCAGCATCTCCTCATAGAGATGAATTGAATCAATAAATCTTTATGAGGAAAGTTTAGTGTCTGCATGCAGTGGGTGGAGACACTGATGCATACTAGGCAAGACTGAGATAGGAAGCATCTCTAGCAGCCATCTAAGGAGTGGCCAGTGAAGTTATCACTAGGCTGTAATGTAAACACTGCATTTTCTCTGAAAAGACCGTGTTTACAGCAAAAAGCCTGAAGGGAATGATTCTACTCACCAGAACAAATGCAATAAGCGGTAGTTGTTCTGGTGACTATAGTGTCCCTTTAAAATATTAAAATATCTACAGATCACACTGTTAATCTGGTGTTTGGGCTGAAGATGTTGCCAAATTTTAAAAAGGATCTCACCACAATATCATTTCTGAGTATTTCATATAGATAAAACCTTTATGGAATACACATCTTGACTGTATAACTGGGTCTGGTGATGGTTTTGGTCACTGAGATATGAAGTCATACTGGTGGCCTTCAGCTCTGTGGATTGCGAGATGGTCTCATGAGCCAGTCAGTCTGTATCATGATCTATCCTGTCCTCTCCACCATTCAGCGATGTACTAATGCAAATGAGAGTTGTATGTATGCACAAGTGACACAATTTAAAGTAATGCATTTATAAACTTTAAATATGGCTATCACAGTCTCATCTCTCCGGTTCTTCATGAGGCAGTTTGGCATCCCAAAAATTTACAGTGCACCTTACAAGTGTAATAGCAAAATTAAATACATACACAGACACACATAAAGAAATAGACAATTGTTCTTACATTTCTGCATGTTTCATTCATATCAATATATATGATTTCTGTGTTCTTATAGTTGTATAGTGTAAATGTTTTTTCTGTTTATTGTAAAGCGAACTGAATGGTGACCTGTAAAAGAGTAGATATGACCAGTAAAAAGATATTTAACTTTTAGTTTCCTTCTGTATTCTGAGAAGTGGTGTTTGTGGGTAATATACCACAGTTCTTCTTTTTTTTTTTTTGGTCTTTTTACTATTATGGCAGATATGAAGCCTTTTAACTAAAGCAGGCTTTTAAGAAGTACAAACCAGATAATCCTTTTGCATTAATCAAACTGTTTGAAAATGTGATAACATTTTAAAAGTTCTCTAAAGGAAATGAATGTAAACGGTTTAGAAAATAAATTTAGCTGAACTGTTGGGAAACTACTTTATTTTTTTTTAAATTTATTTGTTGGTTATTTTGAGGTAGAAAGCAGCAGTCATTTAATATTCAGGTACATGAGTGAGGAAATGAACATGCAAATGTGAATTAGGAATCATTTTAAACAAGGCTATATGTTTTCACAGAATCGGCACAATTTTTCTTTTCTTTTGCTGCTTAGCAATGTACATACTCTTACTTTAAATTTATTATTTAAAGAAACACTCTTACCCGTATAACAACTTAAGCTAGTGTAATTTTCTCCCCGTTACAATTGAATATAAAGCCAAGTTCTCCCCTCATTCTGATATTCCTCGGCATGTCACCACTGAATCCTGTCTCCAGCATGCTGTGTATGCTGACCTCTGATGTTTATAATGCACAGATTTAACAAGCACCCAAATCTCTTCTTGGGGACAGGAGTGTTCAGGCACCATCTTACCTTCAGAGTTTAAATTATTTTGCAACGGTTTAACACTAGAGTTGGAGATTGTGACAAACTGCCCTTTGTCACTGGCTTTTTATGCAACAAACTGCCCTTTGCCCCAGGCTTTTGGAGGACCCTGATTGCCAGCCTCCTGCCTTATGAGAAAATTTGCCTCTTCCCTCCCCTGTTTTCCTGTCTATTGCTTCTCCAGCAGGGCATTGTCCCAGAGACACTGCCAGACCAGTTTAAACTGGCTGCTTTGTCGCTCCTCAATCTCTCATCAGCCCTTGCTAAACTTTAACCTCATGGCGATTTTATTCTGTTCGTGGGATCTGAGCGCTGTTCGGATGTATTGAGCGCTCAGATCCAAGCGATCTGTTCAGTATAATAGGAATTATGTATTTTTATGTATTTTTTACTGTTGTAAATGGAGATAGTTTCTGTAACTGAAGATAATTAAGTTACCACACCCACTTAAGCCAATTATCTCCAGGGTAGAGGAGAAGATGGACCGGCTGCACAGCCTAAATCTGTGGAACTGTTTTGGGCATGAAAGCCATGCTTGCAGTCGGTCAGATAGGACTTCCACCTATCTTTTGAACCACTCAACCAAATTGTATGATTTTTAAAATGTTCGTGCCCTAGTTATGCTTGTTCTGAAAATGTAAGTTTTATGTGAATGTGATGTATATTTTTAAAGTTATGAATATTGTGTAAAACTGTATATTTCTCTGCCTGTGATCATTAAGTTAGCCCATTGTGTTTAGTAATTAGAGCAGAGGCGAGGGTATGGGATAACTACACTCTTGGGGATTGCTATATCACAATACTCCCCCGAGTATAAGCTCTTATAAGAGCTTGTTCCTGATACGCTCTCTGGATTAGGAGAGGTCTGCCCACTGGAAGCTGTATCCTGGTCTTGGGTCCAGGGTGGGTGGAGGACGTCGAGACCCCGGCGCAGCTGCATCGATGGAAGTGGGGTCTGCAGTGCTTATGGTGTCTAGTGGAGTGCTTGGAGTCCTCGGCAAGCACTAGGAGCATCGATTGGCGGAGGTACTCGGTCGGAGTGCCAGCGGTCCGTCACAGAGATCTATCACCTCTGCATTCTGGCTTCCTTCTTCTCCTCCACAGTATGAAGAAGGTTTAGCTGGGTGGTTTCTGATGGAGCACCCACTGAAGGAAATGTGGCAAAGACACTTCTGCCCCCATACCAACTTACAAAAAGTTGTTATGGGGGCATATTCCTTTAAAAGATATTGATTTTTAAAAATATATTATCATCCATATAGTGCCAGAATGTTCCACAGGGCTTTACAATAATATAAACAAACTATGCTATTTCACAAAAAAAATTTTAATCTGAAATGTGCCACTACAGCTAATAGAAAAAAAAATGTATATAGTTTTTTTTTTTTTCTAGTTTTGATGCAGGGACCAGTTTGAGATGAGCTATAATCGATATTCACACTTGTAAATTTTAATTTTGCATACTCAGCCTAGGTAATTTCACATGGGGTGTTTTAAGCAATTTCATTTGGCCATTTTGTCTTATAGTAATAGTAATTAAAAAAAAAATAGTAATTTTTTACTATATACTATAGTGTATATGTTCATCAAAATACTTTGTTGTCTATGTAGGATACTTAAATGATTGCTCTTGAGTACTGCAATGCCTCATGTGCATGTTCTTTTCACATAGAAAAATAGAATGTGATGGCAGATAAGAACCATTTGGCCCGTTTAGTCTGCCCAATTTTCTAAATACTTTCATTAGTCCCTTATCTTAAGTCTAGGATTGCCTTATGCCTATCCCACGCATGCTTAAACTCCTTCACTGTGTTAAACTCTACCACTGTAGCTGGAAGGCTATTCCATGCATCCACTACCCTCTCAGTAAAGTAATACTTTCTGATATTATTTTGAAACCTCTGCCCCTCTAATTGAAGACTGTCCTCTTATTGTGGTAGTTTTTCATCTTTTAAATATAGTCTCCTCCTTTACTGTGTTGATTCCCTTTATGTATTTAAATGTTTCTATCATATTCCCCCTGTCTCGTCTTTCCTCCAAGCTATACATGTTAAGATCCTTTAACCTTTCCTTTTATCCTGCAATCCATGAACCAGTTTAGTAGCCCATCTCTGAACTCTCTCTAAAGTATCAATATCCTTCTGGAGATGTGGTCTCCAGTACTGCGTTCAATACTCCAAGTGAGTTCTCACCAATGTTGTGTACAATGGCATGAGCACTTCCCTCTTTCTACTGCTAATACCTCTCCCTATACAACCAAGCATTCTGCTAGCATTTCCTGCTGCTCTATTCCATTGTCTGCCTACCTTTAAGTCATCTGAAATAATTACCCCTAAATCCCTTTCCTCAGATGTTGAGGTTAGGACTCTATCAAATATGCTGTACTCTGCCCTTGGGTTTTTACATCCAAGATGCATTATCTTGCACTTATCCACGTTAAATGTCAACTGCCTGAACTCTGGCCATTTCTTTTAGTTTACTTAAATCAATTGCTATTTGGCTTATCTCTCCTGGAAAATCAACCCTGTTACATATCATCAGCAAAAAGACATACCTTAACATCAGGCAGGACCTTCTGCAGTATCACTAATAAAACGATTAAAGAGAATGGGTCCAAGTACAGATCCCTGAGGTACACCACTGGTGACGAGACCATGCTTCGAATATACTCCATTGATTACAACCCTCTGTTGCCTGTCACTCAGCCACTGCCTTACCCATTCAACAATATTGGAATCCAAACTTAAAGATTGCAGTTTATTGATAAGCATTCTACGTGCAACAGTGTCAAAAGCCTTACTGAAATCTAGGTAAGCAATGTCTACTGCACCACCCTGATCTATTATTTTAGATTAGTTTGGCATGTTCTCCCTGAAGTAAAACCCATGTTGTCTCTGATCTTGAAATCCGTGTGATTTTAGATGTTCAACAATCCTATCCTTTAACATGGTTTCCATTACTTTCCTCACTACTGAAGTAAGGCTTACCTTCCTATAGTTGCCTGACTCCTCCCTACTACTTTTATTGTGAATGGGCACAACATTTGCTAACTTCCAATCTTCTGGGATTACTCCTGTTAACAATGATTGGTTAAATAATTCTGTTAATGGTTTTGCAAGTACACCACTAAGCTCCTTTAATAACGTTGGGTGTATTCCATCAGGCCCCATTCACCTATTTGTCTTTACTTTTGACACTTGAAAACTGTAAACTCAAATGTAACAAAGGACAAATTTGTCCTTTTTCCCAACTGAGGCCCCTTTCCTTCATTTTCATCTGTAAATACTGAACAAAAATATTAATTGAGGCAGTCAGCTAGACCTTTATCTTCCTCTACATACCTTCCTTCTTTTGTTTTTAATCTAACTAATCTTTTTTTAGTTTTCTTTTCTCATTTATGTATCTAAAAATGTTTTGTCCCCTTTTTTTTTTTTTTTTTGCGTTTACTGACAAGCCTAATGCTATTTTCTGTTGCCTTCAGCAGTCAACTTTTAAATAATCCCATTTCTCATAGACTCCACTTAAATTGCTCCAGTCTGATAATGACTCCTTTACATATTCTAATTTTAGAAAAGTGTGTTTTTCTAAAGTCTAAAACGTTTGTTTTTGTGTGGTGTGACTCAGTCACTGTTCTTATATTAAACCACACTGACTGATTACCGTGTCCTAAACTTTCACGTACAGTAATATCTGATACCAAATTTCCATTTGTTAACACTAAATTTAGTATGGCCTCCTTACGAGTTGGCTCCTCAACGACTTGTTTTATAGACAATCCCAGTAGGGAGTTTAGAATATGTGTGCTCCTGGCACAAGCGGCTATTTTGGTTTTCCAGTTTACATCATCACCCATGATGATAACATCCCCCTACATTGTCATTTTAGCTATTTCCTCAACTGGTAGATTATCTAACTTTTCTATTTGTCCTGGGGGCCTATAAATCACACCTACACGAGTCACTGAGTGATTACCAAATTCTAACGTAACACAAATGGACTCTATGTTCGCCTCACTAACTTTTATTAGGCTAGATTTTATGCTATCCTTCATATACAGGGCCACCCTCCCCCTTTCTTGCCTTACCTGTCGTTTCTATATAAAGAGTACCCTGGTATTGCTATGTCCCACCAATTTTTCTCATTATACTAGGTCTTCGTAACAGGGACTAAATCTACACTATCAGTTGCCATTATTGCCACAAGTTCATGGATCTTATTCCCTAAACTGCAAGCATTTGTAGACATGACTCTAAGCTTATAAAAAAAATTTAACACACTTGCTACAGGCACCTTCTGAGCTTGTTTTTTTTTGTGAGGGGAGGGCAATAGGATTGATGTTTTATCACCCTTTTGCCCCCTCCTAACTTCAATAAATCTGCCTGTTGTTCTGAGTGTTATGCACAGGCAGAACTTCAGAGAATGACAGTGTGGAATCAACCTGCTGTATATCATTGGCAAAAACACAAAAAACGTCCTTTATCTCTGAAACCTCATTGCAAGCCAAGTCATTTATCTCTAGATGGACAAGTACATCCAATTCCTCTTCCTGCTTTGCTTGCTTAATAATATAACATACGTCTCCTGTCTCTGAGCAGTAGCTCCAGGAAGACTTCTCACAAGACCACTCTTTCCAGCTCCACACCTCTTATGATAGAATCTCCTAACAACTGCTTTCTATCAGGTCTCACCAGTCTCCAAGCCTGTCTCCATAATACCACAGCACTTGGTGCCTGAGCCTGTCTCCATAATACCACAACACTTGGTGCCTGAGCCTGTCTCCACAACACCATTACACTCAGTGCCTGAGCCTGTCTCCACAACACCACTACACTCAGTGCCTGAGCCTGTCTCCACAACACCACTATACTTGATGCCTGAACTTGTCTCCATAACACCACTCAACTCAGTTTGTCTACAGATTAGACAGCATCCAAATCTCCAGAAAGTGGAACGTGAAACAAATGCATAACCACTTTTACACTGAACGAAGTTTGCCATTTTAATGAGGTGACTAATTTAAATCAAACAAATCTTAACTTTTTTTTTCTCTTATATACCTCAGATTAACACCGTTTTTTGTCAAGAATATCTCCAAGCACACACTTTGAAGCAGCACTTAGAAGTAGCAGCTAAGCTAATGACCACAACCCTTGTATAACTCCCAAAAGCACCACCCACTAGGAATGTTTAACACCTGGGTAGGCCTATGCTTATTTGAAAAATGTAACGGATCACCTGGCACCCCGACTGGGTACCTCTGTTGATGGATGCTCCTAGCGTTTCCTGAGGACTCCAAGCACTCTGGCAGACACCACAATCACCGAACCAGAGAAGCGTATACCTTCTCTCAAGCAAATGAATGCTATAAACAGCTGAATAGGCAAAAACCATATGGATGGGTTTAGACTCCTAGCAGTCAAACTGGAACAGCATACAATAAATCCTTCCCCAATAATGAGACGACACTTCACTTTGAGGGTTAAGCAGGAACTGCAGATTTATTCACACAACCTCCTTTTAAGACATTCTCCCATGCAAGGGAGGGATCCACAACAATTAGTACCCCAGCCAATAATGTACCAGTTACCTCCCACACATCTCCTCCCCTTAGTGTGACACATAATCCCATTAGTACAGACACAAATTCCCTGGGTTACTGGATGTACCCCTAAACATAGGGTTACCCCTTTAAATGTTACATCCCCTGGTAGCCCTGATCTGGGTGAGACACATATCCAAAAATCACCCAGATCGGACCAGGGGTTCTGGAATTATGGAGGGTTAAAGTTTTGACTGACTGCATGGCAAAAGTATCCGAAAATATTTCCATGTATTTTGGCCCTGCAGTCGGTCACAGAAAAGGGAATGAAAACACACTAATTGCCTGGGTTATAGAGCCTGAGGAGGGTTTAAACGAATTCCCTTGTTCGTGGGGTTCTTTCTACCGAACGGCGGGTCATTTGGTAGTTTCCACACGAATTCATGGAAGTCTGGAGGTCTCAGCGGTGTTTGCCTAGTCGAGTGTCTGATTTTAGTTCCAGACACTCGACGGCAAAACACCGCTGTTCGGGAGTTTAAGATGACCGCCGTCACCACGTGTTCGTTTCCCGAATGGCGGCCACCCAGAGGACAAAACCACACGTTACATCGATTGCCAATTACCCGTTTGCAACATTGTTGCAAATGGTAATTGGAGGCACACTTCTTCCTGGGTGGTCTGGTTGTTCGGTAGTTTCACTCAATATAATGAATGGAGTTACTCTACCGAACAATCAGGGGAATGCTGCATACCCATATACAATTAAGCCGAACACAGAGAAACATACATAATATAAAAGACATCCTTACTGTAATCTGCTACCAAGTCTTAAAGGGGTATTGTTCCTAAAAGTCATAATATGTCCCCGGATGGCCCTTAAAGGGCCAGTAGCAGCAATATAAAATACCACATGCCCAAATATTGCATTAAAAGTACAAATTTACCAGGGGCCATAGTCAGCAGGTAGGAGGCGGGCAGCCAGGCCTCTCAAATGTCCAGTGGCGAGGCGGGTTCCGCCACACAAACAATAGCTAATTAAATAACAATCAATAGCAAACACCTAGATAATTAAATCAAATGCCTTACCAATTACCAACAGGAAATCAAAAGTTGTGCAATCAGTAACTTTTTCCTATAGATGAATCTTACCAATTACCAACAGGAAATCAAACCTTGTGCAATCAGTAACCTTTTACTATAGATGAATATTACCTGTAGAAGTACAAAGAAAACTCTTAGGAAAATCTTAGTTGTAGAATCAGTAAAACTCTCCAGAATATCTCCAAGCACACACTTTAAAGCAGCACTTAGAAGTAGCAACCAAGCTTATGTTGCTGGCTAATGTAGTTGCTTAGTTGCAAACTACTTCAAATGATGTTTTTTTTTTTTTCTTCAATGTCTCGTTTTTATTATGTTTTATTCAACATGCAAGGGGTACAGAAAGGAAGAGGGGGGTGGGGGGAACAATGCATCGACATCATCATTGGATGAATAGGAGCGGTGACAGTGGGCACCCCTGTCGAGTTCCATTGCTTATGGCAAACGGCTCCGACAGGAACCCTGTGTTGAAGATTCTGGCATACAGGGCTTGGTATAATGCCATGATTCTTCCCAGAAAGGTGGGTTAGAATCCCATTTTAAGTAGGGTAGATTTCAATTAGTCCCAGCTTAGACGGTCGAACGCCTTTTCGGCGTCGAGCCCCAGGACATCCGCGTTGAGTGAAATTGGCCTCAGGTTTTCGCATTTCGTAGGAGGTTTGTCCGGCTTGGGGAGCGTTACTACGTATGCCTCTAACATTTCCCTCAGCATATCCCCAGTTGATTTAATGGTGTTTAATGGTGTTAAACAGTTTAGTGAGGAAAGGGGACATGATCTGTACTAGTTTAATGTAGTAGTAGTTTGAAAATCCGTCCGGTCCCGGGGCTTTATGTTTCGGAGGGTTAGTATGGCCTTCGAGACCTCCTCTACCGTGAACGGACTGTCAAGAGCCTCTCTTTGCGTTTGCGTTAGGTGCGGGAGGTTAATGTCGTCGAGAAACTCATCTATGGACTCGGTTGGGGCACAGTGGGGTCATCTTTCAAGTTGTATAGTAGGTGGCCAATGTGTTCACTATGTCAGTAGGGTTGTATATTTTGACATTTCGTAATGATTCGATATATGGGATTTTCGACTGGAGGTGTTGGGCCTTCAGTTTATTGGCTAGTAACTTGCCTGCTTTGCCCTGTGTGTAGTGTGTCAGCCTGAGAGCCCTCATTCTCCTCTCCATTGTTTGTAGTGATTGTGTGTGTAGGTCTCTTTGTATGCCGGGAATCTCTGTGTTTAGTTTAGTGGATGGGTTTGTTTTGTTTTTCTTTTCTAACTCTGTAAGTTCGAGGGTTAGGCGAGCTACGTCTTCATTATGCTTCCTCTTTTTGCGGGACCCAATTTGTATCAGTACCCCCCTGACTACGGTTTTGCATGCTGCCCATTGGGATTGTATGGTAACGTCCTCTGTCGCGTTTTCCCTAAAATAGTCGGACGTAGTCTTGAGGATCGTTTGTAGTGCAACGGGGTCGTCTAGGAGCCCCTCGTTCAGTCTTCATTTTCCCCTACCTCGTGCTGGGTATAAGTTATTGAAGGTAACGGTGACTCGGGCATGATCTGACCATGTCCGTAATCCTATGTTGACTTCTGCTATATTTGTAAGAGTGTGTTTGTCCACCATGATAAGGTCTATGCGTGAATATGTTGAGTGGGTCAGTGAAAAGTAAGTGTAATCTCTGCCTGTTGGGTATTTGTTACGCCAGGTGTCGTATAGGTCTAGCTCAAACGCTAGTTGACTGCCCTAGCGTTTGTCGTATAGGTCTAGCTCAAACGCTAGGGCAGTCAACAGTTTGCTGTTTGCGCATGCTGTAGCTGTGGGATTTTTGTTCTGTTCACGTTTGTGATCCATCTTGGGGTCGAGACTACAATTAAAGTCCCGCCTATTATGACGTGGCCTTGTTTCATTACGTCTATTCTTTTGAGCGCTTTACAAAGGAAGGGCACCTGTCCGTCTGGTGCATAAAGGGACGCTATCGTCATGTTAATACCATTCAGTGTGCCCACCAGAATTAGGAGGCGCCCCACCTTATCTGCATATTGTGAAATAGTTTGGAACACCCAATCTGAGTGGAAGAGTATTGACCCCTTTTGATTTCTTCGGGGAATACACGTGAAAGGCTTGGGGGTATCTTTTGGTGTGGATTTTTGGCGGTTTGCGGGTGCACAGGTGGGTCTCCTGGAAATAAATTACTGCACCTTGGGATTTGTGCATATCTCTAATTGCTAGACTGCGTTTATGTGGACTGTTTAAGCCTTTGACATTCAAGGAGAAAATCTTAAATGTAGGTTGTGCCATATGGATGTGTGGGTTTTTGTCTGCGTGAGCACGTTCGTGGCTTAACTTGGTTGTTAAGGTTAAGAATGGGTTGCGTTATAGCCCTTGTGCGGATTAGTGTGACCTGATTCTCACTGGGTTCTAGCCGCAGGGACAGCTGTGAGGCTACTAGTGGTGTCCGTGAGAGGGGTGTAGGAGCTCTGGAACCTTGCCTTCTGTTCTTTCGGTGTCCGCGGGCCAATAGGGATGCATGTCAAGGGGGAGAGAGGGAAAGGGGTAACAGGGATCTACAGAGAACTTGGGAAATAAACATACAACCTCTGCGTCTGGCAGAGTTTACGACCGAGTCAGTTATGAGGGGTGTCCAGGAGGTGTGGGGTGTCTTCCACCAGTGTGTAGCCCATGATGTTTTCGTATTGGGTCTATCATTCTCGAGAGTGAGTGTGGGTAGGTGGGTGAGTGTGGGTAGGCTCTTATGGCTAGATGACTGTACCTAATGTGGGTTTTCAGATGGGGGCGAAGGCGCAGGATGCCTTGTCTTTGTGAGTATACTCGGGGAGCTTCGGACGTAGCTCTCCAGCGGCCAGTTCAGCTGTGAGCAATGTCTGGTGCCACCGGGCTGCCTAGTGGCTATGTTGCTATCCAAGGGGTCCCTTCTGGGTGCGGTCCCCTGTTAGTCTGAGGGGTCGCCCCTCGTCTTGTCACCCACATGTGGCCGTGTTGCTTTGTGTAGTTCCCACAATAACTGCACCCCGTGCCCCTGCTAGTATTTTTACATCATTAACATTGAAACAAATAGCAAATAACAAAACGATTTCGGTGCAAGCATTAGGCAATAATTGTGGCTGTTTATGCACTATTTACAATGGTAGTTGTTGGTACACCCTACTTCGCCTATCCCTAGGGTTCATGCTACATGTTCTTGAGGGACTGGGTTCTCTGCGTCGTGGTGTGTAATACCACTTGACCTGGGTTGCAATGCTGATGAATTAGGGGGGTCTGGGGTACTGTGTTGTTTATTACTGGTCTGATTCAGACCTTTGTGTGCGATGCAGGGTCCAAACAGCATTCCTTTAATTTTAAGCTTGTAGCCATCTCATCGTCCTACTTACACCTGTCAGAATTGTACTGTGTACTCTCCACTCCAACATCACATAAGGCCGCATCATTAGTCATAACTTATAACAATGCATTTGTGATGCTCAAGGTCTGGACGTCAGGGAGTCCCAAGGGAACTGTCCACTCTAGGCCTATTGGTGAGACTCCGTGGCAGTGCCTGCCATTCTCCATTCCGGCATCAGTTTCGTCTGGAAGTTGTGTTTAGAAAAATTTTATCCTTGGAAGTGATGTAGGCCCCACTCTTTCAGATTTGCTATGCCCACCTCCGGTTCCAGAAGTAGCACTGACCTTCCCCGGAACCACACCAACAACTTTGTTGGGTATCCCCACCGGTAGGGGATGTTATTACGCAGAGTCTAAGTGACATCCACGAATCCTTCTTCTCGCCATTGTTGCCGCAGAGAAGCCAGCATATATTTGGATGTTTTGATATGGTTCTGGCAGGTTGGTAAGTTTCCTTGCCATGTTTAGAAGTTGTTCTTTGGTGCTGTAGTGGTGAAATCATGCAATGGTATCTTTGGGTGTGTCAGCAGTAAAGCTTGCTGGTCTGGGTAATCTGTGCACACGGTCTAGCTCCCAAGCAGGGTCCTCAATCTGCGGGAGTAGGGCCTTACAGAGAACCTTGAGATATTGTGGGAGTGCCTCAGTGTTGATGGAGTCGCTGATGCCTCGGAATCTCAGGTTGTTGCGCCGTGACGGTCTTCCATGTCTGCCATTTTGTGTTTTAGAGCAGTTTGTTCCTCTTCCAGCCTCTGCAGCTTATCAATCACATTGTTATGGACTGCGCATAGTTCCTCTGTCTTGGTTTCCAGGTGGCTTGTGTGGCCTCCTATATCCGCTATGTCTTTCCTCAGTTCGCTAGTAAGTTGACGGAAGTCGGTGGAGGGATGCTTTCAGGTCCTGGAGCATAAAGTGTAGGCTTTTATTTGTGACCGGTATATCGTCTGGTGCCTGTGGTTCACTGTCCAGATCAGTGTGGCACTCCGGAGACGGTGGGTGTTCCATGTAGCCGTCGCCATCTTGTGCCTGCTTCATGCGGTCTTTCTTGCCCTGGCGTACCGGGTCGGTAAGTTTAGTTTGCCTCGATGGTGCCATGAAGTTGTCGGGAGATGTCCCTGCTGTTTGCAATTGGTTGGAGCTGTTTTTTATAAGCTCAATTGTCACTTTGGGCCTGGTGAAGCACGGAGCGTTTACAGCATGCGACTACTCCGTTCTGCGGTTAGCCACGCCCCCGTTTTTTTTTTTTTTTGTTTTTTATGAAACACACCCAAGGTATTTTACATAGGACATTTCAATACCAATCATGAAGTAATGTTCCTACTTACTAATGAAATAAACACATTTATAACATGAAAAGAGGACACACTAAAGTGTTAGTGATTTATTTGTTTGGACTGTTCATTTAAGCCCAAGCCCAAGCCCAGGGCAATTCAAGAGCATTTTGCGCATGGTCAACCCTAAATGGTTGACAAATCTCTTCCTTGAGCAAGAAACATCACTCTTTAGAACAAATCGTGCCACTGGCGACTTCACTTGGTAATCAGTGCAAAATTAAGTGTTGGTCATAATTTAGAGAAGGTGATATGCTTAATCTCTGGCAGAGAGCTTTCTTTAAATAATTTAGTGATCTGTCTGTTCAGACTGACCACGTTTAAATTGAAAATTGCACATTCAATACATTTATTAGTGGCATGGGTTGACAGGGCACACAGACAGACTTGACAAATACTCACTGTGTGTCTGCCTGGAAGTCCTCTTCTTTGTACCTGGCATCCTGCAAAGGGTTAAGTGGATGAAATACTGCAAAACGCTTGGCTGTTTTTTAGCAAAACATATTGAGCAAATTTTTATTTTATTTATTTTTATGTTTTTATTATTTTTATGGAAATTTGCATCTTTGAAAGTAAAAGAAAAAGACATTAAGATTCATTCATGAAAATATATCAACAAATAATTTTTCTTATTAACTGTAAGTATTCACCATTAAATGATATTGTCATAATGCTTTCTAAAGACAAGATAATTAACAAAATAAGAGAAAAATAAATTAAAAAGTAAGATAGCAAAAGTCAAAAACTGTGGTTTAAAGTCTGAGTCTTAGATTAATCTTTAGTCTTAAATCATAAATCCGATGTGGTACTTAGGAGTTCGTTCCTGGTACACATTATTAACTTAGAGTAACTTGCATAGGTATTTACTCTAAAATAAAAAAAATAAGATCACTTAAAAAAAAAAAGGCAGAATAAAAGGTAATGGCCAATTAAATGCCAGTAGCTCCCCCCAGGGTGCCCTTCCTTCAAGATCCAATAATTAATCCAGGGTTCCCACATTTTTAAACAGTTTGGCTTTTTGTTATTTCCTCCCCAATGTAATTCCATGGCCCTTGTGTCTTCCACTCTATCTACTCATTGCTCTATGGTTGGTGATAGTTTGTTTCCAGAAAATAAGTATAATGGCATTAGCTTCATTTCATAGAAACCATAAAAATGTCTGTGATGAAATCTCTAGGAAGGACTTTGGCCATCCCAACAGAATCTGGGAGGGTGAAAGAGTCGAAGAGAAGCACAATATCTGTTTTATATATACAATAACTTCCAAAATTGTTAAATTCCAGGAAAGAACCACCAAATGTGTTCATAAGTTCCTACTTCCTGTCTGCATCTCCAACACTTATCATCAATACTTGGAAAATATGAATGGAGTTGCGATGGGGTATTAAACCAACGTATTACTCTTTTATAAAATGTTTCCCTTTTAGCTTGACTATCTGGATCTTGCATTAGTTTTTAGAAAACAGAAGACCAATCAGTAATCATTATATAAAGAAAAAGCACTAAAAAGTGGAAAAACACTGAAAAATGCAAAAGACCTAGGAGCTAATAAGTATATGACTCAAAAATCTGGATAAGAAATGCTGGATAAAATCTGTATAAAATACTTCAAGGATATAACAATAAAAATGGGACTAAAAAAAGGGGACTCAAAAATGGGTACTATGCCTTTAAGAAAAATATATCAAGGGTAGGACTCTAAAATGTAACTGATAAATTCTAAAACTTAATCATATGACTCAAAAATCCAGAAATGAAATGCTGGATAAAATCTGTATAAAATACTTCAAGGATGTAACAATAAAAATGTGACTAAAAATGTGACTAAAAAAGGGGGACTCAAAAATGGGTACTATGCCTTTAAGAAAAATATATACAGGGTAGGACTCTAAAATGTAACTGATAGATTTTAAAACTTAATAATATGTGATATATAAAAACAGAGGATGAATCAAATAATAAAAAATAAATAAAAAATAAATGATTAAAATAAAATAAAAAATAAAAATAAATGCTCCTAACAGTGCAAGGTGCAGTAAAATACTGTCCCTGAAAAAATACAGGATAACAAATAGTTAATACTTGCACCTAAATAATATGCTTTGTATAGACAAAGTTGCAAAACAAGCACTACAGTATGAGGAACTGTGTGCTAAAATAAATAATGTAGCGTGGATACAATGTAGAAAGAGAGAAACTGGATAGAAATGCAAAGTCCAGTTTATTAAAAATAAATATAGATAAAATATGAATTAATCAAAAATGATGGTCAATTCATGTGCAAATGTATGTTACCAGTCCAATGAAGTCCACAAATATTCACAGACCCTCGGAATCAGCCAGGATGGATGTGGATTGACTTGGCAGCTCTTGCTCTGGTGCTCTGTGGTCTGTCTGCCGGTTGAGGACGGCGTGCAGATCGATGTGTGTGTCCCAACACGGACCTCACTCCGGGGGGTGTGCACAGTGAATAGTCTAAGTCCACAAGTTCACCAAGGGTCCTGAGCAAGTGGGTGCTTCTAATGCTGGTTACTAGCACAGTTCAAAGAGATGCTTCGGTCTAACGCGTTTCGTGAGGAAATAGCCTCACTTCTTCAGAGACATATTGCAGACTGATGTTGCAGCCACGCTTAAATACACATTGTGCTAATTAGTGTAGAGCCTCAAAGTAAAAAACAATAATAAATAGATATGACATATATACATTGTCAGTATTGCAAGTATATACAAACTATTACAATATGGAGCATTAAGATAACAGTGATAAAAACAATTATATAAAAAATATTAATAAGTAACAAACAATATGTACTGTAGGCATCATCATCATTACAGATGTATAAAAATATATTAGTATAATAATCACCATAATTGCTTAATGAGATTTAAGTACATATACATCAATACATATGAACTGACAGATCTATAATATAGCAACATTTGGGTAGCCTGAAATAAGTAAATAATAAAAATGGTGATCTGATAGCTTGAGGTACTATTGAAAAATATATAATGAAAAAATATATGGTAAGAAATAGAATGATGAATAATACATAAAAGGATACAAAGAAAATATAATAACATGTGGTGTTCAAATATGTGATATGTGATATGTGAAATAACTCCCAATGATAGATTAAGTATATGTGAAAGGGAGTGCCAAAGTAGTGTAAAAGGATCCAAACCATTTCTAATACATATGGGGAACCTTCATTAGAATAGGGATGATACAATTACAAAGTGACCAAGCACCATATATGTGAAATATATAAGTGGTAACATCTGTATATAATGTGTAGTGGTGAGAGAAATAATATATAAAATAATATAGTCAGAAATATTTCAAATAGGAGATGTAATGAAAGAGATAAAATAAGTGAAGCTAGAAGTGAATATATATATGTGAAGAAAAAAAAAATAGTAATAATAAATATATCCTATAAAAGAGTATACTTATAAAAAAGCATGAAGTTCAAAGTCAACATTAAGTCCTTTAGGAATTAGAGTGTCCAATTGAAAGATCCATCTAGCCTCAGTTTGATCTAAAATTTTGTCAATACTACCACCCCTCCAATGGACATTCACCTTCTCTATAGCCGTAAAAATAAGTCCAGTGGGGTCTCCCCCATGTACTTCTTTAAAATGTTTGGAAAGATTGTGAGTTAATAGTCCTTTTTTGATGTTCCTGATGTGTTCCGCAATTCGTATTTTTAAAGCTCTTTTCGTGCGTCCAATATATTGCTTTGAACAGGGACAGGTTATCAAATAAATCACTTCTGAAGTACTACAATTCATATTGCTCCTGATCTTAAAATCCTCCTGACTTGTCTGAGATCTAAATGTGGTCGTTGTATGGTCCATGGTTGGGTTATTTCTACATGGTAGACATTTTCTACAACGTATGAAACCATGAGTGATATCGTGGTTTGTGGTCTCATGGGAGGATTTCATAGTAGGTGCCAACATTACTTGAAGATTGGGTGCCTTCGTAAAAATGACACGTGGTTGGTGGTCAAGAAATCCGGAAAGAGTTGGATCTTGCTCTAAAATCCCCCAATGTTTTTTCAAAATTTTTTGTACCTGAGAAGACTGATGATTGTATTGTGTAATAAAAGCAGGTGCAGTAGAGAAAGATCCAGTAGTTTGTGTTTTAAGTAGTGTAACCTCTCTCGGTGTCTCCATTGCTTTGTTTAGGGCTTCTCCCAATAAATCTAAGGGATATCCTTTCTCTACGAATCTTTCTTTCATCTCCTGCATTTGCTGTAGACAGATATCGGTTTGGGAACAATTACGTCTAACTCTCCTAAATTGATTCTGAGGTATATTTTTTAACCAAGTAGACTTGTGATGGCTGTTAAAAGGGATAAAACTATTACAGTCAACCTTCTTTTTAAAAGTTTTAGTATGTATACTTCCTTTTTCAATGAAGATATCCAGATCCAAAAATTCAATTTGCTCTCTAGAGTGGTTAAAAGTGAACTGTAGATGGTAGGGGTTATTGTTAAGGTAGATTTTAAATTGCTCTAACGATTCCAAATCTCCTTTCCATATAAAAAAACAATCGTCAATGTATCTACGCCACAGGGACAGATTTGCGCCAAATGGGCAGTTGTTCCATACAAACTCCTCTTCCCACTTGCCCATAAATAAATTAGCATAACTTGGCGCAAATCGTGTCCCCATGGCTGTCCCCTCTATTTGTAGATAAAAACAGTCGTAACACCAAAAATAATTGTGTGTTAAAATAAAAACAATACATTGAATTAAAAAATCAATTTGATCATTTTTAAAAAGTGAATATGTGGCCAGAGAAAATTGGATGGCCTCACACCCCTGGAGGTGTTCAATAACAGTATATAAGGAGGTGACATCAGCAGTGACTAAAATCATATCTTTATCCCAATTAAAATCCGATAAAAGGTTTAAAATCTGTGTAGAGTCCCTTAGATACGATTTAAGACATGAGACTAAATTCTGTAAAAACTGGTCAACATATTGGGAAAGATTTGCAGTGAGAGATCCAATACCCGATACAATGGGTCTTCCCGGAGGTTGTTCTAAACTCTTGTGTATCTTGGGTAAGTGATAAAATACTGGTATTCTCGGGAATTGAGTGAATAAATACTTAAATTCCCTCTCATTCAAGATACCCCTTTCTTTACCATAATTAAGAATAAGTTTTAGTTCCTCTTGATATTGGGAAGTGGGATCAGAGTCCAGTCTCAAATAAGTATTGGTGTCACTTAACAACCTTTGATTCTCACTCGTATAGTCTTCGGTGTTTAAAATAACTAGGCCACCTCCTTTATCCGCGGGTTTGATTGTGATTTCTTCAAGTTTTATGAGTTGTTTCAATGCCATCCTCTCCTTCCTAGTAAGATTATCTCTAGTGATCTTATTAGTGATTTTGTTCTTAAAGTCTTTCTCGACCATTCTTTCAAAGACTTTAATTGCATCAGTTTTAACATGTTGAGGGTAAAACGTTGAATTAGAATTAGAAAACCATCATTTTTGATTAATTCATATTTTATCTATATTTATTTTTAATAAACTGGACTTTGCATTTCTATCCAGTTTCTCTCTTTCTACATTGTATCCACGCTACATTATTTATTTTAGCACACAGTTCCTCATACTGTAGTGCTTGTTTTGCAACTTTGTCTATACAAAGCATATTATTTAGGTGCAAGTATTAACTATTTGTTATCCTGTATTTTTTCAGGGACAGTATTTTACTGCACCTTGCACTGTTAGGAGCATTTATTTTTATTTTTTATTTTATTTTAATCATTTATTTTTTATTTATTTTTTATTATTTGATTCATCCTCTGTTTTTATATATCACATATTATTAAGTTTTAAAATCTATCAGTTACATTTTAGAGTCCTACCCTGTATATATTTTTCTTAAAGGCATAGTACCCATTTTTGAGTCCCCCTTTTTTAGTCACATTTTTATTGATACATCCTTGAAGTATTTTATACAGATTTTATCCAGCATTTCATTTCCGGATTTTTGAGTCATATGATTAAGTTTTAGAATTTATCAGTTACATTTTAGAGTCCTACCCTTGATATATTTTTCTTAAAGGCATAGTACCCATTTTTGAGTCCCCTTTTTTTTAGTCCCATTTTTATTGTTATATCCTTGAAGTATTTTATACAGATTTTATCCAGCATTTCTTATCCAGATTTTTGAGTCATATACTTATTAGCTCCTAGGTCTTTTGCATTTTTCAGTGTTTTTCCACTTTTTAGTGCTTTTTCTTTATTCTATATAGGTTTTAGTGGAACCCTATCTTCCTAGTTAGTAGCTATTTAGTTTTAGTCCTCCTCCCTCTTTGCTGTGTATCACATTAGGTGTACCAGATCTATCTAGTAATCATTATATGTATGTGTAGAGCTGCTGCCCATATTTTCAAAAAATGTCTTAATGTTTCATCACTTGTCCTTTTCTGTATCATAACATATATTGTTGATATGGGCCTAATTCCCTTCTTCTCTGAAATACGTAACTCCTCAAATAAGGAGAGTTCTCTAAGTTTCCATTTTGGTAGGATATTTTTCCTTTAAAGAAAATGGAGAGTTGTGAGTACTTAAAAATATCCAACATAGAGGGCGGAGCCTAACATTCAATGGAGTAAGACGCACGGGCCTGCAGCTCTCCCGCCCCGGCCGAAATACCCGCGCACATCAGCTGCCTACCGGGTGCATTTCGCCCCCAAAAACCTCCCACGGGCCCCCAAAGACTCCACACACCTCTTACAGATGGGGGGGACCAAAAAACGTAAGGAATCCACGCCGTCGGTGGCGACGATGTTTCGCGCCAAAGAAGACGGGCGGCCATCTTTGGCCCATAGCCAGGCAGACTCTGGCTCAGATTCAGAGGGGAGCGAAACAGAAAAAACCCCTGCCACCCCCCTCACCAAAGAGGACCTCTGGGCCATGCTCAGAGAGACATCGACAGACATTAAAGCCTACACCGCAGCAGCCCTGGAGAAACAAATTACAGGCCTCAAGAAAGAGCTGGAGGTACTGACCTCACGCACCGACCATAACGAACGCCTGATAAAGGACACCCAAACAAAGACCACAGCCCTCCACAAGGACACAGAGCTCTTGCAAGACAGAATGCTCTACCTTGAAGACGGTCTGGAGGACCTCAATAACAGATCCCGCAGACAAAACATACGCATCAGGGGCATACCCGAAACAGTCCTTCCAGACGCCATTCTCCCCACAATCAAAGCAATTTTCCAGTCCCTCCTACCCAACGCCTCAGACCAAGAATTATACATAGAAAGGGCACACAGAGCCCTGCGTCCCCCAACCTACAACCCCAACACACCACGGGATATCATAATGAAACTCTTATACTTTCCAGTCAAAGAACAGCTTATGAAAGCGGCAAGATCCCACCAGCCTACCTACCAAGACCAACAAATACACTTCTATCAGGACTTAGCACCGACCACACTGAAGAAACGCCGGGAGCTCAAGCCCCTTACCACAGCCTTGATCGAAACCGGATGGCGCTACACGTGGGGACACCCCTTCAAACTGTCGGTGAAAAAGGGGGAACAATCATTCACTCTCCATCAGGTAGCAGATATGCAAGACTTTGCCGACCATCTGGGGATATCCTTACGCTACCCAGCACAAGACCCTAATCAAGCCGAAAGAGACTGCGAGCCGCAGAGGAGGGCCCCGTACACTCCCAACACGCCCGCAACCCAAGCGAGGGTCCCCGCCAACGCAACAAGAGCAAGACGACATGAACACTTGATAGGCCCAAAAGACGGCAACTGGCACCAACCCCATACCGGGAACCTGAAACCAACTCAGGGCCGCAAACCATGGACTCTAACAGACTGGTAGTATGCATACCTCAATGTTATCTCAATGCTGTATATAGTTAAAATACACCCGTTATACTTGAATGTTTATCTAAACATACTGCCGGGCCTAGGACCCAAGGCAGAATACCCGTAAGCCATAGACAGAGCCCATAGGACGCAATAACCACACATAGGGGTTAGCTAACAGACCCCGCCGCACGCCCCCGAGATATGATACTGCAGGTTAGCTATGGCAGCATAGGCGACCCCACCGAAAGGTACGATCAAGGCCCTCCGGGGCAGCATACGTCCCCCCCCAGATAGTAAAAGAACAACTCTTTCACTGCAAACCAACATGTACTCAACAACCAAGCCTGAATTATCATGTTAACATGTATTACGTAACGCAGCACAAAATGCTCCCGAGTAGACAGGGCACTCGGAGACCCCACACCACCTCAGAGTGGTGGACAGCACCCCCTCAGCCGTACGGCTAAACCGCCCACGACATCTCCCACCAGAGGCCACAGGCCGCCTAGCAGTATACATGTCTCACAGGCACACCAAAGCTGTACATAGTTAAGTTTCACCTGTTACGCAAGCATATTACCCTGTGCGAACAGCTAGACCCAGTTCCTAACCTACCCTCAGGGCCACAGCCTGCAAACTGACACTGGAGGCCTTAAGCTACAACACCCAGACCTAAGGGGCCAAATGCAGATCCCGCTACTAGCTACAAGCACCGCTGTGTTAGATAAAGGATGCCGCGAAATAGATATGTCGGCGCATGCTTCCCTGTTGAAAGGCATGTTCGAGGCCTACCAGGGCAGCATGCGACTCTGACAGTAACAAGAAAAGTTACCGCAATGCTACTTATTATGTATTCTACACTCAAGACTGAACTAACCATTGTTATGCATTATAAACTGTTACTGTGTATATCTGTCAAACTCAGATGCCACACCACACACGGCTCATCAGAGCGGTAAAAAGCACCCCCTCAACTGATCAACAACACGGTACACAACCACACACACAAGAAATACAAAAACACACCACAAACCCACCCGACTCCTTATCCCCCCAGCACACAACCAGCCGCACAAAGGCACCCAGCAAAGTCGACCCTCTCACCCCAAACATAGATTTACAAGGTATAACTGCAACATAGCTGTACACCTTTCCGTTCCAGCACCAACCAACAGTAACGAGGGAAGCTGACGATCCTACAGCCAACGGACAGACCTTGGCCAGCCCCCTACGAACAAAAAGTTGACCTACACAAAGGACCGGCGATCCAAGACAACACATAGAAATCCCCAGGCCCGCGAAGCCGACTCGCCAGGTACGCACACAACGACTCCACGGGACAGTCACACACTCACCCCCACTAAAGCAGCAGCACAACCACATACTCACAAAGCAACGCAAACGCACAACTTGACCAACCCCACCCATACATCACACCCCACTGAGATGCACCCACCCAGACACCCCGGGGCGGGGAGCGAAGGGCACGCTTACAGTCCATTCTCCCCTCCACAAACACACAAACCAACTCGACTAATCTCACCTCAACCACACAGTGAGAATAAGAGGAGACCAACACCCCTTACAACAGACAGACACACGCACACCCTCCCACTCGCCCATCTCCTGGCGACAGACTAGTAAGACCAGGATCTAAACCACCTACCCCCTCCCCAACACCCCCCCACCCACAGCCCTACATCCTACATAGCCACCTCCCCCCTATCTCCCCCCCCCATCTTCCACCCCCCTCCCCAAGGTACATCAAACATACAGCCTCAGAACCAAATCCACTACAACAAGGAGGCACACACCAGAAGAACAACACCGCACACACCAGCATGCCGGCCACCCTGACCTGCCTATCAATAAACTGCAAGGGCCTGAACAACCCCACCAAACGGCACCAAGTAATGCGCTGGGCAAACAGATCTAAGGCGGACATAATACTCTTTCAGGAAACACATTACACCCGGACCAAACAGTTTCCTCTCCTAAGCCGACACTACCGAACTAACCACTTCGCCAGCTCCCCCCACGACAAACACAATGGAGTAGCTATCATCATTCAGAAATCATGCCCTCTTTCGATCCAACGAACTATAGCTGACCCACAAGGCCGAAACCTCACTGTAACCGGCAAAATAGGTACGCACCTCTACGCATTCACGTCAATATAGCCCTCTTCCCCTCCCACCATTCCATACTGGGCGGGGACTTCAACACCACACCCTCACCAACGGTAGACAGGCGCCGTACACAAGCATGAACACACCACCAACAACCAACAGCCAAAGCAGACAAAATGCTCTCTGCCTTCATCTCAAAAACCCGCCTGATCGACGCATGGAGAGCCCTTCACCCCTCATCCCTGGACTACACGTTCTTCTCGCACCCTCACCAATCCCACTCCCGCATAGACCTGTTCCTCATTTCCCCGGCACTGGCACCCATGGTAAACAACACGAACATAGGCTCCATCACGTGGTCCAACCACGCAGACATCACCCTGACACTTAACCTACCATGCACGACAAGACCCTGGTCTTGGAGACTAAACCCCACATTACTACACAACCCAACAATCCGACAAAATGTGGCCCAAGCTATTACAGAATATTTCACACTAAATAAGGACTCAGTAACTTCCAATGGGTCTCTATGGGCGGCACACAAAGCAGTAATCCGGGGAGTCATGATAAATCAAGCGACCATACACAAAAGAAAACAGGTAGCCCACCTAGAACAGACACTAATGACCCTCAGGACCCTAGAGGCCCAGCATAAACTTAACCCAAAGCCAGAAACAAACGGAAAAATTACAGAATGCCAAACAAAAATTAAAAAATACATGGCGAAAGACTCAACCAAAGCATTACTGTGGTCAAAACAACTATTTTATGACAAAGCAAACAAAGCAGACACACTACTCGCACGGAAACTCAAGCAGAGAACAGAACGTAAACAGATCACCAAAATAAACACACCAGAAGGGACTCTCACAGAAAAACCGAGCGAGATAGCCGGCGTCTTTCAAAAATACTTTGAAGCCCTGTACGACCACTCACCTAAAACCCGACAAAACCCAACACACACCAACACACTCATTAACCAATACCTTCAACAGGTACCACTACCTTCCCTCCCAACAGAAGCAGAGTTAGCACTAGCCAGACCCATCACGCCAGAAGAACTCGCAGGAGCGATCAAAACACTGAAACCCAATAAAAGCCTGGGCCCGGATGGGTTCACAGGACTCTATTACAAAACTTACGCATCCACCCTGATCCCTCACCTCTCCAACCTCTACAACGCGATCCTGGCAGGCGACCGACTACCACCAGACATGCTACAGGCCAATGTATGCCTCCTCCCCAAACCCAACAAAACCCTCCTAGACCCAGGACACTACCGACCAATCTCACTCCTCAACGTTGACATTAAACTACTCACCAAACTCCTAGCAGACCGCCTCAACCCTTATCTAACTCGACTAACCCACCCAGACCAGGTGGGCTTCATACCCACGAGACAGGCTAGCGACAACACTAGACGGACATACGACCTCATCTGGACAGCTCACACAAGACAGATCCCGACTCTAATACTTTCGCTTGATGCAGAAAAAGCCTTTGACAGACTACTTTGGCCCTTCCTATTCGCGACCCTCGAAAAACTCAGATTCCCACAAGAATTCAGGAACGCACTGACAGTGCTATACGCCACACCTCAAGCATACCTACTACTCCCGCATACACAACCCCCCTCCTTCACGATTTACAACGGCACGCGTCAGGGGTGCCCACTATCCCCAGTCCTATTTGCACTCTCCCTTGAACCGCTCCTACAAAGCCTCAGGCTCAACACCGACATAACAGGCCTCAGAATACGAGAGGAAGAATATAAAACGGCAGCATATGCAGACGACTTACTCATCACAATCACGGAACCCATAAC
>OW240915.1:250652625-250667768 GCA_933207985.1 Pelobates cultripes | reverse complement strand
CTCTGATACCCAACCATACACTGACGTCAGCACACATAACTGACTTAAGGTGTCATTTTGCCGCCTAACGCGCTTCCGCGATGTCTGAACGTCCTCTCCTTGTGATTTCTGGCTCTTTAAGAACCCAAGGAAATCACAGCCAGGGCCGGCCTTAGGCAATTAGGCGCCCTGTGCAAAAAGTCTTCACGGCGCCCCCCCCACCTCCCACCAAGTTGCCTGAATACAGTAACACACACAGGCACCGGGGACGTGTGTATCACGAGGCAAACAAGGCATCTGCCTTGGGCGCCACTTTGCAGGGGGCGGCAAAAAAAAGCATCCCTCCAAACCCCCAGGCAGATCCCTTGCTTGCCTCGCATCCTGGGGGGCTCAAGAGCTGACCGGTTGGCCACTTTTGAGCCCCCCCAAGGCTGGCAGCGGGCAGCGAAGGAGCATACTCACCTGAGCTCTTCCTGCTCAGCTTCCTCTGCGCCGCTTAATGAAGCCGGGAGCCAGAATATGACGTCAGTCCGGCTCCCGGCATCACTAAGTGCTGCTTACTCAGCCTGTGCGCCCCCTGCCTGCCTGCCTGCCCAGCAGCCACACTGGACTGCTGGTAAGAAATCCACTCCAGCTTTCCCAGGGAGGCTGGGTGGATTTAAAATAAATGTAAAAAAATATTAGTTTGTGAGTGTTAGTGGAAATGTCTGTGTGTGTGTCTGTGAGTGTTTATTTTGAAGTGAATGTGTGTGTGTGTGTGTGTGTGTGTGTGTGTCTGTAAGTGTGTAATTGTGTGTGTCTGTAAGTGAATGTGTGTGTGTCTGTGAGTGAATGTGTGTGTTGGTCAGTGAGTGTATATGTGTCAGTCAGTGAGTGTGTATGTGTCAGTCAGTGAGTGTGTATGTGTCGCCAGTGAGTGTGTATGTGTCGCCAGTGAGTGTGTATGTGTCGTCAGTGAGTGTGCGTCTGTCAGTGAGTGAGCGTCTGTCAGTCAAAGTGCGGCCTTGACAGGAAGGGGTGGGGGAAATTTAAACTCGGTTACAGGCATGTACACACACACTCAGTTAAAGGCAGTCACACATACAGGCACAGGCACAGGCACAAACAATGGCACAGCGACACACACAGACAGACAGTCACATAGGCAGTCACACACACAGACAGACACACAGTAACACACACATAGACAGTTATACACACACAGGCAGGCAGTCACACAGATAGAAAGTCACACACACAGGCAGGCAGTAACACACAGGCAGGCAGTAACACACAGACAGACAGACAGACACACAGGCAGGCAGTCACATACAGGCAGTCACACACACAGACAGACAGTCACACACACAGACAGTCACACAGACAGACAGTCTCACACACACAGGCAGTCACACACACGGGCAGTCACACACACGGGCAGTCACACAGACAGACAGTCACACACACAGGCAGTCACATACATGGGCAGTCACACAGACAGACAGTCACACACACAGACAGTCACACACAGGCAGGCAGTCACACACAGAGACAGTCACACACACACACAGAGACAGACAGTCACACACACACAGAGACAGACAGTCACACACACACACACACACAAGGACAGGCAGTCACACAGACAGACAGTCACACACACACACAGACAGACAGTCACACACACCCACAGTCACACAGACACACAGTCAGACAGTCACACACACACACAGACAGACAGTCACACAAACAGGCAAACAGTCACACACACACACTTACCTCTTTCCAGTGGATGCAGTTGGCTGATGGGGAAGCATCTTTCCCTCTTCCTGTACAGCAGGGGCTTCGGGAGGTATTAGCCCCGTCTCCGCCTCTCGATAAGCCCCGCCTCCGCCGCTCGGTAAACCCCGCCCCCTCTGCCGCGATTTTTTTTTTTTTTTAAATAGACCCGGGTGGAGAACAATTAATCCTCCAGCCAGGTACCTCTTTTAGCTCCCCTGCACTCCGGCCATGAGTGAGCTGTGTCGGCCACAGGGCGCCCCCTGTTCCATGGCGCCCTGTGCGGTCGCACAGCTCGCACACCCCTAAGGCCGGCCCTGAGTAGAACCCATAGGATAAGTTACTTCCTCATTTTAAGGTTGTGCTCACAGAAGAGTACTGACATTTTTCATGGTGGTTGTATTTCTTAAACACATACAGGGTCATTCACTAAATTGAGATTTTAAGATGAAATCTAAGTGAATTTCAAATTTCAGATCAAAATAGCCAAAGTGGACAAATTCTATTAGACAGCTATGGTTTCAGTTCAGCAACATTAGCTTAAAATTTTAAATTATCTTTGAATTCTGGTAGGTTGTCTTAAATACATTATCTCCAAACACCTTACCATACTGCTTAGCAAGAATGGCACCGACACATGAAGACTAGACACCACCAATATGCTGATGAACTAACAACAAAAATCTTTCTTGCAGGAGGTAGAAAATTAGATGAAGGTTCAGGGAATACAAAATGATTTGAGCAAACATTTCATTCCTCTTTTGAGACCTCCCTGTATGTGAAGATTCATTGCTAGCTACCATATTAACATGAAAACAAAAACAAAAATCTCAGATCACTTGTCCTACAAAAATGACATTTGAGCACATCTCAACATTTCTGCATAAGTTAAAAGTTCCGATTTTTCCATTTCTTTTTAAAGGGACACTCTAGTCACCAGAACAACTATAGCTTATTGAATTTGTTCTGGTGAGTAGAATCATTAACTTCAGGCTTTTTGCTGTAAACAGAGAAAAGGCGGTGTTTACATTACAGCCTAGTGATAACTTCACTGGCCACTCCTCAGATAGCTGTTAGAGATCCTTCCTGGGTCATGGCTGCCTAAAATGCATCCAAACATTCAGTATCTTCTCCCTTTGCATGCAGACACTGAACCTTCCTCGTAGAGATTAATTGATTCAATTCATCTCTATGAGGAGATGCTGATTGGCCAGGGCTGTGTTTGAATCATGCTGGCTCTGCCCCTGATCTGCCTCTTTGTCAGTCTCAGCCAATCCTATGGGGAAGCATTATGATTGGATCAGGCCTCTACTTCTGATGATGTCAGCAGACTGCTTGTTTTTTTTAGGCAAACAGCATGCAGATCTACAGCTTCTGGCTTGAATACAGTAAGATTTTGCTATATTTATGGAGGCATGAACTATCCCCCAGGGGGGCTAGATGGTGGTGTTAACACTATAGGGTCAGGAATACATGTTTGTGTTTATGACCCTATAGTGATCCTTTAAACTTAAACCTTGACTTAAATTGCAAGCACTGTAGGTCATTTCCCACAATGATTAGACTTGTGCATTCTGTGTCGTCCAAAATACAGTTCAGACTAATTTGGGGTGATCTGTGGATCAACCATATTGTGTATATCTGAAGTCCCACATTGATGTATAACTGGGCAAATGACTAGTGCAATGGACAAGTATGTTCTATTGCCACGAGATTCAGAGCTCTGCTCCTGGCACCAAAAAAAAAGATGGGTTGAAGAATAAAAAATGCCTTTTGTTTTTTTAGGGAGGGGAATATTTCTTTGAATTCTTAATTTGCTATGATGGACAAGAGGTTTGCCCGGTGCTGTGCCTGCATCTCCTGTACAATCAAGAGGTGGAGAAAAAAAAATTGATTATTATGGGACAGTCACTTAATGTTTATTTTATTCACAGATAAAGTGAGAAGTGAATCTCCATGCTGGAAAAAAAGGTAAGTAAAACATTTTCTTTAACTATTTTTACTGCAGTCGGGGATGGGGCACTTCAATCTAAATAGGGACTAGAACACTAAAGCATTAAAGGACCACTATAGTGCCAGGAAAACATACTAGTTTTCCTGGCACTATAGTGCCCTGAGGGTGCCCCCACCCTCAGGGACCCCCTCCCGCCCGGCTCTGGGGAGAGGAAAGGGGTAAAACTTACCTTTTTTCCAGCGCCGGGTGGGGAGCTCTCCTCCATCTCTCCGCCTCCGATCCTCCCTTTCGGCTGAATGCGCACACGCGGCAAGAGCTGGCGGCGCATTCAGCCGGTCTCATAGGAAAGCATTCATAATGCTTTCCTATGGACGCTTGCGTGTTCTCACTGTGATTTTCACAGGGAGAATCACGCAAGCGCCTCTAGCGGCTGTCAATGAGACAGCCACTAGAGGCTTTAGAGGCTGGATTAAACCATTTATAAACATAGCAGTTTCTCTGAAACTGCTATGTTTATTAAAAAAATGGGTTAATCCTAGGTGGACCTGGCACACAGACCACTTCATTAAGCTGAAGTGGTCTGCGTGCCTATAGCGGTCCTTTAAAGGTTTGTATTCCTAATGCTACAGTGTTTCTTTAATAAATCCATTTTTGTGGCCCCCTCTCTTGCTTACCTTTAGCTAGTATCCACAGTGGTCTAGTGAGTGGAGCCTGTGATTGGAACGGGTGCCGACCACATGTCCCTCTCCTTTCAGTCTGGCACTTCTCAGTAAGCCAGAGCAGCCTTGATAACTCCAAATCTCTCAATCACTCCAGATCACAAGAGAAAGGTGCAGACTAGGCATGTGCATGGGGAAAATATTCGGCTCGGTTCGACATTCCGAAATTCGGGACTTCGTCAATTCGGGACTTCGGCAACTTCGGAACTCCGGCATTTCGGGACTTTTCTTGCAGCCGCTTGGTAGATAACTCCCTAATTCCCACGGTGTTAGGGAGATATCTACCAAAAGGCTGAAAGACCTCAATTGGTCTTTCAGCCAAATTTACGAATACTAATTCACCCCCCTAATCAACCCTCTCCCCCAAAAAATAAACCCCTACCTATTCCCCTCACCCTAAAAATAATGAGGGGGGACCTTTAACTAAGTACCTGTAAAAATAAAAATAAAACTTACCATTCAATGTTTTCATTCTTCTAAAATCTTCTTTACATTAGGTCCCCCCCTTATTCTAGTTTAGGGCCCCCACCCACCGCTCAGGGTTGGGGGCCAGGGGGGAGGACATTAGGTCCCCCCCTTATTCTTGTTTAGGGCCCCCACCCGTTGCGGGTGGGGGCTCTGGAGGGTGGACTTTTTTATTTTATTTTATTTTTTACAGTGAGCAGCCACAGTTTAATAGACATGCCCCTACTCACGGTAGAGCGAGTAGGGGCATAATTTACTAATACTAAGTAATCTTTACTTTTATTAGTACATTTGGCTGAAATACCAATTCAGGTCTTTCAGCCTTTTAGTAGATAGCTCCCTAATACCGTGGGAATTAGGGAGTTATCTACTTATTTATTCCTGTCATTACATTGACTGGCTAAGTAACTTACATTTTAAATGAATGTATGTTACTTGATTGTTGTAAGTGTTGCAAACGCTTATAGCTGAATCCTGGCTATGTTTGAATACTTTTTATTTGAAAGCCTGTGGCTGCTCACTGTTTAATAGACATGCCCCTACTCACGGTAGAGCGAGTAGGGGCATAATTTACTAATACTAAGTAATCTTTACTTTTATTAGTACATATGGCTGAAATACCAATTCAGGTCCTTCAGCCTCTTAGTAGATAGCTCCCTAATACCGTGGGAATTAGGGAGTTATCTACTTATTTATTCCTGTCATTACATTGACTGGCTAAGTAACTTACATTTTAAATGAATGTATGTTACTTGATTGTTGTAAGTGTTGCAAACGCTTATAGCTGAATCCTGGCTATGTTTGTATACTTTTTATTTGAAATTGTATACGATGTAACATTCTTCTTCTTTCACTGGGTAAGTATATTAGTACTTAGGCAATACTGTGCTTTGGAACTTCGGCACTACTACACTTCGGAAATTCGGTAATTTCGGCACTTCGACAATTCAGCTATTCGGACATTCGGAAGCACCCGAATGTCCGAATTACCCGAAATTTGGCCGAATTTTAATTCAGCCCGAAACGAATTGCATATGTCTAGTGCAGACCACAGACTCCATTGTGTTCACAAGGTGGTGACATCCTCATTGCCATGTATTTCTGAATCTTTCTCATGTTGTTAGCTTTCTCCATGTCACTTGATAATATTCCTTCCTTAACACTTAGTCATTTCTTCGTGCAACAGCCGCTTGCCTTTGCTTACTATTGCCCGCTAGGAAGGCCTTGTGTCTTGTTTTTAATGCCAAGTGAGGCAGTGCCTGGTGCTGTACTTTAGCCAATTCTGATGGCACAGTTCTCTTTTATATCTCAAACTGTGGTGATCCAGAATGTAACACGTTATTGCTTATTGAAAGACAAGGAAGGGAAAATGGAGAAAGACAGGTTGTACCCTCAGGGGAGAATAAAGTAGTCATAAATATATGCTGTGTGTTAATTATAGTACAATTAGAAGAAGAAAAAAGTTTATACCACAGTAGAGTTAATAATTCACAATGCATATAATTTAAAATAGGTTGTAAACAGCTATAAAAGTCATGTCTGGTCTAATCGTTGCTCTATGTATCAACTGCCTAAGGAAGATTAGGTCGTGTTTGAGTGTTTTTAAAATGTAATCAGAAATGAGGGATTAATCTAAATTTCAATCATTCTCTTTCATAACACAAACCTAATGACTATCTTTGTCAGAAAGGAATTTAACCTGTTAATATGTTGCATTTAACAACAAAAATAATTACCTGCTATACGTAATTAAAAAAAGCAATCAAGGGGGCGGAGCTAGCTGCTCAACCTGAACAGACTATCCCGGAACAACAGGGACTGGAGTCAGCTCTGACACCGCAGGAACCACAGCATCCACTAGCTGTGCTCTCAGATGACTCAGACCCAACAACTAAGAATGACCTCAAAATATTACTGGCAGACATTCATAAGCTCCTAGCAGCCGACTCAGCCCTCCTACAGACAGAGGTGCAAGCTGTCACTGATAGGGTGAAAGCCACCGAGAAAGATGTGGTGGATGTTCGCACTCACCTCACCAAACTTGATGATCCTGTGCAGTAGATCCAGTATCAGCAAAATATCCTACCACAAAAATTGGCAACCATGGAGGACCGGCAGCGACGCACAAACAATAAAGTTCGGGGCATCCCCACAGCCATCTCGGCTGAAGAGTTGCGTACTACATCAGGCGACTGCTGGCCACTATACTTCCCCACACTGTGGCAAAGAAAATCAACATCGACGGGGTATACCGCCTCCCGAGCTAGACTCACCCAAAGTCTCCAGTGGTCAGAGACGTGATCCTTCGCTCTATAACCAGGACAAGCTTCACATTATGGCAGCATTGAGGGGCAAAACGCCTCTGATTTTAGAAAAACCTTCTTTCAAGACCTCTCGAGAGCCACTCTCCTGCGATGAAAATCCTTAAGCCCCATCAAATCGCAGCTCCACACAGCTGGCATGGCCTACAGATGGGGAGCAAACGGATCTCTGGAGGTAACCCACACAGAGACTATACATGTGCTGCTGTCCTCAATGGGAGATGCACCTTTCGTCCTAGGAACCTTGGGACTGCCTGACCTAACCAAACTACCACCGCAACCAAGGCCCGCTAGAAAGATTTGGTATCCCAGAAACATCACCACCTTTATCCAGAGAGCCAGTGGATCACAGCCTCAAGTCCAATGAGCATGGCTGATGCAAGTATCCACTAAGGCCTGTCCAATCAAGTCCATATCGGACAGCCCGCACAACAGTTTATCCAATATTACCACCTAAAATCTACTAATTTCAGTTTTACTTCTGGTCTTTTTTCTTCTTATTAATTATTATTATTCCTTTTTTCATTATGTTTACTATGATTCAAATTGCAACATGCAGGCCCTAGCTGACCTATAGACATGAATGTTTTAAAATACCCAAGCCGCAAGAACCTAGCGCACTCAATGTAATGCTGTAGCGGACCACCTGGTAACCCGACCGGTCATCTCTGCTTGCTCCCTTCCTTCAGCCATTCAGGAACCATTTAGCAGGCACAGAGACCCATTTCTCCCTCAGTGACAAGCTCTCTTAGTCCTTACAAGGACTTTCCCCGCTGCGTCCCCTGCAAGCTGGAACAGCAGACACAGGGTTTAAATCTTCCCTCCCTCTAATAACCAGATGAAACACAGTTCTGGAGGTTAAAACACTGACTATCATTACTGAAAACAGGCTTCGTTAATGCACAGAGGGTCTTCATTCAACACAACACAATCCCAGGCAGGAGGGGGTTGGGTTACAGATAGCCACCCGCTCTGGGAGATACCAACAGTACATGGGGACACACATTAAAACACATTAGATCCAGGTGGGGTAAACGTTTGGACTCGGCGCCCTGGGAAGGAAAGGAGTTACAACATACATCGCAAGATAGCCCCGGGTCCCCACTAGGATCCTTGCAAATAGCGGGGCTATCGGATGTACAGTGCCTGAGAATCGTCATCTAAAGTCCTGGGCAAGTGGCTTTGTACATCCCTGAAATTAGTTTCATGAAGTTGCTTGGTTTAGTCCGGAAAATTCAAACTTCGCGCCTAAACCAAGCAACAACCAATCAGCTTGCAGGCAGTAGAGGAGTTTCGCTGCCCAATCTGGCGAAAGGGCGAGAAACTAGGTTACACCACTTGGCACTAGGGGAAAAGAGGGGTTTTGCCGCCCAATCAGGAGAAAGGGTTCGAAACCTCATTCGAAAGAGCACTCCCTCTCTGATTGGTCGTCTGCACCCCGCAGCGACCAATCAGTACCCAGTGTTCATGCTGACCAATCAGGAAAATGGCACAAACCCAGTTTGAATCTGCGGCCGTGAGGCCGACCCACAGCTCCAGAGATTCCCTGCAGGTGCGCGTCCCTCTCTCTCCCACATAGGTATCCACCACCAAGCCTCGTAGTTCCCGGGAAGGGGAAACAGTGACCATAGCTCTGTTGGGAGCAGTTAGGATGATCCCCGACATGGGGACCTGTGACAGTGTGCATATGCCAGTTTGAGATACGAATGCTGCCCCTTGTTGGCGTTCGTTTATAGGAACTGGCGGCCACCCAGGGGTGGCACGCGCCGCTTGTTTCCCTTGCGGTTTGTAGTTTTCACACCTCATCACAAGGTGTGAACGTTCTGAAAATACATTCTTAATGAGGTGTTTGGGTGGTCCCCGTTCGGGAGCTAAACAGAACCCATTCATATGAGCTCTCCCAAACCGTAAGCAGGTAAAACACACAAACACAACACAATTACATATAGATACAAGGGGAAACACAGAGTACAAGGGAAAATAGTGATAATAAACATTGGGAACACAAAATACAAGGCCAAAACATAATATTCCATGGGCATGGCACTTTGTGGCGGTGGCCCGCTAAAAAGACGTCTCACACCTCTCACCCCCCCCCACAATCCCTTGGTTAGGGCCATCATCCCTAATGCTTAGACCCTGACAGGGCAAAATATCATAGCATGAACACCTATGGCAGATAAGCTAGACCCACTACACATTAAATACAAGCATCCTACACATCTCTATGTACAGGGGGCCTGTATGTTTTCATGCACGTAATGCAGAATTACTCTTTGATTATCTTGCATGAACTGCACATTTGAGATCTCCCCGGAGTGGATTGATTATATTAAGGTCATAAGACTGTGATGGGCATTCCAGAACCTTCACCTTTTTCTGCTGTAACCACTGGAGGGTCAACTTGGCCCTGTGCTAAGGGTCATTGCCATGCTGGAAAGTCCAAGAGAGTCCCACGCGCAACCTTTGTGCAGAAGAAGGCAAATTGTCTGCTAAAATTTTCTAATAACAGGCTGCATTCATTTTGCCATCAATTTTCACAAGATTCCCCATGAATTTAAAGTTCACCCCCCCCAAAAAAGTCAGCAAGCCACCACCATGCTTCACAGTGGGGAAGGTATTCTTTTCACTATAGGTCGTGTTGAAACCGCTCCAAACATAGGGCTTATGGTTGTGACCATAAAGCTCTATTTTGGTCTCGTCACTTCAAATTACAGTGTGCCAGAGGCTGTGAGGCATGTCAAGGTGTTGTTTGGCATATTGTAACTGGGCTTTTTTATGGCATTGGCAAGATAAAGGCTTCTTTCTGGCAACTCAACCATGCAGCTCATTTTTGTTCAAATATCATTGTATTTTGCTCCTTGAAACAACCACATCGTCTTTTTCAGAGCAGCCTATGTTTCTCCTGAGGTTACCTGTGGGTTTTTTTCTTCTATCCCGAACAATTCTTCTTGCAGTTGTGGCTGAAATCTTTCTTGTTCTACCTGACCTTGGCTTGGTATCAAGAGATCCCTGAATTTTCCACTTCTTGATAAGTGATTTAACAGTACTGACTGGCAGTTTCAAGGCTTTGGATATCTTTTTATGTCCTTTTCCATCTTTGTAAAGCTCCATTACCTTGTTACACAGGTCTTTTGACAGTTCTTTTCTGCTCCCCACGGCTCAGTATCTAGCCTGCTCAGTGCATCCACCTGAGAGCTAACAAACACATTGACTATTTATACACAAACACTAATTACAATTTAAAATGCCACAGATGAGCAAAATTAACCATCGTTTGCATGATCAGTCATATTTTCAAAATCAATGCCAAAATTTCACAATTTTTGCCAGGGTATGCAAACTTTTGAGCACAACTGTATGTATAAACTTGTGAGCAAAATTTAAATAAGGAAAGTAACATACCTAATGTGAATAAATGCTTGCACGTAATAATACAGATGAGTGAGAGGTAAGTGCGGAAGACTTAAATAATATTACCAATAAGGAATATGATGTACTAATGAAAACTAAACAGTAAAGGTATGATAATGATAACCTTACATATAACAGAATTAGCCATCATGCTATTCCAACGAAATTTGCTCCACCTTGTCAGGATTCCACTGTAATAAGCAACAGAATACCGCCTATAATTAATAAATAAAAACAGTCATCTTTTCCCAATTAAGTAGAGTATTCATATAACATAGTTTAATTTACTGTATAACGATAAGAACCGGGTTGGCTGATGCTAATCAGTGTAAGATTACAAATTATGTACCAGCAATGATGCCAAATAAGGGCCAAATGTAATTATAGGAATACCTAAAATTATGACAGATACAAAACATGCAATATTAAAACACACACACAAAAAAGGATAAGGTACTGCCTAAAAATATATTAAAATATATTTAAAAAACAGAGCAATAGTATCACAGATAAAAACAGAAAGATAATAAAAACACTATAAAAAAAAAAGTCCAAACTTAGAGGTGCAGCTAGTAAGGTAACAGCAAGATTCCTTTTGGAAATTTTTCTTTATATGGTTAGCAGAAACAGGAAAAGCTTGGGATACGTGTCAACATAAAAAAAATGAAAAACTCCAATGGTATAGTATGTAATAGACAAGCAATAATAAATTATACATAGGTTTTTGTAGTCTTACTCACATGTAACAGAGCTTATACCAGCAGACTCCAATGATAGGATATACATGAGGGTACAAACAACGGATATTTTGGCAGTGTGAGGTCCAAAAAGCCAAAAAAGAAAAAAATAACAATAGTGCTCTCTATATAAAACAAACCAGGAGTGATCAGAGGTATTGTACTCACATTTATTTTAGCAGAACTGCTCAATGCATAGGGCATAGGTGGTATAATCCCCACCTGGGATTTTCTGGTGAGATTCTCACTAAGACAGTAGGACAGGGAGCCACTTCTGAGATATTCACTTGGGGTAGGTTCAGCAGATATAGCAGCAGCGTATTAACCAAAAAACAAAAGGAGAGAGAAAATAACAATAGTGTTCTCTGTATAAATAAACCAGAAATTATGTAGAGGTATTGCACTCACATTTAATTGAGCAGAACACACTGCTCAATATATAAAGTGCAGGTGGTGTAATCCCCCTGATAAATACGGACTTAAAACTATTTGTGAAGATGCTGGCCTTATGTTTAAAACAATTCTTGCCTGGACCAATACACCCTGATAAGGCAGACTTCGTAACTGGCAGTGAGGTAAGAGATAATACTACTAAAATACTCTGCATCATACATGGCACAATGACCTTGCCATACATGCAGATAAGGCCTTTGATTGGATGGATTGGTCCAACCTTTTTAAAATATTAGAGGCAGTGGGACTTGGGAAGAGGTTCAGATATTGGGTTTGTACCTTGTATATGGACCCCATGGCAAGTATCAAAGTGCATGGGCAATATGATAACACTTTCACTATTAAAAATGGAAGGAAGCAGGGCTGCCCACTATCTCCAATTCTTTTTGTATTGGCTATTGAACCTTTTTTACAGTCCATTAGGAAAAATTCACAGATCAAAGGGTTTGTGTTTTTAGGGGGAGCATTAAAAATGTCTGTCCTATTCACAATTACTCATCTTCTTTGTTCATTTGCCCTGGCCAATACTGAATTGGAAATGTTTGGATCAGTTCCTAACGTTAAGGTAATAACATTAACGTGAGATACTGAGAATTGGAATTTCAAAAGTATTAAATAATTAAATGATTCACTCTTTCAAATTGAAGTGGGACCAGGGAGGACTTAAATACTTGGTGGGGGGGGAGAGGGTGCAAGGAGTGTTCTCACACCTGTGACTACAGGCCTTATAAAATCTAATAGTATCTCCCTATTAGGGGAAATCAAAACTAATTTGAACAGATTAAATTTACCTTCATTTTCAATGATGTAGCATATAAATATAATCAAAATGATGTTACTAGTGATGTCGCGAACCCGAAATTTTCGGTTCGCGAACGGCGAACGCGAACTTCCGCAAATGTTCGCGAACCGGCGAACCGCCCGAAACGCCATTGACTTCAATGGGGAGGCGAATTTTAAAACACACAGGGACTCTTTCTGGCCACAATAGGGATGGAAAAGTTGTTTCAAGGGGACTAACACCTGGACTGTGGCATGCCGGAGGGGGATCCATGGCAAAACTCCCATGGAAAATTACACAGTTGATACAGAGTCTGGTTTTAATCCATAAAGGGCAGAAATCACCTAACATTCCTAAATCACAATCAATATGGATTGACACCTGACATATGACATATTGACACCTTGACATATGGATTGACACCTGTCCTCAGAGCCCCTGATGCACACGGACACAGAGCAGAATAGAGACTGGTCCCCCTACATAGGGTCACTTGGCAGATATGGATTGACACCTGTCCTAAGGATCCCTGATACACACTGACACAGAGCAGAATAGGGACTGTTCCCCCTACATCGGGTCACTTGGCAGATATGGATTGACACCTGTCCTAAGGTTCCCTGATACACACTGACACAGAGCAGAATAGGGACTGGTCCCCCTACATAGGGTCACTTGGCAGATATGGATTGACACCTTGTTACAAACTGCTATTTGTAACGGGCCCTTTAAATGGCAAATTGCCCTGCTTCCCTGGGTTGTGGAGAAGCCTATTTGCCAGCCTCCTCCCGCATGACTATGGCCCCTGGGAGATTGTGAAAATGTATGCACTTTTATTTGGTGTGTATGGCCCTTTAAGACTGTCGGTGGGCATATTGGGGCTTATGGACTCTTTATGTGACTGGTGCTGGCCCTTTAAACACCTTTTTTGGGACATCAGGAAGATTGGGACACTGCCCCTTTAAGGCCGTGTCCCCAGACTTGTTGGGGACACGGCCCCTTTAAGACGGTGTCCCCTGTGTCCCCAGACCTGGTGCAAACCCTTTGTGCCTGCCTTGCTATTTCCCACTTGGTTCAGTAAATGGGAAATTATTTCAGCTGCAGAGACTAAGTCCCATTCGGCGATGGGACTTAGTCTTTTTTTCAGCCGTTTTTTTCAGCCTTATTTCAGCTGCAGAGACTAAGTCCCATTCGCGATGGGACTTAGTCATTTTTTCAGCCTGAAATAGACCGACCTCACAGCCCAAATCTATGGAACTGTTTTGGGCAGGAAAATGTGCTTGCAGTCGGTCATAAAGGGACCTCCAGCTAACTTTTTAACCCCTGGATGGATTTGGCTGATTTTTGGTTATGTTTATGTTTTAGTGTGCTGATTCCAAATATGTAATTATGAAGATGGGATGTGTAGTTTTAAAGTTACAGTGTATGGCTAAAAACTGTATTTTACTGCCTGTGTTTAATTATGTTAATCTCTTCCCAAACGTCATTTCGTTCAAAGTGGAGAGAATGTTAAAAAAATATATTTTTGTTCTGAGTGTGAGAAATGCTTTTCAGCCGCTTCTAATCTTAAGCATCATTTGAGGAACCATACAGGAGAGAAACCTTATTTGTGGTGTGTTTAGTATTGTTCTGATCAGTTTAATACCTTCCGCGTCTCCTATCAGTTGACGTGTATATGGCAGCCATTTTAGGAACCGTACACCTGGGACCCGAGCAAGGTCACCTCATTCAACAGGCTTGCAGCGTATCCTCCAGGAAGAAGAGCCTGAACCCTTACGGGCTGCACGTGTCTTACCTGTACATGGAAAGCTGCTGTGGTTCCTTGATGAGCCAGCTGCCCGTGAGTTAACATGTCCCGTGGAGAAGCACTCTGTCCTGTAAAGCCTCACCAAAAAAAAGGAGTGGTGTGTTTGGTATTGTTCTGATCAGTTTAATACCTTCCGCGTCTCCTATCAGTGGACGTGTACACGGCATTGATTTTTATCTAAGCCGTAAACTTTTGCACAGCGAAGTATATTCACTGCCATTGAAAAGGAGTGCATGGCGGTGGTGTGGGCCCTCAAAAAGCTGCAACCTACTTGTATGGACAACCGTTTACCATACTCACAGATCACATTAAATTTGGGGCACTGCGCGGTCAAGCTAATGTGACACCAGATAGGAGTGGTGTGTTTAGTACTATTTTTATCAGTTTAATACCTTCCGCGTCTCCTATCAGTGGGCGCGTATGGCAGCCATTTTAGGAACCATACACCTGGGACCCGAGCAAGGTCACCTCGTTCAACAGGCTTGCAGCGTATCCTCCAGGAAGAAGAGCCTGAACCCTTACCGGCTGCACGTGTCTTACCTGTACATGGAAAGCTGCTGTGGTTCCTTGATGAGCCAGCTGCCCGTGAGCTAACATGTCCCGTGGAGAAGCACTCTGTCCTGTAAAGCCTCACCAAAAAAAAGGAGTGGTGTGTTTAGTATTGTTCTGATCAGTTTAATACCTTCCGCGTCTCCTATCAGTGGACGTGTACACGGCATTGATTTGGGTAACAGGGAGATGGAAGAAGAGGCTTG
>OW240915.1:250594498-250652525 GCA_933207985.1 Pelobates cultripes | reverse complement strand
TGATATCTATGGACAGGGCCGGCCTTAGGGGTGTGCGAGCTGTGCGACCGCACAGGGCGCCATGGAACAGGGGGCGCCCTGTGGCCGACACAGCTCACTCATGGCCGGAGTGCAGGGGAGCTAAAAGAGGTACCTGGCTGGAGGATTAATTATTCTCCACCCGGTCTATTAAAAAAAATCGCGGCAGAGGGGGCGGGGTTTACCGAGCGGCGGAGGCGGGGCTTATCGAGAGGCGGAGACGGGGCTAATACCTCCCGAAGCCCCTGCTGTACAGGAAGAGGGAAAGATGCTTCCCCATCAGCCAACTGCATCCACTGGAAAGAGGTAAGTGTGCGTGTGTGACTGTTTGCCTGTTTGTGTGACTGCCCGTGTGTGTGAGAGACTGTCTGTCTGTGTGACTGTCTGTGTGTGTGACTGTCTGTCTGTGTGTGTGACTGCCTGTATGTGACTGCCTGCCTGCCTGTGTGTGTCTGTCTGTAACTATCTGTCTGTGTGTGACTGCCTGCCTGTGTGTGACTTTCTATCTGTGTGACTGCCTGCCTGTGTGTGTATAACTGTCTATGTGTGTGTTACTGTGTGTCTGTCTGTGTGTGTGACTGCCTATGTGACTGTCTGTCTGTGTGTGTCGCTGTAGCTGTGCCATTGTTTGTGCCTGTGCCTGTATGTGTGACTGCCTTTAACTGAGTGTGTGTGTACATGCCTGTAACCGAGTTTAAATTTCCCCCACCCCTTCCTGTCAAGGCCGCACTTTGACTGACAGACGCTCACTCACTGACAGACGCACACTCACTGACGACACATACACACTCACTGACGACACATACACACTCACTGACTGACACATACACACTCACTGACTGACACATATACACTCACTGACCAACACACACATTCACTCACAGACACACACACATTCACTTACAGACACACACAATTACACACTTACAGACACACACACACACACACACACACATTCACTTCAAAATAAACACTCACAGACACACACACAGACATTTCCACTAACACTCACAAACTAATATTTTTTACATTTATTTTAAATCCACCCAGCCTCCCTGGGAAAGCTGGAGTGGATTTCTTACCAGCAGTCCAGTGTGGCTGCTGGGCAGGCAGGCAGGGGGCGCACAGGCTGAGTAAGCAGCGCTTAGTGATGCCGGGAGCCGGACTGACGTCATATTCTGGCTCCTGGCTTCATTAAGCGGCGCAGAGGAAGCTGAGCAGGAAGAGCTCAGGTGAGTATGCTCCTTCGCTGCCCGCTGCCAGCCTTGGGGGGGCTCAAAAGTGGCCAGCCGGTCAGCTCTTGAGCCCCCCAGGATGCGAGGCAAGCAAGGGATCTGCCTGGGGGTTTGGAGGGATGCTTTTTTTTGCCGCCCCCTGCAAAGTGGCGCCCAAGGCAGATGCCTTGTTTGCCTCGTGATACACACGTCCCCGGTGCCTGTGTGTGTTACTGTATTCAGGCAACTTGGTGGGAGGTGGGGGGGGCGCCGTGAAGACTTTTTGCACAGGGCGCCTAATTGCCTAAGGCCGGCCCTGGTTCTACTAACAAATTAAAAAATATTCAAAAAACAAAATCTATATCTAAAATAATCTATAATAATGAGATTCTCTGATCCCCTAATAAAATAGCTAAAGCTTTTGAAGAATATTATAGTAGCCCCTATAGTATCAATCTTTAGGAGCCTTTACAGAATGCCAAACTGTATTGTCAAGAGAAGGAATTGAAAAAAAAAATCTTATACAATTAAAAAAACTTAATGAACGTTTCACATTAGAAGAGATTATAGACATAATTGATCACTCAAAACCCAATAAACATACAGGGAGGTCTCAAAAGAGGAATTAAATGTTTGCTCAAATCATTTTGTATTCCCTGAACCTTCATCTAATTTTCTACCTCCTGCAAGAAAGATTTTTGTTGTTAGTTCATCAGCATATTGGTGGTGTCTAGTCTTCATGTGTCGGTGCCATTCTTGCTAAGCAGTATGGTAAGGTGTTTGGAGATAATGTATTTAAGACAACCTACCAGAATTCAAAGATAATTTAAAATTTTAAGCTAATGTTGCTGAACTGAAACCATAGCTGTCTAATAGAATTTGTCCACTTTGGCTATTTTGATCTGAAATTTGAAATTCACTTAGATTTCATCTTAAAATCTCAATTTAGTGAATGACCCTGTATGTGTTTAAGAAATACAACCACCATGAAAAATGTCAGTACTCTTCTGTGAGCACAACCTTAAAATGAGGAAGTAACTTATCCTATGGGTTCTACTAACAAATTAAAAAATATTCAAAAAACAAAATCTATATCTAAAATAATCTATAATAATGAGATTCTCTGATCCCCTAATAAAATAGCTAAAGCTTTTGAAGAATATTATAGTAGCCCCTATAGTATCAATCTTTAGGAGCCTTTACAGAATGCCAAACTGTATTGTCAAGAGAAGGAATTGAAAAAAAAAATCTTATACAATTAAAAAAACTTAATGAACGTTTCACATTAGAAGAGATTATAGACATAATTGATCACTCAAAACCCAATAAAGCACCGGGTCCTGATGGTTTGACAGCTGTTTTTTTCAAGTCATTCAAAGAGAAATGGCCCCCTATCTGCAGATCACTTTAATGAGATCGCAGAAAAGGGAACCCTTCCGGAAGATCTATTAAGAGGGAATATAGTAACTATCCTAAAGCAAGAGAAAAACCCTTGGGAGGTAACAAGCTACCAACCAATCTCTCTTTTGAATGAAGATTTAAAATTATATGCTGACATTATGACAAATAGACCTAAATCTGTTATAAAGAACCTAATCCATATTGACCAGGTGGGATTCATCCCAGGACGATCATCAGCAAGCCATATTAGAACATTGTCAAATATTTTTGAGACCGTAAGGCGCAGAAGGACCCCGATGCAGGCCCTGTCATTAGATGATGAGAAAGCATTTGACAGGGTCCGCTGGTATTTCCTTAAAAGCTTTTGGCTCCACGGGTAGGTTCCACCAAGCCATAATGCTTTATACTTGAGCCCTATGTGGTCATCTTTTCTAACTCCTTTAAATTAAATAATGGCACTAGACAAGGCTGTCCGCTTTCTCCTCTTCTTTATGTATTAACTATTGAGATACTGGCATTTAAGATAAGAAACAACAATAAAATAAAAGGATTTAAGGATACAGTGGAAATAAAAATAAAGGTATATGCTGACGTGTACTCATCTTGCTGGAAGACCCAGTAAATTCAATTAATGAACTAATGGAGGTGATACACAGATATAGTCATTTTTTTTAATGACAAACTAGACTAAACATCTCTAAAACAATGGCTCTTTCTCTTTTTTTACGTTTGATTTCCTTTGGGCAAAAGAATATTTTCCTTATTTGGGATTAAAAATTTCAACAATTCCCCAAAAATGGATGGAGATTAATCTGCTCCCCCTAAGGTATAATAATTAATTTTAAATTAAATATGTGGACAAAGAAAGAAATATCATGGTGGGGTAAGATAAACACTATAAAAGCATATATTCTACCCCAAATCACCTATATTTTGAGTCTAATTCCTAGTAATATCCCTCAAAGCTGGATCAATCTACTACAATCTTCTTTCACTAAATTTATAAGGGGGGGGGAGGAGATCTAAAATTAGTGCTAAATTATTGTTAAAGAAAATAAAAGATGGAGGTCTATGAATCTCTTCTTTGACAAAATTGGTCCAGGATACTCTTTTAACCCATGCTATATGCACTTTCCAGGATTCATCCAAAAAGGAAAGTTGGCATAAACTTGAAGGTAGGAGAATTGGTCCCTACAAAAACATTTCCTCAATTGTTTGGTTGTCAACCCAAGAAATTAGAAGGTTACATTTTCTTGGAGAAACTTCTGCTTTAAATCATGACTGAAAAATTGGTTCGACATAAAACAAAAACTAGACATAGAAGAGAATATTTTCCTTTCTCTTAGAATTGAATTATTAAGTGATTTATTACCTGATACTAACCTAATCTCATGGTCTGGAAAAGATATCGAAACCATTGAAGATATAATTACATCAGGAAAAGTTAGAAACTTTATTGATTTACAAAATACATCAGGACTTACGAATAAAGATTTCTTTGACTATATGAAAGTAAGATCTTATATGACAAAAATACTAAAACCAATTTATGAGGAGAATGTAAAATTTTTTGAACAAATCATCAATCTAACTGACACTAAAAAATTCATTTCTGAAGCTAATTCCCTGCTATATAAAATGGAAAATAAGTATTTCCCAAAAGCAATAGAGAAATGGAGCAGAGATCTGGGCTTGCAAATTAACACATAAGCAATGGAATAGATCAAATTTGGTTTTAAATAAAAACCTTCACTGTTTGAATGTAAATTAACTACATTACAAAATTTTAAATAGTTGGTATCTAGTCCCTAAAAGGAGCAATAGAAACTTTCCTAACCACTCCTCAGAATGTTGGAGATGTGGGACAAAGGACGCAAACTATCTACATATATGGTGGGAATGCCCGATCATTAAAGAACTATGGCAAGATGTTGGTAGAAGGATAAATAAAATAGTAAATATAAAGATACCGATTAGAGCTGAATTGATGCTTTTACATATTAATCTACCTAGTATGAAAAATTAAGAATTGATTCTGTTACTACATATGCTGACTGCTGCTAAATTAATCCTAGCTAGAAATTGGAAAAGCCCATCAAAACCTGACTGGTGCCTAATTAAACACCAAATATGTTATTAATTGAACATGGAAAAATATATCCCGACCCCCAAAAATAAAATATATAGATATAGTGATTTTTGGGACGAATCAATACAAATAATCAGTATGCTATAAGGAAATAATACATAAAATCAATTGAATTCAAAGAAAATTACTAATAACTCTCTCCTCTTCTCCTGTATCCCTCTGATCGAGAGCATGATATTTGTTTTGTTATTTAAGCTTATTTGTGTTCCGTGAGATGGTTTATAATTAGATTTCTGCCTTACGATATGCTTACCTGTATATTTAGCTTCTTGACAAAGATAATAAATACAATATTGATAAGAACTATGCAACTGATTTTATATTCAAGGCAGAACATTTTGTAAATGTAATTGTTTTGGTTTTTATGTTTTATTTACAAAACACTAATAAAGAGAATTAAAAAAAAAACTTATCCTATGGGTTCATCTACAACACCGACCATCCTAAAGGTAAGCAGCCTAACATCTTTAGAAAAAAAAAAGTTTTTAAAAAAATCATCGAATGTTCATGGCCAGAAGCACCAGTAAAAATTGGAAGAATGTAGCTATGTGCATTTTAACTTTATTTGTAAAATAATTCTTGGGAAAGGATACATTGTTTCATTACTAAACATACTGTCAGATGTCCTCCTGTTTACTTTGGTAATAAAACTATTCAGAGGCATTTAGAAGTAATTCAGTGACCTCTAGTGGCCATTGTATGCAAATGTTTTCATAACCATACAATTTTATTATTGTATATTCGTTTTTTTTTTGCCTGAATACCAATATTGCAGACTATAATTTCCAATTGAAATAACTCAAAAAGACTGCTGTTGTACAAATAAGATTAAATAAAAATCCAACAATAACAATTTAGCATTACAATGATTTAAATTTCAGTAAGTTTCCTGTCCAAGTGCAGATACATTTTCCTGTCAAATTATGGAAACTGTGGAAACGTCTATTAATCATTTTATAAAACATACGTTTTCAAAATAATTCCAACTCAGGGGCGCAGCCTAACCGCGAAACAGGAGAGACGCCATTTCTGGTAGCTCCCGACATGGCACTGAAATCCAGCAAAATCCCTCTACTCTCCAGTACCATCCAGCTCCAAAACCTGCGGGCACGGATCGGGGACCATCCGCAGTAATCAATTGATGCCTTTCTTATACACCCCAAAGCAGGGGAAGCCAAAACGCAGGTCTGGGGCCTACTACTCACAGGCGCCCGTGTATCTCGAGGAGCTCCTCTGCAAACGGAGCCTGTACATTGCTGCTGACACGCCTGACTGCCGCATCCCAACACCAGCACACTCTCCGACAGCAATGGGACACAGATCCCAGAAGCCAGAAACAACGCAGAGCAACGGGACATCGGCACTTTCATGAGGCAAGTACCGACCACAGACAGCCCTGAAAGCCCATACCTCCCAACAACCCCAAATATGCCGAACCTGACCCCCAACCCGACGCTAGCAACGCAAGGGGAAGCAAGACCAACTCCACAGTCATCCCTGCTACAAAGCAAGACCTCCATAACATGCAGAATCCACTGCTAGAAATACAGAGGCTCCTTACAGCAGACATGGCTACCGTTAAATCAAGCATAAAACAGATTAATGAGAGGGCAAACGCAGCTGAAGGGGACTTAGGAAAAATAAGCTGTAAACTAACTGACTCCAAACTGCACAGCACAACATGGCGCTACAAATGACCGCGCGGGAAAACAGACACTGCCGTAACAATGTTAAAGTCAGAGGGGTACCCCCCACGATAACAATAGACAAATATAAGACTACCCTAGGGGAAAAAAATAAAAATCCACCGTTTTTACCATAAAACATTGTTTAAACATTAAAATACATAACATACACACATATTGTTTCTTATATTTGGTAAATAACTTAAACAAGGGTCCCACCAGTCACCCGGTGTAGCTGGCCAATTGAAGCTGCTCAGTCTTCTCTCTTTACAGGACTTGGTCGCAGGGTTATGATATCAAATATACCAGCAGCCCTTAACTTATGGTATAAGTGGACAGAAAGAAACTGACCTAATAGAGTGGAAAAGGTGGTATATCGATATAGAGACTAAATCTTGGGGTAGCTCTCCCTACAGTGTAATGCAAAATAGAACAAAGTAGGAAGCGTGCAAATCAACAAAATTTCTCAACTGGTATAGTTAAGCTCACATAATAGCTTCAGAGGTAAAATAAAAAACAAGCAGAATTAAAAATCCTAAACGTACCAGGAGATGTCTTGTGAACAATGCAGATAGATAGTCGTAGTTCCTATTTTAAAGGTATACAATGAATATCTAGAAAGAAGTAGTAAATCATAAACAAACATTTACAAAGGCATTTGAATAATATATATAGCACCCATAGGAGGTGTTGTCAGGAAAGATGCTGCCCCTAGCTAGAAAAAATGGGGCACATCAACTAAGTGGTGGATAAAATCAGGGTGAAACATGTTGGGATAGCAGAAACAAGATGCTGTGCAAATATATCCAAATATGCTAAAAACGGTAAAGTGAAGTAGATGAAAAAATACAGTAGAATAGCAGTCCATAAAAATTCATAGAATAAACAGTTTTTAAAGTGTCCCTATGCAACTATGTATCAGCTATCTGGATAACCACTTATGATATAAAGTAACATAAACTGTAAATAATCAAAAATTGGTATATAATATACTCTGCAATAAGTGTCCAGTCCTGAAACAGTTGTATCTTATACCGAGAAAAAATGCGGTTCAAGGAAGTGTTTTATCACTTTTAGATCACAGTGACAGCCCTTAACTTATATAGCTTGGTTGCTTCTAAGTGTGTAGTTGAAGATATTCTGGAGAATTTTACAGGAGCTTCAACTGTCTAAGAGTTCTGCTAAGAGCTTTCTTTTCTACTGTTACAGGTAAGATTCATCTGTAGGAAAAGGTTACTGATTGCACAAGGGTTGAATTCCTGTTGGTAATTATAAGGCATTTGATTTGATTAAGCTAGTTACTTGCCATTGATTGCTGGTTAATTAGCTATTGTTTGCAAATAAGCAGAGGCCTACCCAGGTGTTAAACATTCCTAGTGGGTGGTGATTTTAGGAGTTATATAAGGCTTGTTGTCATTAGCTTGGCTAATATAGCTTGGTTGCTTCACCTAAGTGTTGCTTCTAAGTGTGTAGTTGGAAATATTCTGGAGAGAAACTGGACGTAATCTGAGGTATTCAGGAGGATAAAGAAAAAAGTTGATTAGTTTGAGTTAAATTATTTTCCTCATTGGAATGGCAGACTTAGTTCAGTGTAATAGTTGCTATGCATTTGTTTCACGTTCTACTTTTTGGAGATTTGGTTGTGGTCTAATCTGTAGACAGTTCTCTATCTTGCGGCAGGAGATTGTATTTTTGAAGTCTGAGATTTGTAAATTATCTGGTGAACAAACTCAGACTGGAACTGCTGCAAAGCCACTGCCGCAGAGACATACTAGGAAAGGCAGATGGATTACTGTAGGATCTGGTAGACTTAGAGTTGTGGATAAAAGGCATTTTGCACAGTCTGTTGCTCTACATAATTCATTTTCTGCACTTTCAGAGTGTAATGGTGTTGTGGAGAGAGGCACTGAGGCTAGTGGTGTTGTGGAGAGAGGCACTGAGGCTAGTGGTGTTGTGGAGAGAGGCACTGAGGCTGGTGGTGTTGTGGAGAGAGGCACTGAGGCTGGTGGTGTTGTGGAGAGAGGCACTGAGGCTAGTGGTGTTGTGGAGAGAGGCACTGAGGCTAGTGGTGTTGTGGAGAGAGGCACTGAGGCAAGTGGTGTTGTGGAGACCGGCTTGGAGACTATGGTAAGGCCTAATAGAAAGCAGTTATTGTTGGGGGATTCGATCATAAGAGGTGTGGAGATGGACAATGGTGGTCTTGTGAGGTGTCTTCCCAGAGCTACTGCTCACAGAGACAGGAGACGTATCTGTAATATTGTTAAGCAAGCAAAGCAGGAAGGGGAATTGGATGTACTTGTCCATCTAGGGACAAATGACTTGGCTTGCAATGATGTTTCAGAGGTTAAGGAAGTTTTTAGTGTTTTTGCCAATGATATACGGCAGGTTGCTTCCACACTGTCATTCTCTGAAGTTCTGCCTGTGCATAACACTCAGAACGACAGGCGGATGCGTATTAGGGACTTTAATTTGTGGCTTAGTGAATGGTGTCGGGAGCAAGGATTTGGCTTTATTTCTCATGGTAGCTCTGTTTGGAATGGAAATAAGCTGTACAAAAAAGATGGTTTGCATCTTTCTCAAAAGGGAACAAATGTTCTCAGTGAGCAGTTCAGAGGTTTTGCTAGGATGTATTTAAACTAGGAGGTGGAGGGGTGGGGGGGGGGCAAAAGGGTGATAAAACATCAATCCAATAGTCCCCCAAAACAAGGAAAGAAGGTGCCTGTAGCAAGTGTGTTAAAAAATGATAAGCTTAGAGTCATGTCTACAAATGCTCGCAATTTAGGGAAAAAGATCCATGAACTTGTGGCAATAATGGCAACTGATAGTGTAGATTTAGTCGCTGTTACTGAGACATGGTACAATGAGAAAAATGACTGGGACATAGCAATACCAGGGTACTCTTTATATAGAAAAGATAGGGAAGGCAAGAAAGGGGGAGGGGTGGCCTTGTATGTGAAGTATAGCATAAAATCTAGCCTAATAAAAGTTAGCGAGACAAACATAGAGTCTGTTTGGGTTACGTTAGAATTTGGTAATCACACAATAACTTGTGTAGATGTGATTTATAGGCCCCCAGGACAAATTGAAGAGTTAGATAATCTACTAGTTGAGGAAATAGCTAAAATGACAATGAAGGGGGAAGTTATCATCATGGTTGACTTTAATCTTCCTGATGTAAATTGGAAAACAAAATTAGCTACTTGTGCCAGGAGCACACATATTCTAAACTCACTACTGGGATTGTCTCTAAAACAAGTTGTTGAAGAGCCAAGTCGTAAAGAGGCCATACTAGATTTAGTGTTAACAAATGGAGATTTGGAATCAGATATTTCTGTAGGTGAAAGTTTAGGATCCAGTGATCATCATTCAGTGTGGTTTAATATAAGAACAGTGACTGAGTCGCACCACACAAAAACAAAAGTTTTAGACTTTAGAAAAACAGACTTTTCTAAAATTAGAATATGTGTAGAGGAGTCCTTATCAGACTGGAGCAATTTAAATGGAGTCCAAGAGAAATGGGATTATTTAAAAGTTGCACTATTGAAGGCAACAGAAAATTGCATTAGGCTGTCAGTAAAAGCAAAAAATTCAAGAAACCACTGTGGTACTCTGCAGATGTGGCCAAAATAGTTAAAAACAAAAAGCATTTAGGAATTATAAAAAAAACCAGAGTGAGGAAGACAAAATGATCTATAAGATTAGGCAGAAAGAGGCTAAGCAAGTTATAAGAGCTTCCAAATCACACACAGAAGAGAAAATAGCACAGTCAGTAAAAAAGGGGGACAAAACATTTTTTTAGATACATAAATTAGAAAAGAAAAGTAAAACAAGGATTAGTTAGATTAAAAACAAAAGAAGGAAGGTATGTAGAAGAGGATAAAGGTCTAGCTGACTGCCTCAATGAATATTTTTGTTCTGTATTTACAGATGAAAATGAAGGAAAAGGACCTCAGTTGAGAAAAAGGATAAATGAGTCATTTATTACACGTGAGTTTACAGAGGAAGGGGTTCTATTTCAACTGTCAAAAGTAAAGACAAATAAGTCAATGGGACCCGATGGAGCTATTAAAGAGCTTAGTGGTGTACTAGCAAAACCATTAACAGATTTATTTAACCAATCATTGTTAACAGGAGTAGTCCCAGAAGATTGGAAGTTAGCGAATGTTGTGCCCATTTACAAGAAAGGTAATAGGGAGGAGTCGGGCAACTATAGGCCAGTAAGCCTTACTTCAGTAGTAGGGAAAGTGATGGAAACCATGTTAAAGGATAGGATTGTTGAACATCTAAAAACACATGGATTTCAAGATCAGAGACAACATGGATTTACTTCAAGGAGATCATGCCAAACTAATCTTATTGATTTTTTTGATTGGGTAACTAAAATTATAGATCAGGGTGGTGCAGTAGACATTGCTTACCTAGATTTCAGTAAGGCTTTTGACACTGTTGCACATAGAAGGCGTATCAATAAACTGCAATCTTTAAGTTTGGATTCCAATATTGTTGAATGGGTAAGGCAGTGGCTGAGTGACAGGCAACACAGGGTTGTAGTTAATGGAATATATTCGAAGCTTGGACTTGTCACCAGTGGGGTACCTCAGGGATCTGTACTTGGACCCATTCTCTTTAATATTTTTATTAGTGATATTGCAGAAGGTCTTGATGGTAAGGTATGTCTTTTTGCTGATGATACTAAGATATGTAACAGTGTTGATGTTCCAGGAGGGATAAGCCAAATGACAAATGATTTAGGTAAACTAGAAAAATGGTCAGAGTTGTGGCAACTGACATTTAATGTGGATAAGTGCAAGATAATGCATCTTGGACGTAAAAACCCAAGGGCAGAGTACAGAATATTTGATAGAGTCCTAACCTCAACAATTGAGGAAAGGGATTTAGGGGTGATTATTTCTGATGACTTAAAGGTAGGCAGACAATGTAATAGAGCAGCAGGAAATGCTAGCAGAATGCTTGGTTGTATAGGGAGAGGTATTAGCAGTAGAAAGAGGGAAGTGCTCATGCCATTGTACAGAACACTGGTGAGACCTCACTTGGAGTATTGTACACAGTACTGGAGACCGTATCTTCAGAAGGATATTGATACCTTAGAGAGGGTTCAGAGAAGGGCTACTAAACTGGTTCATGGATTGTGGGATAAAACTTACCAGGAAAGGTTAAAGGATCTTAACATGTATAGCTTGGAGGAAAGACGAGACGGGGGGATATGATAGAAACATTTAAATATATAAAGGGAATCAACACAGTAAAGGAGGAACTATATTTTAAAGAAGAAAAACTACCACAACAAGAGGACATAGTCTTAAATTAGAAGGACAAAGGTTTAAAAATAATATCAGGAAGTATTACTTTACTGAGAGGGTAGTGGATGCATGGAATAGCCTTCCAGATGAAGTGGTAGAGGTTAACACAGGAGTTTAAGCATGCGTGGGATAGGCATAAGGCTATCCTAACTATAAGATATGGCTAGGGACTAATGAAAGTATTTAGAAAATTGGGCAGACTAGATGGGCCGAATGGTTCTTATCTGCCGTCACATTCTATGTTTCTATGTTTCTATGTAGTGATTGGCCATGAGCCGTGGCTGCTCCTCACAGCTCCCATAAAACCCTTTTGAGCAGAGGCAGCAAGCTTTTATATCTCTGGAGTAGTGATGTCCCGAACGGTTCGCCGAATGCTTCGCCACGAACGTTTCGCTGCGGACTCATCATTGAGTAAACTTTGACCCTGTACCTCACAGTCAGCAGACACATTCCAGCCAATCAGCAGCAGACCCTCCCTCCCAGACCCTCCCACCTCCTGGACAGCATCCATTTTACATTCATTGTGAAGCTGCATTCTTAGTGAGCTGTCCAGGAGGTGGGAGGGTCTGGGAGGGAGGGTATGCTGCTGATTGGCTGGAATGTGTTTGCTGAATGTGAGGTACAGGGTCAAAGTTTACTCAATGATGAGTCCGTGGCGAACCGTTCGGGACATCACTACTCTGGAGTCCTCCCTCGGCACTATGGAAGGGGTAATAATTAATTCAGCATGTTTAGAGAGAGTAACCAGCGTCAGAGGAGTTCTCGTGCACCCACCTCCCGCTGGTCACCCAGACATCTTTGTGCCCCGGCTGGTGCGTCCTAAAGTGGGTGCCTGTGCCACCTTATGGTACCGTTGGCCTTGGTGCAGCTACACTGGCGGTAGTTCCACCAATGTCAGTGGGATTGATTAAAAGATTAGGTAATTTTTTCACTGGTTTTGTTTTCTGAAAAAACCTAGTCTTATAATAAAATAGGTAATTTATTTTAAATTAATCTAACAATTTTCTTGGCTGCTGTTTGCATGCTTGTATATATGAACAATCCTCATGAATGACTTAGTTCTGTAGTTATATGAGATCTCACTAAAGGATGATGCCACAATCTTTCAGCATGCATATTAAGTCAGGTGAGGTATTGACTGATTATAAATGAATGAGATGTCACTCAAAACAGCATTGTACATACACAAGTGTAATAAAACTCATATGAAAGACTGAGAGAAGGAGTTAGTATGGACAGCAAACCAGGTTTTCAGCCAACAAGACATTAAAAGGATGCAGCAGGCACCAACACCATTTGACTACATTTAGTTTTAGCCTCGTTTTTTCTTCACATTAAAATCTCTTTAATTTTACTAAAAACAAAACAAAAACAAAAGCAACATTTTGTAGCTTTCTGCAATGTAATTCTGCCCCTTAGCCACAACTCCTCTTGTCACCAAGCAACTTTGTGTCACTTTGTCCCTTAATCAAATAACCCCACAGCCTTTTGTCCCTCTAACCCTTTGTCACTTGGTCCCTCTGTTCCCCTAGTCTATTCTCTTATTCACTCTGTCTGCTTAATTCCCTAATCCCCTAGCCTTTTGTTGTCACTCAGTCCCCCTAGTACCGTCATTCTGTCCACCTAATCCCTTGGATTATATGGTTTGTTTACTGAACAACTGCATGAACCAGAGACCACCCTGGAACTTGATAACATTTATTAACAACTTTTGTTTCACACCGCAGTGTTCTAATTGTTCGTCTGGGTGGCAGCAATTCCTATAGACAGCCATAAGGTGGCGGCCATCTTGTTCGCATGAACGCAGGCAGCGGTGTTTGGGCATGAATCTCCTGGAACTAAAATTGGATACAGAAACTCCCGAACACCGCTGGACTTCCATCATCGCCTGCGTTCGTTTTTATACAACTTAGAAAGGCACTGTTCAGTGGGATCATTCATCTGGATAAAGGGAACAAACTCAAGGCTAAGACTATTGACTCTGTTTAGTAGTTTATTCATTTTCAAACTACCAAACTAGACTGTCCGCAAGCCCTGATTCTCTGGAACTGTTTTGGGCATGGGGCCATGCTTGCATTTGGTCAAATAAATGACTTCCATAGTCATTTGAATCCCTGAACTGATCTGGGTGATTTTTGGATATGTTAGCCACTTAGATCATGGCTATCAGAGGATATCATGTGTTTTGGGGTACGTTTGGGATTTTTTAGAAATGTTTGTTTTTTGTGCCTGTAGATAATTGGGTAAATGCAGTATCTGATCCAATTATCTCCCAGGCAGAGGGGAGGGATTGTTTGCCTTGTGTGAGAGTGCCTTACATTGTAAAAGTGTTATTAGTTTGGAAGTTTGTGTCCCTGTCCCCAACAAGGTCCATGGGGCAAACCATTTGCTTGCATCAAAGGCCAATTGTGGCACCATTAAAATCTATTCCAGCTTGTACTCCAAAACTGTGTGTCATCCTGTTTTTGGAGGGAAAGAAGATTTACTCCTGTGTCTGCTGTTTCAGCTTGCAGTCGATTCAACGGGGAAAGAGCTCGGGGGATTAGGGGAACCACATGGAAAAGAGTAAGAGGGACTAGGGACAGTAATAAAAGATAAAGGCTAGGGGATTAGGGAGTAATAGGTTCCCTGACAGAGGACTAGGATAACAGGGACCGTTCTAATTTGGGTTTAACTGGTATATATGCCTTATAAACGTGTATCGTAATTATGCACTTGATAGACTGAAGTCGAAACGCGTTGTGCTTTTACTTATGCAACACATGTGGCTTTTTATTTTAATTATTTTCCATTAGTGTCTTTACCCTACTTTTTCAAAGAACTCTTCATTTCTTGACTATCAGAAGCAGATCGGCTGTGGGGAGACCACCTGGTGATATCACTAACTGCAAACAATACCAGCAAGAGCCTGCTATATAAGGCTCTGGTAAATGTAAGTGGTTCTATGTAGCACCATTTATACTTTGTACTAAATAACAATAATGCACTATGTGGATATATATATACATATATTCAGAGAAGTATCCACATCAGATTTTATCTGTGGTGTTGAGCAGTCCATGTTATTTTATTATTTCTTATGCTATATTTCTACCAAATTAGATGATCCAAGCTCGGAGGCAATGAGATTGTGTCTTTCTTGAAAGGCTTGCTGACATTATTTGCAACAACATGACCTGGACTCAAATATGTTTTTTTGGGGTGGATTGTTGCTGTGTTACAACTAGTACCTGTTACACCTCTTTGTTCTTAACTTTTTATACACCACTTTTCTTTTGCATGTATGTCCAGGTTTTTTTGTGTTGAAGAGCTCACCAGTGCATTTATTTATTATCAGAATGTACCAATGTTCCTGGTATCTCTCTGATGGATTTATTTTTTTTGCTGCCTACAAATGACCTGTTTCACTTGCATTGAGCGCTCCTTTGACCGCATGTTGTGGGTTCACAGCAACAGCTTCCTTATGCAAATGCCACATCTGGAATCAACTCTAGACCATTTACCGGCTTAATTGCTGAAAAATAATGTAGGAATAGTCCACACCTGTCCATGAAACAGCTTTTGAGTTAATTGTTCGATTACTTTTAGTCTCTTGAAAAAGTGGAGGCTATATTAAAGAGCTGTAATTCCTAAACCCTTCTTCCAATTTGGAAGTGAATACCATCAAACCAAAGCTGTGAGACTGCACTTCAAGCCCATAATAATTATTTAACTGTAACTTGAATTTATTTTGGTAAACAGTCAAAATAACAAAACTTGTGGCAGTGTCTCCCACTCATACATTTATAGTTATTGGAAAAAGAAAGTACACCGTCTTTAAATTCTATGGTTTTACATATCTAGACATAATAACAATCATCTGTTCCTTAGCAGGTCTTAATGGCTTCTCAATTTTGACTTTATTTTTGTGTAATATGTCATATGGTGTTTATCTGAGGAATAAATACCTAATTTTAAAGGGACACTATAGTCCCCATAATTACTATAGCTTATTGTAGTTGTTCTGGTGAGTATAGTCCGTCCCAATGGCCTTTTAATATAAACAAGGTCTTTCCAGAGATTTGTATATGTAAACAGATTATATTTATTTACCGTATTACTATTAAATATTTTTATAAAATATATACAGTAAATAGGGTTGAACTGTGTGCTGGTTTGCTTTTAAGCTGGCCTATCTGTAGTGACTACCAAAAGTAGACAGCCCTCTACTGGACAAGAATGAGGGAGGTTCAGGTGGATGGATATTGTCATGTAGTGGATATTGTTTGTATAGTTGTGATGTTAAATAAAAAACCTACCAAATATATTATAATACTGTGTATAGAGAGAAAGGGATAGGAAGCTGTATCTTATCCCTGCTTCTCTCTGACTGAATCCACAGGGGAGCAATACATGCAGCCAGCAGAGAGAGCCTACAGGTCAGGGAAGTGAGGCATGGGGAGCAGAGAGAGCCTACAGGTCAGGGAAGTGAGGCATGGGGAGCAGAGAGAGCCTACATGTCAGGGAAGTGAGGCATGGGGAGCAGAGAGAGCCTACAGGTCAGGGTAGTGAGGCATGGGGAGCAGAGAGAGCCTACAGATCAGGGAAGTGAGGCATGGGGAAATGAGCTGGAAGGGACAGCAAGGAGCACAACAGGTAAAGTAGGAGAAAAAGCACAAAGGAACACAAATGAGCAGGAAGGGTCTGCAAGGAGCAGGAAGGGTCTGCAAGGAGCACGAAGGGTCTGCAAGGAGCAGGAAAGGTCAACAAGGAGCAGGAAGGGTCAACAAGGAGCTGGAAAGTAAAGCAGCACAAAGGTAAAGTAGAAGGAGCAGAAAGGGTCAGCAAGGAGCTGAAAATGGCAGCAAGGAGCAGGAAGGGACAGAATAAGCAAAAAAGTTGAAGTAGGAGAAGGAACAAAAATGAGCAGGAAAGGTCTGCAAGGAGAAGGAAGGGTCTGCAAAGAGCAGAAAGGGACAGAAGGAGCAAAAAGGTAAAGGACCATAAATAATCAGAAGGAGCACAAAGGTAAAGTAGGAGAAGGAGCATAAAAGGATAGCAAGGAGCAGAAAGGGACAGCAAGGAGCACAAAGGTAAAGTAGGAGAAGGAGCAGAAAGGGTCTGCAAGGAGCAGAAAGGAATCAGAAAGAGAAAGGAGCAGAAGGGGGAGCACAATAAGCAGAAAGTAGTAGAAAGGTAAAGGAGCAGAAAGAGCCAAGGAGGAGAGAAGACAGTGTCAGAAGAAAAAGAAGACTGTGTCAAATGAAGGAGAAGAAAATGAGATTGGAGCAGGAAGGACAAGTGAAGTGAATCCTCCACTTTATTCTGGACACCACATCATAAGGCTTTGGTACCTGGGCCTGGCAGGGAAACTTTGGACCTTCTCATCAAAAAAAAATATCAGTGTTAATGTGTTCACTTTTATTTACTGAGTGTCAGGAAGCACAGAGGGCTGCTGGGGAGGGGTGTGGCTGATTGGCTAGAGTGGTCAGCTGTCACTCTAAGCCAATCAGTAGCTCCCCATTCATAAAAAAGTAAAACATTTTTATGAACTGGGAACTAGCGATTGGCGTAGAGCGTCAACTGACCACTCTAGCCAATCTGTAGCACCCATGCCTGACATCAATCTGCACTTCCTGACACTCTGTTTCAGAAGTCGAATACCACTGAGTGATCTGGAAATCTGGAGCGGGAGGAAGCCTTTGGGGTTAAACTATTTGAGAGCAGTTTAACCCCTTAAAGGAAAGAGAGCACCCAGGGGCTTCCTGGCATTAAAGCATTTTCATTTAGATGAAGTTGTTATGGTGACCAGAATGTTCCTTTAATTTGCTTATAGGGACACTATAGTGTCAGGGATATAAACATGTATTCCTGACACCATAGATGTGAAAACGCTATTTACCCTGGCTTCATGTGATAATGACTATGCTCCTCCCCTTCATGACACTGTCAAAAAGGGACCAAGCATGGATGTCATTACAATTATGCCCCCCCTTGCAAAAATTCCTGCGGACGCCCATGACACACAGGGGAGCCGTGAGATATTTTCCCGGTGCTATGATGATAGCACCGGGAACTGTGCTCTCCCCTGCCGGCTCTGCAGGACCAGAGGGGAGATAAGAGATCTCCCTCTCCGGCCCGCTAGCACATTGCTAAAAGCCGGCATTGTGGGAGGGAGAGAGGACCCGGGGAGCTCTAACCTGCACCTCTGCCGTGTTCTTCTCTTGCGAGCTCAGAGCGTTGCCGCGGTTACCACGGCAACACTCTGAATCTCGCGATAGTGAACTCTAGCATCTCCTGAGGCTGCTAGAGTTCACTGTCACCACCAGGACAACCAGGGATTGCAGGAAATTTACCCCCTCCCATGCAAAGGTAAGCAGGGAGGGGGGGATATCATTTTTATTTTTAATAAAAAAAAAAAAAAATATATATATATATATATATATATACACGCACTGTAACCCTCATGCACAAACTGCCCCGCATACACACACACTCCACCCCTCACACACACACACAAACTACATACTTCACAAACACAATGCACCCCTGTACACACACACACGTACACTGCACCCCTGAACACACACGCACACTGCACCCCTCACACACACACTTATTGCACACCACACACAAACACTCACACACTCAACTGTTTGACTCCTTACCCTGGGAGGGCATAGAGGCACTACTTACACCATAACCACTACAAAGTAATGTAGTGGTTATTGTGCCTGGATTGTTTCTTTAAATAATCGACCAGTGTCACTCCCAAGATTAGGGCCCAGTATATGCCGCAGCGCTGTACATATATACAACCTAGAAATTTGTTTTGACTTGGGGTACCTTGGAAAAATATTGAAATATTAAGGGTGCCTTGAACTTAAAAAGTTTGGGAACCACTGTATTGTACACATATTTGACTGTTGACTAATCCCTCTAAAGTTCATTGTAATTAGGAAATTTTTCACTAATTTTCGATAAAAAAAATAAAGAAAAATGTGATTCCTATTATAATAATTTTTTTCAGGCAGGGTCAATTAAATACATGATACACATAAGGTTGTAACATACAGAGCTCTCCTGAGGACAATATGCATGTCACAGTTGACGTGTTACGTTATCATGTCACTTTGACTAGGTAAGTCATTAGACAGGGAAATTTAAGCCATTTGTAGGTGATGTGTCAGAGCAAGGAATAATAGCAACATGACTTCACAATTCATTCAGATCATAGACAGCTGGTAAACTTGGGAAGGGAGGTTAGATTATATTACAGTCATATAAGAGGAGATACATAATGAAACTAACAAGGGGAAATATATCTGTTCGGCTTGGGATATGGCGTTAGAGGATAGAAATTGTGTAGGAGATGACAGGAAAGGAGATAAGATTGTAACGTGTCATGGCCCTGCCTATAAAGCACCAATTTTTTTTTTATCATTTTAAGGCCTCTCAATGACTACTCTCACATTACCTGTTGTACACTTTTTAGTTGAAATCTCCATAGAGTTACAGAACTCATGCTGATGATACCACTTATGCGTTTTCCAAAACTTCTTATCTAGATGGTGGTCTTACATGCATTATGCCACTGGGCGCATTGTCATGGTGTTAATTTGTTTTGTAGTCTGCTTCAGAGTTTATTGAGGTTGATATTGTTTATTTGATCCGGTTTGGCTTACTAAATATCCAGATAGGTTTATTTTATCGGATCCTGCTTGTTTAGAGGACTTTGCATCAGTAACAAAGGTTATTTACAAGTTTAGTTATTCTAGTGAGTGAGTTGCTCTGCTACCATCTAGTGGTTGATAAGAATGCAAACATCCAAACAGAACTTCAATGCTAACTACACTAAGACAGTTTGAGAATTCTCAGTAATACATAAATGTTGTAAAAGTGAATTTTCAAAAAGGGCACCCTAATTATTCATATTTTTTGAATTGTTTTAATTTTTTTTAAAATAGCCAAGATAAATCTTATAATTTAAGTATAATCAACTAAAAAAGAATGTCAGTCATTGTCACAATGTTTTCCTATTTTTGCAAATACATTGTTTATTAATTGAATATTTTTTTTTAAATGTCTTGTTGCAAAATTGGTTTCCAATGGTTAATGTAAATTAAAGGGACACTTTAGGTATAATACCATTAATATCATTGAATTGGCTGTAGTGCCTGTAGTCCCCTGCAGCTATCCCTCCATTAAATGTTAAAGCATTTTCAGGTAGCTTAACACAGAATGAGGGTCCATGGCCCTTACTGGAAGTATGACTAAGGCAGAGATTACACACTTTCTTCTAGCTATACCGACTCATACCTGCAATGGGCACTGTGATAGGCTGAAAGAGGTCAGCTGACAGTCTCGGCCAACCACAGCCACATATTGCTGCTCAGCCTAATGCTTCCTCATGAACCCAATCAGGACAGAGGGATGGGCTGTTGGGGGATGATTGGTTATCATTAATAAATTAAAATGGTTTAATGCTGAATGGAAGGATGGTGCCTGTGGACTTAAAATACTATAACCAGTTCAATAAGACGGGACACTGTCCATTTAAGGATATTCACCTGTATATATAGAATATCTGGTGGCATAAAGTTTAGTTACAATAATAATTTTATTGTAATTTGGTCCAAGTAATTTTGATATTTCTTGTTTTCTCTCCTTTTTCTTATCCCTGTGGAGTTTTCCTTTTCTTTTGGATAAGTGTACACTGGGTTAAACCCCTTTTTTTTTAAAAAAAAAGAAAAATTCTGGGCAGTTTATTTAGGTGAGGTCACTAAGATAAAGTGAGGTCTAGGACGCAGTACCACCCACAAAATGAATTTTATCTCCGATTAGGGCTTGCAGGGATTACAGCAGCTTCACTCAGGGTTATAATGTGGGCTCAGAAGTTTGGGGCGACAATGATCAACAAGCAGGTGATTTATCCATCTGTCATAACTTACCAAGTGTTTAGTTGCTGCACTGTGTACACAAATTAGTTATTAACTTAGCCTTACATGTGTGATAGTAATTTTAAAATATTAAGATACAGCAGTAATTCAGACATTAAATCATTGTAGATATATTTATTAAACTGTGGTTAACATAACCTAAAATACAGAGTTTTGCTAAGATAAAAAAAAAATAATGTTAGTTACAATTGAGAAAAAAAAAGATCTTATGTCTGAAATAATCTACATGTACCAAAGAGAACACAAATTCAGTGACGTGCATTTTAATCATGTGGTTCACTGACAATTGCAGTGGTTGAAAATGAGTAAGGAGTCAGAAGTACAGCAATGGTGTAATGACGTTTCCCAGCATCATTGGCTGTAAACACAACCTGTAATGCAAATAAATAAATAAATAAACAACAGACAAACAAAACAGACAAATAAACAATTTATTTACAATTTTTTTTCAAAACTCCTGCCTACTTGATTTTAGTTTGACATTTGTATGTTACCTAAGTTTATTCTTGACCTACTATAAAGTAAGCTGGCTGAGTATGTGGTATGATGCTGCTGGTACAGCTGCCAAAGTGACACTGATATCTAGTTTCAGGGAAATGTGTTACATATTTTTTACAATAGTTGTTGTGTATTGTTACAGATGTATTATAAAACGGTTGTTTTTGTTTTTTTGTTTTTTTTTGTTATTGCTGCTATCAATGGCAGCAGGGTATTTAAAGGGACACTATAGTGCCAGGAAAACAAACTCATTTTCCTGGCACTATAGCTTCCCCCTCTGTCAAGGTCCCCTTTCAGTCACTTACCCGGGTCCAGCACCGATGTCCCTCGGTGCTTGCTCATCTCTGCCCATGCTCGCATTAGGATCTCCCCATAGGAAAACATAATTCAAATTCAAATCTTGTACTGTGTTTGTAAGATATTCCTATGATTGAAAGAACACTATAGGCACACAGATCACTTCATCTCATTGAAGTGGTCTGGGTGCAGCGTCACTGTCCCCTTAACCCTGCAATGTAAAACAGTTCACAGAAACTGCAATGCTTTCATTGCAGGGTTCAGACTGCCTTGAGAGGTTCTTCCTGCTCTGTGTAACAATGCTGGACGTTGTCATGCTGAGCATGAGGATGTCCAGCATTTTCAAATCCCCACATAGGAAAACATTGATTTAACGCTTTTTATGGGGAAGGCCTAATGCATGCATGGCACTCAACAAGCATGCACACTAGGTTCCTACCACGATGAGTTTGGAGAAGGCAGAGAAGGAACTAAAGAACTTCTGCACTGGAATCGGGTAAGTGTTTAAAGGGTTTTTATCCCTTTGAGTGTCATGAGGGAATGCGGGGGAGGGGGAGAGGGAGGGGAGGGAGAGGGACACTATCGTGTTAGGAATACAGCTTTGTATTCCTAACACTATAGTGTTCCTTTAAGGACTTACTGGTCTGACATTATTATTGCCTCACCCTGTGTTATTTTTTGCTTGGTGCCAAGAAAACATTTTTACCTCCACAGGAAGTAGGCATGCTTATCAATGTTAAAGTGCCTCATTGACAAATTTATTTCACATCTGTATTGATTTGAGCAGGGCCGGACTGGGGATACAAAGCAGCCCTGGAAAAAAATTTTGTGCCAGCCCCATAAGTCACTGCGCCATATATTGTCGCGTGTAATATGTAAGGCTATGTCTTGCCAGGACAGATGATTGAGTAATATATATATATATATATATATATATATATATATATATATAGCTTTTTCTAATATAAAATATTGGTCCTTTCAGGGTAAAACGTTTAATTATACAGTAAGCATACGCACATGCAGACACAGGCAATTTCACTGACATTTCAGTGACACACACAAGCTCATTGATACACAGCCTCATAGACAAACAATCTTACTGATATACATCAGCTCATTGACATAAAAACACAAGCTCACTCACTAGCAGGCACACGCATGCAAGCAAGCTCACTCACTAGCAGACGCACACACAGCTTAATGTGGTGGTACTGGTGTCTATAGCATGTCCCTACAGGCTTTTCAACGTAAACACTGACTTTTCAGAGAAAAGGCAGTGTTTACATTGCTTCAAAGTGACACTGCTAGTGACAGTCACTCAAACGGTCACTAGAGGTGCTTCCTGTGTTAGTGCACCTACATTCAGGGCCTCCACACTCTGTAGGTGCTGAACGTTCCCCATAGAGATACATTGATTCAATGCATCTCTATGAGGAGATGCTGATTGGAGTGGCGTTTTGCAGCCAATCCTATGGCAAAGCATTGGATTGGCTGAGATCATCAAGCTTGATGAGCTCAGCTATAGAGGCAGGGCCAGTCGAGGGGAGACCAGCACGCTGCGTGGGGAAAAAAAAAGGTGAGCAAAAACACTATTTTTAAACACTCATTTACACCATGACAGACACAGAAACACACATATACCATGACAGATACACACCCCATGACAGACACACACACACACCATGACACAGACAGACACACACCATGACGGACAGACAGACACACCATGACAGACAGACAGACACACACACCCCCCCATGAATGACAGACAGACACACACACACCCCGTGACGGACAGACAGACAGACAGACAGACACACACCCCGTGATGGACAGACAGACAGACACACACACACACTCCATGACGGACAGACAGACACACACACACCCCATGATGGACAGACACACACACACACCCCATGACGGACAGACACACACACACCATGACAGACAGACACACACACACACCCCATGATGGACAGACACACACCATGATAGACAGACAGACACACACACACACCATACAGACAGACAGACACCATGACACAGACAGACACACATCATACATACAGACAGACATGATAACACAGACAGACACACACACACACCATACAGACAGACAGACATGATAACACAGACAGACACACACACACACACACCATACAGACAGACAGACATGATAACACAGACAGACAGATTACTAATACCTGCCAGGGGGAGGTCTTCTGTGGGCCGCTGGGGAGGTCTTCTGGCGGCCGCTGGGGGACTTGTCCTGGCGGCCGCTGGGGGAGCTGCGCTGGCTCTGCTCTCCCGCCCTCGCCGCTGCTGAATGAGACCGGCGCCGGAATATGACGTCAAATTCCGGCGCCGGTCTCATTCAGCTGCGTGCTGGGGAGCAGAGCCAGCGCAGCTCCCCCAGCGGCCGCCAGAAGACCCAGGTATCTGCCCAGCCCCAGGTGCCGACGGCCCACCGGGAAATTTCCCGGTATCCCGGTAGGCCAGTCCGGCCCTGGATTTGAGTGTATACATTTTGGTATCTAACAATGTAACCCACCTAATTAGCTACCCTCACATTGTTTACATATAATCAGGGTTATCCACTAAAGTGAGAATTGTAGGCATTTCAAAGTAAATTTGAAATTAATTTAATTTTCAAGACCAAATTAGCCCAGTTGGAGAAATTACCAAGACATCTATGTGTCCATTTGGCTATATTGGTCTTAAAATGTAAATTCACTTTACATTAACTTTGAATTCCCAACAATTCTCACTTTAGTGTATAACTCTGAATGTGTTATGACAGCTTTTAAAGTACATTTCTCTCCCTCCCTCTCTCTCTCCCTCTTTCTCTCACATTCTTTGTACATTTCTTGGAAACTTGAATTCACTGGTGTATATCAAAATAATCATGTAAGAGCAACTCTCTCCTTAAAAACAGAAACCTGAGACATCCAAGTTTCAGGAACCTGCATTTAAATTGCTCTGAAGTGCAAAGGTTACTTACCCTTTATCAAAACATAACTTAAACATGCTAATTTGAGATATCAGATACAAAACACACATTTTAACTCTAGTGATAACTGGATGTAGACAAAACACAACAGAACACAAGTACATGTAAAAGTTCCACTCAACATCTAAGTGCTGTTGAATCCCTTTTTCTACTGTTAGAAATTAGAAATTGCAGTGCACATATTGGGGACCTGGATTAAAGTGTTATAAAATATCAGGCTTTTAGGCGAGGGTGTGATGACTGCTTTCCAGGCAATCTCTTACCAATTACACCCAAATGTGATTCTACTATCTATTATTTTCTTTTCTCTCCTTTTTATTTTCATTCATTCGTTCCTTCTTTCTTTCTCACTCTTTCTTTCTATCTCATTCTAGTTCTTTCTTTCTCGCTCTCTCTCTCTCCCTCCCTCTTTTTCTTTCCCTCTTCCTCCAATAACCCTTTTCTATTCGACTTTCTTTAGCATTCTAACACTCTATTTGCTGTACATTTTGGTACAAGCTCAGCTCCTTAAAAGGACACTCCAGGCACCCAGACCACTTCTGCCCATTGGAGTGGTCTGGGTGCCAACTCCCACTACCCTTAACCCTGCAGCTGTAAATATTGCAGTTTTCATAAACTGAAATAATTACATTGCAGGGTTATCTCCTCCTCTAGTGGCTGTCTACTAGACAGCCACTAGAGGGCACTTCCTGGTTTCTAGCACAGGTTTTCTGTGCTAGAGCGTCGCTGGACGTCCTCACGCTATGTGAGAAGCTCCAGTGTCGCTAAAATCCCCATAGGAAAGCATTGAAAGCATATTCAATGCTTTCCTAAGGAGAGGTCTGCTGCGCATACGCATTAGGTCTCCCCCGCCGGTGGCCGCGCATGCTCGATCGGCCTCCCCCACCGGATGAGGTCGACGGGGGGAGGAGCGTGGGCGGACCCGAAACCACTGCCGAGGGACATCACCCCTTCAGCAACATGGGATGGGTGGTGGGAGGGAGAGGGTACCTGCAGTGCCAGGAAAACGGTTTGTTTTCCTGGCAGTGGAGTGTTCCTTTTAACTGTATGTATACAGAACGATCCATGAAGTTTCACTTTTTCCATTGTAATGGTTATTTTTGTGTGACACTTGCTAATTTGTTTCTTTTTTTTTTTACACCTTTACTCTCTCTATTCAATTATACTTCTTATATTACATTTATTTGGGAAAAATTTAAAAGTGATTTTAGGAATTCAAAATACAAAACTTGAACTAGCAGATTGTAGTCTATGAAGTCTATCTAATTATTAAATAATGTACACTTACATCAACATATTCGTGAAACGGTGAAATGCCTGCTTTGCCCCAGTAAGTTTTTGTTGCAAATTCCACCTTGTATATTCCTTCAATAAAATGTTCATCATCAGTCAGATTGTGGATTTCTCCTTGTTCAGAGGTCTTTCTAAGATATACACAACAATCCAAAATGGTTTACTGAAAGATGTGCATTTAAAAAAAAATAATAACGTATATGATTTATTTTAATAATTGATTACTTGAATTAGATTGATTTGTTATTTTATACAATATTAATATTAACTCTTAATAGTGATGTCACGCCGGAACAAAATTATTTCTGGACTTTCAAGGTATTTTGTTAAGTGTGACAACAAAAATATACTTTGCAGAAAAGTAATGATGGGCCAGGCACTCAAGGTAAATCCAGTGAGCAGATTTATTGAAGCTTACTGGATTTACCTTGAGTGCCTGGACCATCATTACTTTCCTGCAAATTACATGGTGAGGATTGGCCAACCTCAGGCCCGGTGGTACCTTGGGAGTATCCATTTCAGTAATTATAACAAAAATATACTGTCCATGTGTCAGCTTCCTTTTTAAAATGTTAACTGTGTCAGAATCAAAAGATATGTAAAATAAAATAAGAATCACATTTTAGCCTTTGTCTTGTTTTTTTAATTCGTAAAATTGTGATGGAGACTCTAACAATAAAATGTTATACTCATGTATAAACTAACAATAGATCTAATGAACATTAAATGTAAACAATGGAGATCTAAGGTCTTGGTTTGATATAGGAAATATTTCAATAACTTACTCTGACAAACACAGGATAAAAAAGAACTATCTCAGGGATAAGCTTACAGCCATAGTACATAACTCCATGTAATATTGTGAAAGGCTGTGGGTTCTATGGTTGAAGTTGGAGGGATAGGGAGATCGGGAGAGTGGAGTGCAGGCCGGTGGTCCCACAGTAGGTCCCTTTTTTTCCCCTTATCTTGCACATATTTAAATAACTGGGTCTGTTTTTTATTTGTTGTTCCAAGGAGTTTAATTTCATATTGTCTACTTTTTTACTTTAGAGGTTATGAAGGGCATTAGCAGCTCACTGCCTCAACCGATATTGCCTTTTCTGACATCCCAGGAGAAGCTTAAAGTGACTATATAGCCTTATGTTATGTTTAAAGACTGGGGCATTTCTTGGACATATGGCTTCCTAAACACCATATCAGAGGACAGGAAAACCAATGTGTTGCTCCGCCTATAGTGGACTATTGTCTTGTCTTCTTGTCCAGTTGACTATGTTCACTCAAACATGTCCACAACTGTTGTAACTTCAATGTTATGATTTTTTTTTTTGTACTGTTACATTATTGTAAAATTGGTACTTTTATGTAATTGTTATATACATGTGATTCAGTACTTTTTTGGTACCTGTCCTAAGTAAGGAATAAAAAAACAACAAAGTAAAATAAAAAAAAGTCTGCTTACCCTGAGACAAATTGTTGCCATATTCCATCCTTGTCAAGTTTAGAAACCTTTATACCTATGTTGGCAGCTGGGGTTCCCCTCACTGCATCCAAAACTTTCACCATCAGAGGACACTTGGAATCTGCAGCCCCATGAGTATCATGTGCCTTTAATGGAAGAAAATTTAGAGTTCACTAGCCATGAATATAGATGTAAAGCAAATTGAAAATCTATACGAAAGCATTTTAATTTGTGATTACTTTGATGATATTCCCACTGCCATCTGTAGCCAAAATCCATCCACTATTTCTTGTCTAAGCTGCCTTAGTATCACTTTTCAAAAAGTACTCAATGTTGGTCAGATCATCTTAAACTTGCCATGTATGATGAGTATCAGAAAATGTACAAAGGGATACATATTCTAAAAAGCATTCTTACTAAATTTGTTATGGAGTTATCAGTGGAGTTCCCACTTTTCATTGTTAAACAATTTTTAGAACCATTTTCTGTTTGATACTCTGGTTAATGCTTCTGCATCAACCAGAGCAGACATGGGTGGCAGTGACAAACTGGCTCTCAGCCAATCACTGCTGACCATCTCTGGTATGAATTGGTATTGGTCATACCTCCAGTGTAGGACAGAGCCACAGGCACACAGCAACCATTATTCAGTGTCAACCAATAGAGATCAATGAGATGAAGTGGCTATGTTGTCTAGAGTGTACCTTTAGGGGATTATTGGGGAGATTCAAACAATTTAGTAGCTTTTTGTGGATCAGTGTTTTGGCTGCTTTGTTTACAAACCATACAAATTACATCTGGATAAATAGTATTGCATAATATCATCAGTTGTGGAATCTAAGTGATATACATAAATTCTAAGGTAAATCAAACGACCAATAAAATAATTGTTTGGGAATTTTGTGCAAATACACATATAGACTGACTGCATACAGACATAGCCAAGCATTAACGTCATTGGCTATGTATTTAAACTAGATCATATTGATAACTTTAAGCTGAATCGCTCTTTTTAGACCTTTTACACCTGTGCACGAACAACAGGTATAGCTGTAAATCATAAAAAAAATGAGTAACGGATATATGATCAGCTGCAATATATGAAATACAGCCATTCTAATGTATACAGATAAATCACATTCAATTTATTCACAAAAATGTGTGTTACTAAAACTTTAGTTCAAAATAGTTAACTACAAACATTCTGTCTAGCCGTAAAAAATGTGAAATCAAATTTTAATTCCTGACAATTCACAGTTTAGAGAATGATACTGATAGGTTGTTATGCACATAATACTCATAATTAAATAATTAAACAGAATGTTATTATGGTTAGAAAACACATGGCTAAAATACCACTGCTGGGGAAAAATATCTTATTTCAACTGACCTGGAGATTCTTTTTCCATCCAATATTTCAGTCTAAATTTTTAAAGATATTTTTATGATAGTTAATGATTAATCAGCATAAAATATGTGAGAGATATTTCATACTTTTGCAACATAAGTGTTTATATTTGATTACGCTTATCTGACCTCAGTAGAAAAAATATCTGGAGGATGGAATGTTGAAAAATTTAAAATCTAGTTCTTGGACAGTGTCTCCTTTCAGATGGTAAACTGACTTCTGTTAGTAAGTCTGAGCTTAAATAAAGAATTAAAAAATAGAAAGTTGGAGATTAACGAGGTTATTAACAGAAGTGAGAATTGATGGGAATTTTGAGCAAATTTTACATTTAAGGCCAGAGTAGCCGAACTGAAAGCATGGCTAACATAGATAATGTTATATTTTAACCCCTTAAGGACCAAACTTCTGAAATAAAAGGGAATCATGACATGTCACACGTGTCATGTGTCCTTAAGGGGTTAACCTTGATTTTGAAAAAAAAATGTGAATTCTCAGTTTAGTAAATAATCCTCAAAGTGGATTTCAAAATTTAGGCCAAAATAGATCAATCATTCAAGTTAATTATGTTTTCAGTTTTGCAAGTTTGATCTTAAATTTAAAGTTCCCAACAATTCTCACTTTATTGAATAACCCTGTATGTGTTATAATCTTTATCTGACACATTTACTGAAAGTATTTATCATTAAAGCATTCATATCGCACACACTTGCAGATTTTCTACTGTTTTGCTTTTTTGCCTTGTATGTTTTAATAATTAAAATTTTTATGCATAGCTTCAAATAGAACTGTTAAATAAAGTTTTATTTATAATGGTAAGTATTCTGTTTATGTTGATATTTAGCTTTTTACGAATTCTATATGTGAATTCATGACCAATCGCTGATACAATCATATTTGTAAATGGCACACAATTTAGCTTGAACTAGTGAAATTGTAATAAACCTCAAAGTTGAATAATTTTGGTTCTTTCGCTTCAATTTTGGAATCTAATTTCCTCTCACTTTTGTCAAACTAAAGTAAAAATAATGAGGCAGAATAATTTCGAGATAAATTTCATATTTAAAACGAAAAATCTAATAAATTATAAACTGTTGTAAAAATACAAAAATGGGATTAGCCTAGTATGAGCCCACAAACGATAAAATGTGTTTACATTATGTGCTAAATATACTTTCTATTCTAAAACATTTTATACTCTATGGTTAGACTTAAGATACTTTTTTTGTATTGTATGTTATCTTTAACATTTTATTTGAATCTAACCAACTAAAGAAAGTTTTCATTTTTTTTAAATTTAATTATTTAATTTTTGTCATAGATATACTTACCAACGGTGCAGCATCAGAAAGAATGAGCAGTGCTGATAATAGAGCAAGGACATTAAAATAAGTCATTCTTCTTGCAATGTTGTGCAGAGATATATTTGTCTGTCAGTTAATCAACACAAGGTTACTGTGAAATCACAAAATAAGGGTACTGAGTCCTTTTATATCAGGTAACCTGCTGACTCAGATTATTTGCTTACTAAACACAAGGAGAATAAGTAACTCATACACAGCCCCTTTCTGGAGAGATTATTGAACTCTTGCATTAACTCTGAGTGTTATTTTATATGGGCAATGTATAGGGCTCTAAGTCCGTTACAGAAAAATAAGGAATGATGTGGTTTATTGTTTTTTAAAAAAAATCACACATATTTGCAATTTGTGTTTATATTTATTTTGTTTCCTCTCTAAATATTTTGACCAAAATGTTTGACCATTTTTAATCATAAATTGTAATTCATGCAATTGGAACATGCCAAGCACCATAACCACTACAGCCCATCATAGTGTACTATGTGTGCCCTGGCACCATTCCACGAGACAATGTCAAACTGTTTTAGCATGATCAGATTTTTTACTGTAGTCACCATTATTAGGGACAAAAGAAGGACACTTTATGTAGTTTCCAGATTACTGTTGGGTTTTAATCACGGTGTGTAGAATGTATAGAAGAGCGAAACACGTTTTAGCAGATCTGGACTCCATTTTGGACTTTTACTTTATATTTATTTTTATACTATATGTGTTTTAATTTGTAACTTAATAAATTCAAAGTTATTTAAAATCAAGTCCTTAAAGCCTTCAGGAATCTTCATTGGGGGAGTGCCATCCCCAGAAAGTGGCATCTTGCTGATCCCCCTTAGAGCCAGGAATTTAAGGCTCTATAAAAGGTGAGCGCTATACTTACCTTAGTTGTACTACCTATATCCTAAAATGTACCGCACATTTGGTCACTTCTTTCTCCCTTTTTTTTTTTAAATTTCTCTTGGAGGAACATCAGTGAGGAAGTGATGTGTTGCTGCCCTAAGAGCAAAAAGGCCAATAACATACAGTCTCCAGACCATGTGAGTGGTTCTATTTTATTTACCCATCACCGATTATTGTCCAAAACCATCTGCACTATAAACTTTATATTTTCCGTTTTTTCCATATGTATGGTTTGCATTCTCAAGTTTGTTGTCACTTTGAATTTATGGGGTAAGTTTAACCCCTGCACTATCCTTATTTTACAGTGCTATACTATATATATATATATATATATATATATATATATATATATATTTCCTGTATATCTAAGATTTATTATGGAAATAGGGTATTCCACTGCGTGTAGAGCTGCTTCATTGTATCACTTACTACCTCCTAGTAGAGGTAGATTTTGTTCTTTTTGTTCATACTGGTATTGGTTGACGTGGGATGTGTAGTGTAATTGGTTACTATTCCAAGTTCATACTGGTATTGGTTGACTTGGGGTATATAGTGTAATTGGTTACTTTCCAAAACCATACTGCTATTAGTTTGCTTGGGCTCGCTGTGCTGTTTGTGAGGGTGTTATGTTGGAGGACCCGAAGGGGAATTTTGTGTGCCACTGTAACCCTATTGTATATAAATTAGGCTGTAGGGGTATAAATAGCTGTTTTTAATAAAGTGTAGTTGTTGTTTTACTATACACCAGTGGGGAATTGTGTGTAAGGGGCACAGTGTGTGCATGGAGGGGCAATGTATGTGTATGGGGGGAAGTATGTGTGTATGGAGGGGCATTGCATGTATATGGGGACAGTATGTGTGAGAGATATAATGTATGGGGGGCTGTGTATTGGTGCAGTGTGTGTGTATGCAGGGACAATGTATGTGTATGGGGGCTGTGTATGTATGGAGGGGCAGTGTGTGTGTATCGGGGGCAGTGTATGTGTATGGGGACAGTGTGTGTATGGGGGGCAATGTGTGTATGGAGGGGCAATGCATGTATATGGAGGGTGGTTTGTGTGTATGGGGGCAGTGTGTGTGAGGGGTACAGTGTGTATGGATGGGCAATGTATATATATGGGGCAGTATGAGTATGGAGGGACTATGTGTGTATGGGGAGGGCAGATTAACAAAACTATACTTTTATTTTATATTTATTTAAAAAAAATATATATATATTTTCAGTACTAATCCCTGGTGGTCCGGTGGACAGAACTATTCCCTGGTGGTCTGCTGGATAATCCCTGGTGGTTCCAGTGATGAGAGTGAACATTTTTGGCAACAATGGCATTGCTCTGAGCTCAGGAGAGGAAAACCTGGTGGAGCTGCAGGTTAGAGCTTTCCCAGGTCCTCCCTCCCCTTCCGGCTGCAGCATTTCAGTGCAGCATTTTCAGTGCAACATTTCAGGTCTGCAGAACCGGCAGGGGAGAGTGAGGCTCGGTTCCTGGTGCTATGATCATAGTACCAGGGAAATGTTTTGTGGCTCCCCTGTGTTGTGCCACAGTTTGGGAAACGCTGCTCTACGCTATGTGCGCTCTAGTGTTTGGGGAATGAGCTATGATCACTAAATAGCGACTTTCTCCTGTAAGAAGAATCTTCAGGCGGAGATACTTGACCTGAGTATTTGGCTCCATAACAAAGATGTTAGACTGTTTTACCTGGGTGCCACCAGGTCCTCACACCTCATCCAGTCTTTTTCAGCAGTAGAAGTCAAATTGCTCTGTAAAGCAGGACCATGCTTTTCAAGTAGCTCCATAATGTTGATGTGTCTTAATGTATAACAGAGCTCCACAGCAATAATACTTACAGTAATGTGTCTTTAAACCACAATAAAGGTGTTTAGGAATCAGTCTGTCTAAATAACATACATTGTTCTTGTTATAAACTATATTTTAGTTGCTTAAATTGTTATTAGTAAGTCATCACAAATTTCACAGAACAGCCCATCCCACGGGAACATCCCACTCACACCGATAAAGTTAAAGTGTCCCTCTTTGTCCATTTGATATGTTTGAAGGGATGTGGTGCAGAGAGCCGATATGGAATGTGTGAATGGGGTTAATATAGACGGTGGAAAGTGATGCTATCTGGGCACGATTTGACCGCATTTAATATTTTGCCTGTACTAGCTTGCCAGGCAACCATAGTTAGATCGGAGGAAGTCGTCATACTGGCAAAATCGCGTCATCGCACCCTGACGTTGTACGCACTCAGCTTTGGCCACACCCCCCACATAATCAGTGTTTTGGCAATCACTCTATCCATGGGATGGGAGGCGAGGAGAAAATCTCTTATAGCTTGCTGCTTTTTAACTATACTTCATAATAAAGTTTGGATTTTTAACATTACCACAGCTGAGTCTATAGTGGTAGATCTTGAAGCCATTACAGTTAGAAGCTTCTCTGCTCTACACTTGTGAGTGTTCCCTTCTGAAGTAGTTGTATCCAATTTCTGATTATTTTACAATATTGCCCTATGTGGCCTTTTTCTGACATGTGTCCTTTCTATATGGAGCCAACTAATATCATTTCATGTTATTATGAACATGTTAGCATGTAAGTAAAATGTGGCACTTTACACTGATTTTTGCACAGTATTGCAGCACTTTATTGTAAATTTGTAAGTGTTTGTTGCACTGTTGCAGATAAATCATTGCACATAATATCCGCACTGTAGAGAGAAAATAAGCATTTGCACAATAATTATATATACCTTTTAAGTATTTGGTTTGAAATACAATATAGTCATAAAGGCACAGCACACTTTAATTTTTCTTTCCATTTAAGAGAGTGTTTATTTATGCTAGTACACTGTGTGAAGTGCACCTTCTTTTATTTATAAGTTTCTTTGGTCTGTTTCTAGCACCATTAGTGGTTGTGTTTTTTTAACCATAGTTATGACTATATCACTACATGGCTTGCACGTGACATCAGGGCTCTTCCAAGAGTCCTGATGGACACCCACACTGGTGAATAATGGCTCTAAGATCTGGAGGTAGAGGGGTTCCAGGGTGAAGCGTGTTGTGTCTGATTTATGCACTTCGTAAGAGTGAGTTACATTTGGAGTATAAAGGCATAGAAATCGATAAAGAACAATGGTTTCAAATGTTTGCATATACAATGTTCTTCTGTTAAATATGGGCCACACAAATGGGCCTTTTATACACCATTCACACCTGCCAGTGCCTGATTTGTTTGATGTTGAGCACAAATGGGGGAGGGGGGAACTTGGCTATGGAGAATTGGCAACATCAATAATAAAAAGGTGCAGAGCATATTAAAACGAGGATTGAACAGCAGATGTTGTCCGACTCATTTACTTGATTCCTGCAGAGGGACAGATATGGAACAACTGGAGGGAAATTAATTTCTCTTATATTAAGGACAACACTAGAACAAATTGAAAGGTAAGTTTGTGTAACGAGAATATACCCCTACACGCAGGATCCAGCTAAACAGAGGCAAATACAGAGGAGAGATACGTCTACCGGACCTTAGAATGGCCGGACTCGACGTATATGAGAGGAGACAGAGCCAGGAACAAACCGAGGTCAAGGGCACAGAGAGACAGCGTAAACTAGGACAAGCCGGGGTCTGGTACACGGAAAACAGCAAGCCGGCAAACAGTACAGATAAGGATAAAGCGAAAACGAAGTCAGAATACGAAGCCAAAGTCAATACGAGAAAACACAACTGAACACCACAAGCGCTAAAGGGAACTGAAACAGAAACCACGATAGGGCAACGAGCTAAGGGAAAAAGGTAAGTTTAAATAGCTTTTAAACGAAAGTGATTGGCTCCTGTCACTTCCACACCCCCTATAGGTAATTGTATAGGGAGTGTGGTATGACAGGAGCCAATGGGAGCCTTTTGGCAATTAGGCTCCCACTGTCTCTTTAAGAGCGCGCCCGAGACTCGCGGCGCGCTCTTAGTTTCAGGCGGGACACGTGACCGCTTCACGCGGTCACTGCCCGCCTTCCATCCAAAGCAGTCGGACGAGCCGCGCGCGGCTCGTGCAGCCGCAGGACCGCGCGCGGCTTGAAGAGAGGACCGCGACCGGCCCCCGGTTAAGGTAAGTAACGCTACAGTTTGGCTTTATAGGTTATTATTTTATATTGCTTTATAAAACAAAAGTAAACACAAGTTTACACTTTGTTGGTAGGGAAAATGTTAATTATTGAAGATTTTTAATTTATGTTTGGTTTTTCATAAATCTATTATACACAAATGCCAATTTATTACAAAACCTATTTTTGATTAGTATTGTTTGCAAAGTAAAACCATTCTTTGCTTCAGACTGCCTTTGTGTTTGCTGTATTTATTCACTTTCACCCAATTTCACTGGAATGCTAAATCTCTTTCAATTTCATGCTCCTCTTGTTGCCAAATAGAATTTAAAATAAGATTAGTGCGGCTTATCCATTTTAAAATGTGCACATTCCGCCTAAATTTCGTGAATATTTTAAGCTTCTGTACAGGCAATTATTTTTACTTTATAAGCGGCAATGAGCAGCTCTCCCTTAAGTATCCTTTTGTTAAATGACAATATGAACTAAAATGTAATACAAAAGACAAAGTGGCAATATTGCAATACAATATCTTAAATTATATAACAACCCATGTACTAAGAGTTATACATTTTGGAAAATATACAAACCAAAGTAAATAAATGTTTTTCTTTTTTGTGTTTTTAATAGAGCTAAGTGACATACTGAGGGACTTCCTGTTGCCATTCCCTTGTTCAAGGACAGACTACTATGTATCCAGCTTTTCAAAGGGCTTGAGGTCTTATCTTTTATTGACTTTAGGACACTATTTTCTACCTTCTTCTTGGTGTGCACCACCTGTCTTCGGATGCTCCTACTGGCATCATAGTATAATAACATGGTCTTGGCCCTGCCTAACATTTTCTTGATCTCTGTGGCACTCAATTTCAAGTTATCTTGATCCCTCTGATTAAATGTGGCATTGGTTATCTGTTCATTGGTCTTTGATGTTTCTCATGCCTTGCCATTTTCTCCCCTTGTATCACAGGCTCTTACTATTCGTTTGTGACTTAAAGCTCGTGTGTTTTTATTTCCTAATATGTCTACAGGACTGGTATTTTTTATCCTCCTGCATCGTGCTGTTATTCTTCTTTTTTGATAAAGACTTGGTGTGGAGGGAGAGGATGACCAATTTTAGATCTTCCTCCTTAATCCCTTCGAAGGAGGTAACCCCATTTGAAATTGACAGACATCAATTATTATTTAAGAGTGTAATGTGCACAAATTGTATTATTGGATATATCTCTCTGTTCTTTATTTTTTTTGTCTCCTGTTAGTGTTTCCCTTCTTCTTTTTCTTTTCTTACTCTTTTTCCTCTCTCTTGCCATTCCATAAGTGGTGGTGGGTTCACATGGTGGCGAGGACCGAGTGTGTGATCATAGCTCCTTGGGCTTTGCAATGCCTCAGCCATTTTCCAACACTTCTTGAATTATGTCAGAGTCATTCAGCAGATTTTCCTCACTTGACCATACTCCTACACATCTGTGAACATGGTTTATATGCAAGGCTCGAAAAAATTTATGTTTGAAGTGTCATGTGAAATTTCTGGCCCTGGTCAGATCCAAATGAACCCTCATAAAATCAACAACATTCTCGAGTGGTCTACTTCTAAAGTTAAGAAATAGGGATGTGCATGGTGAAAATATTCAGTTCGGTTCGGCATTCCGAAATTCGGGACTTTGGCAATTCAGAACTTCTGCTCTTTGGAATTTCAGGACTTCGGGACTTCTCTTGCAGCCGCTTAGTAGATAACTCCCTAATTCCCACGGTATTAGGGAGCTATCTACCAAAAGGCTGAAAGACCTAAATTGGTCTTTCAGCCAAATTTACTCTTAAATTTACTTAGTATTAGTCAATTTTGCCTCTACTCGCTATACCGCAAATAGGGGCATGTCTATTAAACAGTGAGCAGCCTGTGGCTGCTCACTGTTAAAAAACAAAACCCCCCCAAAAAACGTGTCCCCCCTCCCGAGCCTCCACCCACCGCGTGAGTGGGGGCATTTAAATTGAAGGTGGGAACTATTGCCCCCCTGGCCCCTACCCCAGAGCGGCGGATGGGGGCTCTAAACAGAAAAATGGGAGGGAGGGTACCTATTGTCCTCCCCCCGGCTCCCACCCATGAGCGGCAGGTGGGGGCCCTAAAGTAAAATAAGGGGAGAGGACCTATTGTCCTCCCCCATGGTGCCCACCTCTGAGCAGTGGGTGGGGGCCCTAAATTACTTCAAGGGGGCCTATTGTCCTCCCCCTGGCCCCCACCACCGAGCGGCGGGTGGGGGCCCTAAAGTAAAAATATGGGGGGACCTATTTTCCTCCCCCCGGCCCCCACCCATGAGCGGTGGGTGGGGGCCCTAAATTAGAATAAGGGGGGGACCTATTGTCCTCTCCCCAGCCTCCACCCCTGAGGGGTTGGGAGGGGGCCCTAAATTAGAATAAGGGGGGGACCTATTGTCCTCCTCCCAGCCCCCACCCCTGAGTGGTGGGTGGGGGCCCTAAATACCAATAAGGGGGGACCTATTGTCCTCCCGTCCCCCACCCCTGAGCGGCGGGTGGGGGCCCTAAATTAGAATAAGAGGGGGACCTATTGTCCTCCCCCTGGCACCCACCTATGAGCGGCAGGTGGGGGCCCTAAATACCAATAGCGGGGGGGAGCTATTGTCCTATTGACATTGAGAAAAAAAACTAATTGTGCGTGACTAATTAGAAAGCCATACAATGTTCAAGGTTTTTCACAAGTACTTGCTCCTATCACAGCCCCCAGAAAGAAACAATATCAGTTAATTCTGCTCAAGAAGCCTTTGCAAACAAAAGTTCAGTTTTGTCCAAGCTCCTATTCTAACTAATCCAGTCAAACACAGAAAAGGTTTTCTTCCTCTGCCTCAGATATTGCCATTTCTGATATTCTGTCCCAAAGAGAGGAAAAGGATGATATGCTCCATCCTGTAGCCTATTACTCCTGGAAATTAACACCAGATGAGGAGAATTATGATATGGGCGAACTGCGCTATTAGTAGTAACATGAACACAGATAGAATGGTGACATCTGCTGTCTTACCTTTACGTTGTTTAGAGACCTGTCTCATATCAGGTCCATCCAGTGTTCCATATCTCCCTTCTCAAGCTCAGGAAAGCTAACCAATTTCAACATTGTAATATTGCTCCTCCACCGGTTGTTGTCACCAGTCTGAGGGGAACAAAGTTCAAGAGATCCTTGACTCCAGAAGGCGCAGGGGTTGTCTTGAATATTTAATCTATTGGAAAGGTTATGGCCCAGGGAGCGATTTTGGGAGCCGGACGGGAATGTTCATGCTCCTGCCAAGATTAATGCTTTCCATCATAGACATCCTGGTCAGCCAACCGAAATTCGCGCCCTGAGGTCCCACTGGCACCTATCCCGGGGCTCTCACAGCATCCTGGAGGTGTGCCTCTGGGGGCTCCACCTCCAGGGGATGAGGACCGGTCACATGACTTACTCTGCCTCTAAATACTCAAGCACTGCACTTGGTCAGTACTTGGTTGTTCTGGTGCTTGCTACAGTCTCCTAATATCCTGATCCTGGTTCCTGATTAATTCTTGTTCCTGGTTCCTAATTCTTGTTCCTGGTTCATATTGCTGGTTCCTGGTTCTTGATTCTTGTTTCTGGTTCCTGATTCTTGTTCCTGATTCCTGATCCTGGTTACTAATTCTTGTCCCTGGTTCCTGATTTCCAATAAGCTTCTCGGCTTCTGACTCTTGACTTTGACCCTGACAACACTTCTTGTTTTCAACCTTTGACCTCTGGCATCCTTCTCTCAATTCGTGGATTCTGGCTGTTCCTCTGGTGGACTCTGATCTCTGGTCCTTCCAGACTTCAAAAGAAGATTTTGTCTGGCAAGACCATAGACAGAGGACTTTTGGGAGTCCTGGTCTTGCCTAGCCTTATAGATTGGCAGCCCGACTTGGATAGTTTAGAGTCTGATCTTCCTAATTTTTTTATGACTTCCTAAATGTGTCACCACTTTTTAAGTACATAGTGTCCAGCCAATGTCAGTTCAATGATGATTTGGTATAAATACTGTTAACTACTAAGACTTTCGTCCTCGCAAGGCACCTTCTGGTTTTTGTGGGAGGTTCTGGTTAACAAAGACTTAGGGATTTGTCCATGGATGATTCCTTTATCTCTTTTTATATTTTGAGGTCCAGAGCTCATTTGACCCTTTCTGGCTTTTTCAGATACGTTCAACTTGGAAATTTTGCCCTTGAGATTATTCCTTTGTCTGAAGGAGACGTATATCAATGAACTTTTTTGCTTACTGTATTCTCCATTTTAGTCTTGCAGGTCCACCATTATGTCATGAAATGGGAAAATAAAACAGGGGGTAACTTTACAAGAGAGGACTGGATAGATATGTTGCAATAACTGAATATCCAAAGGACTTATCTTTGTTTTACTTTGCTATTACAATACATTTTCTAACTTGCATTCCATTTGAAGAAGGTGTATTGGGAGCCCCCTGTAAGCCCAAGGGTCGCTTTGAGACACTATATCTTCTGACATCCTGTGAGTGTAACCAGTATTGTCCTAGAGATTTGCAATGTTGCAATATTACACTATTGTTTGTATTTTTATATATTTTGTTTAAGAACAGTTGAAACCCTATTTGCTGTATGTATAAGGAGGATTTCTAGGAGGAGACTTAAAGGGATAGCTGCGAAAATTCACTTCTAGCACGTTAAGTATATTTTTTATACATTTTCTAGACTAACTGTAGCTTAATTCTACTATATTCCTTTTGACCTATGTTGGTGCTTATGTGGCCTAAAGTACGTACTTCCATATCTGAGGGTCCTGTCTTGACCTCTTTTTGGAACTCTGTACATTGCTTTTGCGAGTGTATTCGCTCAAAGCCTATCCTCCTGGACCCTTGGTCCTTCCTGATTGTGAAACCTATTGAGACTTTAAAGGGTTACTCCAACCTCCATGACCATTTCATTGATTTGAAGTCATCTTGGTGGTGTAGGAGTCTGTATGTGCAGTGTTTTAGCTTGAAACATTTCCTGCTGTTTGTTGTTCTTGAGGTTAGCTAGTCCATGATCATTCTGCTTGTCACGAGGACCACTATTTTTCACCTTGCTATAGTCCTTGGGCCTTGGTTTAACCCCTTAAGGACACATGACATGTGTGACATGTCATGATTCCATTTTATTCCATAAGTTTGGTCCTTAAGGGGTTAAGCTTAACCATTCTAAGGACTATCAATATGCCACTATCCATTTTTTCTCTGCCATATGTTCTCAAATAGCTGTGAGATCTCTATACATTACCATAGGATTCTGTTTGTTATTTTTGGATTTCCTCAAACAGGGAAGCCTACATATTACCAGGGTGAACTATCCATGTACCTGCCTGTATCATGTGGAACTAAACACTGTTCATGAAAACATGGTCAAAGTGGGCACTCTGTCTGTTTAGCTATTTTGCTTTGCAGCATTTTTGATCATTTGGAGAGTGGGCAGACAGACAGGAGAGAGAGAAACATTTCAAGTAGTAAGTAAACATGGCAGCAAAGCTTTTTGATAAGTTTACTTAAGTTTATATGTAATGTGATACACAAATTAAAACCCCTGTTTGGATTACCCTAAAAACTAAAGTTTCCTAAAGGACTCTTATTATTATTAATTCTTATTATAGAGAGTGCTGGCAACCAAGTTACTTGTTCAAAGGTAAAAGTTAATCATGAAGGAACTTATTGAAGCTTTGTTCCAATTTAAAGCACTGTTGGATTCAGGGAGTATGATCTTAGAGGTAGCCAAGTCTAATATTAAGTGTTGCCATAGATTGTCTGCAGAAAATAAACATTGTTTCGGAGCTCAGGATAGCAGTGATTATTGCCCTTATCATACCCTACTCAAGACTTAGTGAGGGTTAAAAAGTACACTTTTTTGGAACACAAAAGCCAGCATTTGTTGTACTCTGCTGTCATCTCTTCCCCAGATAAATTACACAGATACACCCGGCCACTGATCTAACAAAAAACATGATTCATCAGACCAAGCAACCTTTTTCCATATCTCTATGGTCCAGATGTGATGCTCATGTTCCCATTGAAGGCACTCTGACCAGTCTGTGACCACGCATCTCCATATGCAGCAAACTGCACTGTGTGTTCTTACACATGTCTATCATGTCCAGCATTACGTTTTTCAGCAATTTAAGCTACAGTAGCTATTCTGTACGATCGTTCTTGACGTGGTAGCCTTTACTCCCCATGTGCATCAATGATATTTGGGCACACATGTCCCTGATGACGCTTCACTGGTTGTCCAACCATGCACCACTTTTGGTAGGTAGTAGACACTGCATACCAGGAACAACCCACAAGACTTGCCGTTTTAAAGTTCCTCTGACCCAGTCGTCTAGCCTTCACTTTTTGGCCCTTGTTAAAGTCACTCAGAACTCTTTGTTTGTCCATTTTTCCTGCTTCAAATGGACCTTGACATTGTAACAATATATTATCAATATTATTCACTATAACTGTCATTGGTTTTAATGGTGTGGCTGATCAGAGTATATAGTTCTCTGTGAACAATTATGCAGTGTTGACATTATTACCCTGCTTTATCTACCAAAACATTCATGATTAATTTCAACTAATTGTATTAATCATCATATATGAAAAGCAATCTCCAGTCGGATAGCAAGGTTTGGTACAGGCTGTTAGGTATGCACTGATGCAGATACCCCCAAACTGTATAACATACACATGCAAATGCATGGATTTACACAGTGACACACAAAAACTATACTGAACACAGCTGTGCACTTACACATTCATTTATGCAGGTGTATACTGTGTTAATTTTGCTAATACTCCTACTCCTTGGCTGTGGCACATCCAATCAATAACAGTTGGTTTACAAGTACAGGTTTAGGCTTGTAGTTACTTATCTAAATGAGCTTGGAATGTTTCCAAATCTGGTAATTCTGGGTCATATACTCTGCCAACTAATAGAAAAGGCCTGTTTTTAGTTTCCTTAACAACAAAGAGAGCAACAAATCACCCTAAATAGAGACAAATTCATACCATGCATGTAATCTACATGCACAGAAAGGGGCACATCATGCAGAGTGCAGTTAATGTGCTCTCTTGAGAAATGATGCTTTTATTATGGACAAAGCAGGGAGTTTTGTATCATACAAATATCATACTATAATACTCAAGATGAACTTGGCCAGTAAAACTATATATTGCGTGACTATCACAAAGTAATCAAGAGGGATGCTGGTGGACATTTTATGGTTTTGATAATTAGTTTATGGATTAAAGGACCACTCTAGGCACCCAGACCACTTCAGCTTAATGAAGTGGTCTGGGTGCCAGGTCCAGCTAGGGTTAACCCATTTTTTCATAAACATAGCAGTTTCAGAGAAACTGCTATGTTTATGAATGGGTTAAGCCTTCCCCCTAATCCTCCAGTGGCTGTCTCATTGACAGCCGAGGCGCTTGCGTGCTTCTCACTGTGATTTTCACAGTGAGAGCACGCAAGTGTCCATAGTTATTAATGCTTTCCTATGTGACCGGCTGAATGCACGCATCTCTTGCCGCGCATGCGCATTCAGCCGCATGGGAGGTGGAGAGGAGGATCGGAGGAGGAGAGCTCCCCGCCCAGCGCTGGAAAAAGGTAAGTTTAAACCACTTTCCCCTTTCCAGAGCCGGGCGGGAGGGGGTCCCTGAGGGTATGTTTTCCTGGCACTATAGTGGTCCTTTAAGAAGAGCTTGACATCTTGATCACTAAGTAACATATCACTTTTCCTCAGGTATACAGAATGTATTATATGATCACTCATACGTACTATTCAAAAATGATAAAAATGATATAAAGTGACATTTGGCTAGCAGCAGGGCCGGCCTTAGGGGTGTGCGAGCTGTGCGATCGCACAGGGCGCCATGGAACAGGGGGCGCCCTGTGGCCGACACAGCTCACTCATGGCCGGAGTGCAGGGGAGCTAAAAGAGGTACCTGGCTGGAGGATTAATTATTCTCCACCCGGGTCTATTTAAAAAAAAAAAAAAAAAAATCGCGGCAGAGGGGGCGGGGTTTACCGAGTGGCGGAGGTGGGGCTTATCGAGAGGCGGAGACGGGGCTAATACCTCCCGAAGCCCCTGCTGTACAGGAAGAGGGAAAGATGCTTCCCCATCAGCCAACTGCATCCACTGGAAAGAGGTAAGTGTGTGTGTGTGACTGTTTGCCTGTTTGTCTGACTGTCTGTCTGTGTGTGTGTGTGACTGTCTGTCTGTGTGACTGCCTGCCTGTGTGCGTGTGACTGTCTGTGTGTGTGTGTGTGTGTGTGTGTGTGTGTGACTGTCTGTGTGACTGCCTGTCCTTGTGTGTGTGTGTGTGTGTGTGACTGTCTCTGTGTGTGACTGCCTGCCTGTGTGTGACTGACTGTGTGTGTGACTGTCTGTCTGTGTGACTGCCCATGTATGTGACTGCCCATGTATGTGACTGCCTGTGTGTGTGACTGTCTGTCTGTGTGACTGTCTGTCTGTGTGACTGTCTGTCTGTGTGACTGCCCGTGTGTGTGACTGCCTGTGTGTGTGAGACTGTCTGTCTGTGTGAGACTGTCTGTGTGTGTGACTGTCTGTGTGTGTGTGTGACTGCCTGTCTGTGTGTGTGACTGCCTGTGTGTGTGACTGCCTGTATGTGACTGCCTGTATGTGACTGCCTGCCTGCCTGTGTGTGTCTGTCTGTAACTATCTGTCTGTGTGTGACTGCCTGCCTGTGTGTGTGACTTTCTATCTGTGTGACTGCCTGCCTGTGTGTGTATAACTGTCTATGTGTGTGTTACTGTGTGTCTGTCTGTGTGTGTGACTGCCTATGTGACTGTCTGTCTGTGTGTCGCTGTAGCTGTGCCATTGTTTGTGCCTGTGCCTGTATGTGTGACTGCCTTTAACTGAGTGTGTGTGTACATGCCTGTAACCGAGTTTAAATTTCCCCCACCCCTTCCTGTCAAGGCCGCACTTCGACTGACAGACGCTCACTCACTGACAGACGCACACTCACTGACGACACATACACACTCACTGACGACACATACACACTCACTGACTGACACATACACACTCCCTGACTGACACATATACACTCACTGACCAACACACACATTCACTCACAGACACACACACATTCACTTACAGACACACACAATTACACACTTACAGACACACACACACACACACACATTCACTTCAAAATAAAGACTCACAGACACACACACAGACATTTCCACTAACACTCACAAACTAATATTTTTTACATTTATTTTAAATCCACCCAGCCTCCCTGGGAAAGCTGGAGTGGATTTCTTACCGGCAGTCCAGTGTGGCTGCTGGGCAGGCAGGCAGGGGGCGCACAGGCTGAGTAAGCAGCGCTTAGTGATGCCGGGAGCCGGACTGACGTCATATTCTGGCTCCCGGCTTCATTAAGCGGCGCAGAGGAAGCTGAGCAGGAAGAGCTCAGGTGAGTATGCTCCTTCGCTGCCTGCTGCCAGCCTTGGGGGGGCTCAAAAGTGGCCAGCCGGTCAGCTCTTGAGCCCCCAGGATGCGAGGCAAGCAAGGGATCTGCCTGGGGGTTTGGAGGGATGCTTTTTTTTGCCGCCCCCTGCAAAGTGGCGCCCAAGGCAGATGCCTTGTTTGCCTCGTGATACACACGTCCCCGGTGCCTGTGTGTGTTACTGTATTCAGGCAACTTGGTGGGAGGTGGGGGGGGGCGCCGTGAAGACTTTTTGCACAGGGCGCCTAATTGCCTAAGGCCGGCCCTGGTCACAGGCCAGGCATATTGATGTTTTTGTGACTCTGTAAGGGCAGGCAGGAATAAAGCATTCTTTCAACAGGAAAAAGCCAAACCCTATCTGTTCCACCCCTTGCATGTGCTGCAAATTTAAGTGAAACACACAGCGACATGCATTTTAGCAATCAAGTACTCCAGAAAAGACTGCTGCACAGTTTCAGCAGATGGTAAAAAAAAAACATGTTTAGAGTATCACTTTGTAACATTTTGTGCTCCATTCTTATTAGTCAACAATCATTGTGTTGTTAAATGCGCATTCACAGTGTCCTATTGTAGAACTGCCCAGGGCCGGCCCAAGGCATTGTCCTGCCTGGGTCCATAGATGAAACGCTGCCTGCCCCCCCCCCTATCCCCCACCCTCATAAAAAAACACTCTCCAACAAACGCTAACATTAATTTATGCAATGTGTAATTAATTGCCTGAGCTTGTGTATTGTATGCAGAGTGTGTAATGGATGCAGTGTTTGTGTTTGTGTACTGGATGCAGTGTGTGTAGTGCTAGCAGTGTCTGTGTTTGTGTAGTGAATGCAGTGTGTGTGTGTAGTGGATTCAATGTCTTTGTGTGTAGTGGATGCAGTGTGTGTTTGTGTAGTGGATGCAGTATCTGTGTTTGTGTAGTGGATGCAGTGTGTGTAGTTAAAGCAGTGTGTATGTTTGTGTAGTGGATGCAGTGTATGCATGTGTAGTGGATGCAGTATGTGTGTATGTTAACTGGATGCAGTGTCTGTGATTGTGTAGTGGTTGCAGTGTGTGTAGTGGAAGTAGTGTGTGTGTCTATGTAGTGGATGCATTGTATGTGTAAGGGATGCAGTGTCTGTGTCTACGTAATGGATGTAATGTGTGTGTTTGCGTAGTGGAAGCAGTTTCTGTGGGTGTGTTATCCTAGTGTAGTGGATGCAGTGTTTGTGTGTGTGTTTGCAGTGTCTGTGTGTGTGTTTATATACTGGTGTGTACCGAATGCAGTATATGTGTGTTTGTGTAGTGGAAGCAGTATGTTTTTGTCTGTGTAGTGGATGCAGTGTGTGTGTTTATGGAGTGTATGTAGTGTATGTGTGTTTGTGTAGTGGATGCAGTGTGTGTACGTGTGTTTATAGTGGTGTGTACTGGATGTAGTGTATGTGTGTTTGAAGTGGTGTGTACTGGATGTAGAGTGTATGTATGTTTGTATTGGTGTGTACTGGATATAGTGTATGTGTGTTTGTGGGATGTGGGGAGGGATGTATTTTTTTTAAATGTATGTTAATATGTATTCCCCCCTCCCTATCTCTTACCTCTGGGCAGGAAGGGGGGACACACAATTCCCTGCCAGTGGCACAGTGTGCCTTGCCCATAGATCTGCATCAGCATTCAGCCTCATTCAGTTATCAATAACTACACCGACTCCCCACACACTGTGTGTCACTAGTTATTCAGGCAACTTGGTGGGAGGTGGGGGGGGGCGCCGTGAAGACTTTTTGCACAGGGCGCCTGGAATTGCCTAAGGGCCGGCCCTGGTCACAGGCCAGGCATATTGATGGATTTTTGTGACTCTGTAAGGGCGGCAGCCTTGTTTGCCTCGTGATACACACGTCCCCGGTGCCTGTGTGTGTTACTGTATTCAGGCAACTTGGTGGGAGGTGGGGGGGGGCGCCGTGAAGACTTTTTGCACAGGGCGCCTAATTGCCTAAGGCCGGCCCTGGTCACAGGCCAGGCATATTGATGTTTTTGTGACTCTGTAAGGGCAGGCAGGAATAAAGCATTCTTTCAACAGGAAAAAGCCAAACCCTATCTGTTCCACCCCTTGCATGTGCTGCAAATTTAAGTGAAACACACAGCGACATGCATTTTAGCAATCAAGTACTCCAGAAAAGACTGCTGCACAGTTTCAGCAGATGGTAAAAAAAAAACATGTTTAGAGTATCACTTTGTAACATTTTGTGCTCCATTCTTATTAGTCAACAATCATTGTGTTGTTAAATGCGCATTCACAGTGTCCTATTGTAGAACTGCCCAGGGCCGGCCCAAGGCATTGTCCTGCCTGGGTCCATAGATGAAACGCTGCCTGCCCCCCCCCCTATCCCCCACCCTCATAAAAAAACACTCTCCAACAAACGCTAACATTAATTTATGCAATGTGTAATTAATTGCCTGAGCTTGTGTATTGTATGCAGAGTGTGTAATGGATGCAGTGTTTGTGTTTGTGTACTGGATGCAGTGTGTGTAGTGCTAGCAGTGTCTGTGTTTGTGTAGTGAATGCAGTGTGTGTGTGTAGTGGATTCAATGTCTTTGTGTGTAGTGGATGCAGTGTGTGTTTGTGTAGTGGATGCAGTATCTGTGTTTGTGTAGTGGATGCAGTGTGTGTAGTTAAAGCAGTGTGTATGTTTGTGTAGTGGATGCAGTGTATGCATGTGTAGTGGATGCAGTATGTGTGTATGTTAACTGGATGCAGTGTCTGTGATTGTGTAGTGGTTGCAGTGTGTGTAGTGGAAGTAGTGTGTGTGTCTATGTAGTGGATGCATTGTATGTGTAAGGGATGCAGTGTCTGTGTCTACGTAATGGATGTAATGTGTGTGTTTGCGTAGTGGAAGCAGTTTCTGTGGGTGTGTTATCCTAGTGTAGTGGATGCAGTGTTTGTGTGTGTGTTTGCAGTGTCTGTGTGTGTGTTTATATACTGGTGTGTACCGAATGCAGTATATGTGTGTTTGTGTAGTGGAAGCAGTATGTTTTTGTCTGTGTAGTGGATGCAGTGTGTGTGTTTATGGAGTGTATGTAGTGTATGTGTGTTTGTGTAGTGGATGCAGTGTGTGTACGTGTGTTTATAGTGGTGTGTACTGGATGTAGTGTATGTGTGTTTGAAGTGGTGTGTACTGGATGTAGAGTGTATGTATGTTTGTATTGGTGTGTACTGGATATAGTGTATGTGTGTTTGTGGGATGTGGGGAGGGATGTATTTTTTTTAAATGTATGTTAATATGTATTCCCCCCTCCCTATCTCTTACCTCTGGGCAGGAAGGGGGGACACACAATTCCCTGGTGGTCCAGTGGCACAGGAATGTGCCTTGTGAAGAGGGGGCCCATAGATCTGATTCTCCATCTCCTGGCTGCAGCATTCAGGAACTATTTATTGATTTATTTAAGGTTGCCCACAAACATCATTAAATCAGTGAAGATTTCTGTGGTGTTTGGTTTGCTCATATGCAAGCACTCTTTCAGTGACTATTCTATTTTTATTTTTGGTGGTGAATTTTCCAATATTCTGATACTCCAGTGAAAGTCTTAAAGGATCACTCTAGGCACCCAGACCACTTCAGCTTAATGAAGTGGTCTGGGTGCCTGGTCCAGCTAGGGTTAACCCATTTTTTCATAAACATAGCAGTTTCAGAGAAACTGCTATGTTTATGAATGGGTTAAGCCTTCCCCTATTTCCTCTAGTGGCTGTCTCATTGACAGCCGCTAGAGGCGCTTGCGTGCTTCTCACTGTGATTTTCACAGTGAGAGCACGCAAGCGTCCATAGGAAAGCATTATGAATGCTTTCCTATGTGACCTGTGAATGCGCGCGCATCTCTTGCCGCGTGTGCGCATTCAGCCGCATGGGAGGAGAAGAGGAGGATCGGAGGAGGAGAGCTCCCCGCCGAGCGCTGGAAAAAGGTAAGTTTAAACCCCTTTCCCCTTTCCAGAGCCGGGCGGGAGGGGGTCCCTGAGGGTATGTTTTCCTGACACTATAGTGGTCCTTTAAGAAGAGCTTGACATCTTGATCACTAAGTAACATATCACTTTTCCTCAGGTATACAGAATGTATTATATGATCACTCATACGTACTATTCAAAAATGATAAAAATTATATAAAGTGACATTTGGCTAGCAGGCTGCAGAATGTTCACAGTGGATTGTTGGCTAGAGTGGGGTTTAAAGGCAGAAAAGTAAGTGAATAAAATCTCTCACTATAAGGCGAACTAGGCAGCTATGCACTGCTTCAATGGCGGTGAGTGCACCAAGGTAGGGCTTATCTAGGAACCATAAAGAGAACCATACCCAGTGGTTTCAAATATGCATAATTATAGACAATTATTCTGATGTGCCATTTAGCCTGTTGCCATAGACACAGATCTGTTGTTAAACATGTCACAGGCCAGGCATATTGATGTTTTTGTGACTCTGTAAGGGCAGGCAGGAATAAAGCATTCTTTCAACAGGAAAAAGCCAAACCCTATCTGTTCCACCCCTTGCATGTGCTGCAAATTTAAGTGAAACACACAGCGACATGCATTTTAGCAATCAAGTACTCCAGAAAAGACTGCTGCACAGTTTCAGCAGATGGTAAAAAAAAACATGTTTAGAGTATCACTTTCTAACATTTTGTACTCCATTCTTATTAGTCAACAATCATTGTGTTGTTAAATGCGCATTCACAGTGTCCTATTGTAGAACTGCCCAGGGCCAGCCCAAGGCATTGTCCTGCCTGGGTCCATAGATGAAACGCTGCCTGCCCCCCCCATCCCCCACCCTCCTAAAAAAACACTCTCCAACACACGCTAACATTAATTTATGCAATGTGTAATTAATTGCCTGAGCTTGTGTATTGTATGCAGAGTGTGTAATGGATGCAGTGTTTGTGTTTGTGTACTGGATGCAGTGTGTGTAGTGCTAGCAGTGTCTGTGTTTGTGTAGTGAATGCAGTGTGTGTGTGTAGTGGATTCAATGTCTTTGTGTGTAGTGGATGCAGTGTGTGTTTGTGTAGTGGATGCAGTATCTGTGTTTGTGTAGTGGATGCAGTGTGTGTAGTTAAAGCAGTGTGTATGTTTGTGTAGTGGATGCAGTGTATGCATGTGTAGTGGATGCAGTATGTGTGTATGTTAACTGGATGCAGTGTCTGTGATTGTGTAGTGGTTGCAGTGTGTGTAGTGGAAGTAGTGTGTGTGTCTATGTAGTGGATGCATTGTATGTGTAAGGGATGCAGTGTCTGTGTCTACGTAATGGATGTAATGTGTGTGTTTGCGTAGTGGATGCAGTTTCTGTGGGTGTGTTATCCTAGTGTAGTGGATGCAGTGTTTGTGTGTGTGTTTGCAGTGTCTGTGTGTGTGTTTATATACTGGTGTGTACCGAATGCAGTATATGTGTGTTTGTGTAGTGGAAGCAGTATGTTTTTGTCTGTGTAGTGGATGCAGTGTGTGTGTTTATGGAGTGTATGTAGTGTATGTGTGTTTGTGTAGTGGATGCAGTGTGTGTACGTGTGTTTATAGTGGTGTGTACTGGATGTAGTGTATGTGTGTTTGAAGTGGTGTGTACTGGATGTAGAGTGTATGTATGTTTGTATTGGTGTGTACTGGATATAGTGTATGTGTGTTTGTGGGATGTGGGGAGGGATGTATTTTTTTTAAATGTATGTTAATATGTATTCCCCCCTCCCTATCTCTTACCTCTGGGCAGGAAGGGGGGACACACAATTCCCTGGTGGTCCAGTGGCACAGGAATGTGCCTTGTGAAGAGGGGGCCCATAGATCTGATTCTCCATCTCCTGGCTGCAGCATTCAGGAACTATTTATTGATTTATTTAAGGTTGCCCACAAACATCATTAAATCAGTGAAGATTTCTGTGGTGTTTGGTTTGCTCATATGCAAGCACTCTTTCAGTGACTATTCTATTTTTATTTTTGGTGGTGAATTTTCCAATATTCTGATACTCCAGTGAAAGTCTTAAAGGATCACTCTAGGCACCCAGACCACTTCAGCTTAATGAAGTGGTCTGGGTGCCAGGTCCAGCTAGGGTTAACCCATTTTTTCATAAACATAGCAGTTTCAGAGAAACTGCTATGTTTATGAATGGGTTAAGCCTTCCCCCTAATCCTCTAGTGGCTGTCTCATTGACAGCCGCTAGAGGCGCTTGCGTGCTTCTCACTGTGATTTTCACAGTGAGAGCACGCAAGTGTCCATAGGAAAGCATTATTAATGCTTTCCTATGTGACCGGCTGAATGCACGCATCTCTTGCCGCGCATGCGCATTCAGCCGCATGGGAGGTGGAGAGGAGGATCGGAGGAGGAGAGCTCCCCGCCCAGCGCTGGAAAAAGGTAAGTTTAAACCACTTTCCCCTTTCCAGAGCCGGGCGGGAGGGGGTCCCTGAGGGTATGTTTTCCTGGCACTATAGTGGTCCTTTAAGAAGAGCTTGACATCTTGATCACTAAGTAACATATCACTTTTCCTCAGGTATACAGAATGTATTATATGATCACTCATACGTACTATTCAAAAATGATAAAAATTATATAAAGTGACATTTGGCTAGCAGGCTGCAGAATGTTCACAGTGGATTGTTGGCTAGAGTGGGGTTTAAAGGCAGAAAAGTAAGTGAATAAAATCTCTCACTATAAGGCGAACTAGGCAGCTATGCACTGCTTCAATGGCGGTGAGTGCACCAAGGTAGGGCTTATCTAGGAACCATAAAGAGAACCATACCCAGTGGTTTCAAATATGCATAATTATAGACAATTATTCTGATGTGCCATTTAGCCTGTTGCCATAGACACAGATCTGTTGTTAAACATGTCACAGGCCAGGCATATTGATGTTTTTGTGACTCTGTAAGGGCAGGCAGGAATAAAGCATTCTTTCAACAGGAAAAAGCCAAACCCTATCTGTTCCACCCCTTGCATGTGCTGCAAATTTAAGTGAAACACACAGCGACATGCATTTTAGCAATCAAGTACTCCAGAAAAGACTGCTGCACAGTTTCAGCAGATGGTAAAAAAAAACATGTTTAGAGTATCACTTTCTAACATTTTGTACTCCATTCTTATTAGTCAACAATCATTGTGTTGTTAAATGCGCATTCACAGTGTCCTATTGTAGAACTGCCCAGGGCCAGCCCAAGGCATTGTCCTGCCTGGGTCCATAGATGAAACGCTGCCTGCCCCCCCCATCCCCCACCCTCCTAAAAAAACACTCTCCAACACACGCTAACATTAATTTATGCAATGTGTAATTAATTGCCTGAGCTTGTGTATTGTATGCAGAGTGTGTAATGGATGCAGTGTTTGTGTTTGTGTACTGGATGCAGTGTGTGTAGTGCTAGCAGTGTCTGTGTTTGTGTAGTGAATGCAGTGTGTGTGTGTAGTGGATTCAATGTCTTTGTGTGTAGTGGATGCAGTGTGTGTTTGTGTAGTGGATGCAGTATCTGTGTTTGTGTAGTGGATGCAGTGTGTGTAGTTAAAGCAGTGTGTATGTTTGTGTAGTGGATGCAGTGTATGCATGTGTAGTGGATGCAGTATGTGTGTATGTTAACTGGATGCAGTGTCTGTGATTGTGTAGTGGTTGCAGTGTGTGTAGTGGAAGTAGTGTGTGTGTCTATGTAGTGGATGCATTGTATGTGTAAGGGATGCAGTGTCTGTGTCTACGTAATGGATGTAATGTGTGTGTTTGCGTAGTGGATGCAGTTTCTGTGGGTGTGTTATCCTAGTGTAGTGGATGCAGTGTTTGTGTGTGTGTTTGCAGTGTCTGTGTGTGTGTTTATATACTGGTGTGTACCGAATGCAGTATATGTGTGTTTGTGTAGTGGAAGCAGTATGTTTTTGTCTGTGTAGTGGATGCAGTGTGTGTGTTTATGGAGTGTATGTAGTGTATGTGTGTTTGTGTAGTGGATGCAGTGTGTGTACGTGTGTTTATAGTGGTGTGTACTGGATGTAGTGTATGTGTGTTTGAAGTGGTGTGTACTGGATGTAGAGTGTATGTATGTTTGTATTGGTGTGTACTGGATATAGTGTATGTGTGTTTGTGGGATGTGGGGAGGGATGTATTTTTTTTTAATGTATGTTAATATGTATTCCCCCCTCCCTATCTCTTACCTCTGGGCAGGAAGGGGGGACACACAATTCCCTGGTGGTCCAGTGGCACAGGAATGTGCCTTGTGAAGAGGGGGCCCATAGATCTGATTCTCCATCTCCTGGCTGCAGCATTCAGGAACTATTTATTGATTTATTTAAGGTTGCCCACAAACATCATTAAATCAGTGAAGATTTCTGTGGTGTTTGGTTTGCTCATATGCAAGCACTCTTTCAGTGACTATTCTATTTTTATTTTTGGTGGTGAATTTTCCAATATTCTGATACTCCAGTGAAAGTCTTAAAGGATCACTCTAGGCACCCAGACCACTTCAGCTTAATGAAGTGGTCTGGGTGCCTGGTCCAGCTAGGGTTAACCCATTTTTTTTCATAAAACATAGCGGTTTCGAAGCACCTTTATGTTCTACTCGGAAGGAGTTAAGCCTTCCCCTATTTCCTCTAGTGGCTGTCTCATTGACAGCATATGCTTGCGTGCTTCTCACTGTGATTTTCACAGTGTGAGCACGCAAGCGTCCATAGGAAAGCATTATGAATGCTTTCCTATGTGACCTGTTGAATGCGCGCGCATCTCTTGCCGCGTGTGCGCATTCAGCCGCATGGGAGGAGAAGAGGAGGATCGGAGGAGGAGAGCTCCCCGCCGAGCGCTGGAAAAAGGTAAGTTTAAACCCCTTTCCCCTTTCCAGAGCCGGGCGGGAGGGGGTCCCTGAGGGTATGTTTTCCTGGCACTATAGTGGTCCTTTAAGAAGAGCTTGACATCTTGATCACTAAGTAACATATCACTTTTCCTCAGGTATACAGAATGTATTATATGATCACTCATACGTACTATTCAAAAATGATAAAAATTATATAAAGTGACATTTGGCTAGCAGGCTGCAGAATGTTCACAGTGGATTGTTGGCTAGAGTGGGGTTTAAAGGCAGAAAAGTAAGTGAATAAAATCTCTCACTATAAGGCGAACTAGGCAGCTATGCACTGCTTCAATGGCGGTGAGTGCACCAAGGTAGGGCTTATCTAGGAACCATAAAGAGAACCATACCCAGTGGTTTCAAATATGCATAATTATAGACAATTATTCTGATGTGCCATTTAGCCTGTTGCCATAGACACAGATCTGTTGTTAAACATGTCACAGGCCAGGCATATTGATGTTTTTGTGACTCTGTAAGGGCAGGCAGGAATAAAGCATTCTTTCAACAGGAAAAAGCCAAACCCTATCTGTTCCACCCCTTGCATGTGCTGCAAATTTAAGTGAAACACACAGCGACATGCATTTTAGCAATCAAGTACTCCAGAAAAGACTGCTGCACAGTTTCAGCAGATGGTAAAAAAAAACATGTTTAGAGTATCACTTTCTAACATTTTGTACTCCATTCTTATTAGTCAACAATCATTGTGTTGTTAAATGCGCATTCACAGTGTCCTATTGTAGAACTGCCCAGGGCCAGCCCAAGGCATTGTCCTGCCTGGGTCCATAGATGAAACGCTGCCTGCCCCCCCCATCCCCCACCCTCCTAAAAAAACACTCTCCAACACACGCTAACATTAATTTATGCAATGTGTAATTAATTGCCTGAGCTTGTGTATTGTATGCAGAGTGTGTAATGGATGCAGTGTTTGTGTTTGTGTACTGGATGCAGTGTGTGTAGTGCTAGCAGTGTCTGTGTTTGTGTAGTGAATGCAGTGTGTGTGTGTAGTGGATTCAATGTCTTTGTGTGTAGTGGATGCAGTGTGTGTTTGTGTAGTGGATGCAGTATCTGTGTTTGTGTAGTGGATGCAGTGTGTGTAGTTAAAGCAGTGTGTATGTTTGTGTAGTGGATGCAGTGTATGCATGTGTAGTGGATGCAGTATGTGTGTATGTTAACTGGATGCAGTGTCTGTGATTGTGTAGTGGTTGCAGTGTGTGTAGTGGAAGTAGTGTGTGTGTCTATGTAGTGGATGCATTGTATGTGTAAGGGATGCAGTGTCTGTGTCTATGTAGTGGATGTAATGTGTGTGTTTGCGTAGTGGATGCAGTTTCTGTGGGTGTGTTATCCTAGTGTAGTGGATGCAGTGTTTGTGTGTGTGTTTGCAGTGTCTGTGTGTGTGTTTATATACTGGTGTGTACCAAATGCAGTATATGTGTGTTTGTGTAGTGGAAGCAGTATGTTTTTGTCTGTGTAGTGGATGCAGTGTGTGTGTTTATGGACTGTATGTAGTGTATGTGTGTTTGTGTAGTGGATGCAGTGTGTGTACGTGTGTTTATAGTGGTGTGTACTGGATGTAGTGTATGTGTGTTTGAAGTAGTGTGTACTGGATGTAGAGTGTATGTATGTTTGTATTGGTGTGTACTGGATATAGTGTATGTGTGTTTGTATTGGTGTGTACTGGATATAGTGTATGTGTGTTTGTGGGATGTGGGGAGGGATGTATTTTTTTTAAATGTATGTTAATATGTATTCCCCCCTCCCTATCTCTTACCTCTGGGCAGGAAGGGGGGACACACAATTCCCTGGTGGTCCAGTGGCACAGGAATGTGCCTTGTGAAGAGGGGGCCCAGAGATCTGATTATCCATCTCCTGGCTGCAGCATTCAGGAACTATTTATTGATTTATTTAAGGTTGCCCACAAACATCATTAAATCAGTGAAGATTTCTGTGGTGTTTGGTTTGCTCATATGCAAGCACTCTTTCAGTGACTATTCTATTTTTATTTTTGGTAGTGAATTTTCCAATTGTCTGATACTCCAGTGAAAGTCTTAAAGGATCACTCTAGGCACCCAGACCACTTCAGCTTAATGAAGTGGTCTGGGTGCCTGGTCCAACTAGGGTTAACCCATTTTTTTATAAACATAGCAGTTTCAGAGAAACTGCTATGTTTATCAATGGGTTAAGCCTTCCCCCTAATCCTCTAGTGGCTGTCTCATTGACAGCCGCTAGAGGCGCTTGCGTGCTTCTCACTGTGATTTTCACAGTGAGAGCACGCAAGCGTCCATAGGAAAGCATTATGAATGCTTTCCTATGTGACCGGCTGAATGCACGCGCAGCTCATGCCGCGCGTGCGCATTCAGCCGACGGGGAGGAGAGAAGGAGGATCGGAGGAGGAGAGCTCTCCTCCCAGCGCTGGAAAAAGGTAAGTTTAACCCCTTTTCCCCTTTCCAGAGCCGGGTGGTAGGGGGACCCTGGGGGTGGGGGCACCCTCAGGGCACTATAGTGCCAGGAAAACGAGTATGTTTTCCTGGCACTATAGTGGTCCTTTAATAACTTTACTTCCAGAAGATTGTTTAAACATGACTGCATAAAGTATGCTACAATGTCCTTTTTCACTGAACTGACAGTGCTAAAAGTGTCACGATTAGCAGTTAATTAATTGATAATTACCAAGACATAGATTGCAAAGTACTAAAGCAAAAACAAACAGAAGATATGAGAACTCTAAGAATTGACATAAACTCACTAGCTTGACCTTTGGTTAGTCTTTGTTTTTGCTCACATGAGCCATTACAGAGAGAACCTATACCATTTGGATCAGATCCCATACAATCCATATTTGTAATGCCAGCAAGTTCTCTCCTCACAAAATATACAGCAACTCCAGGAAATTGCTCATTTTGTTGTACAGTCTCGTTACTTATGTTCTTTAACACAAAATTATTTTTTTCCTTGATGATAAAACATTACTTATATAATTCTATTCTTCCTGTGCTCTTATTTTTCTTTCATTTTTATTAGCTATAAATTATATGTAAACAATATTCTTCTTGCATTGGTTCTCCTGCAAGCAACAACAATTTTGACCAACTCATATGGCTTCTTTAACAGAATCAAATTATTAGCCATTTATTATACTTTTTTTGGAGTAGTGGATTCAACCTTGCCATTTTAATAAAGGACCATTTTTTCCATATTATTCTCAAAAAAGGACGGTTCCAAAATAAATACATAACACTTTCATCTACATTTGTTTAAATAGTTGGAGCTAAAAAAATTTTTGTTAATTGTTCTAGACTGCAATCCGTTATGTAGCAACCACTGACCAAGGAAGATCATTCTGACGATTCGTCAATCATTTATGATATATTGACTTTTAAATCTGCATTGACATATTATTTAGATACTAATTTGTCTAATTATAGGTAGACAAAAGTTGCCATCAACTTTTGTCCAATCCCAACAGCCTTCACAACAGACAGATGTAGGATTCAAACATCAATTTATGGAGGCTCCAGTGATCTTTCTGGAGCCACCATAGACCTCAGTGCTGTAGTCTCATGCTTGAATAAGTAAAACCTACCTTCCGTTGCATTGCTTGGCCAACAGACCCACACCAGATCTGTAGCTTTCAGGGTTCTTTGTGAAATTTGCTAAGTTCCCCGAAAGTGACTGATCCATTTTAATGCTTCAAACAAAGTTTTAATAGCACAACTCAACATTAAAGGGACAAAATAATTAAAGTGGTTATGGTACCTAGAAACCCAATGTGTCATACTCCATTTCATTGTTACAGTGTTTCTGAATGGAACTTTGAGTCAGGGTCTTTGGGTGCCCACAGCTTCACCTAAAATTTAAAAAATAAAGTAATGATTATTTGTCCAAGAATAGCCATCCTACTTGTTCTTACATGAAATTGAAAATCTGTAATCATTTTTAAATAAACTGAGGTTCTGTCACATTTGCTGTCTTGACACTTCCAACTTTCCTGTCTTCCTTTTATCACGGCTTTATACATTTAAAGTGGCACTGTCATGGTATGGGATCTTTGCATAATTTTCAAAGACTCCCGATGGTGACATCACCGCTGGTGGTCCGGTGGTCAGTGCGGAAGGGAAAGGTGAGACCATGGGATTCTCCATTGACACAGCTAATATCTCTGCAGCTGTTGCTGGTGACGGATTGGGAGATTGACACTTCTAGATGGCGGTTGCTCTGCCCAGTGTCTAGAAGTGTCAGTGAAATTCTAACAAAGTCAGTATGAGTATTTCATAACGATTTTATCTTTTATTAAATACACAGTTTGCAATGGGGAAAAAGGGGGCGATGACAGTTCTTCTCCAAGACACCCCAAAAATATTATATATCCTTAAAAAGTGCAATGCTGCTTTAGCATTTTATTAAGCACTTTTTTTTTACAAGAATTAAATTATTTTTAATTTCGGCTATTATTTGGGGTTTTCTTTGTAAACATGTACGGGCTATTGTTAGCTTGCTCCCTGTTTTGGGATCTTTCATTTTAAGTATCCTGCTTTGGCATGCTATGCTTTTATGCACTGGGTCACATAGACTACAATGCCTGCTAAGCCTATTTATTTCACAGTCAGCTTTTTTGACTTTTTAAAAGTGGTATGTGGTCTGGTGTTAGCTACCATGCTTTATG